>JADMNL010000041.1:22182500-22742500 GCA_016271365.2 Neoceratodus forsteri | reverse complement strand
TAATTAGACAGACTCTTTAATTGGAATGCCTGTCTAAACAGCATTCTATAAAATAAATGTTTTAAGTTTTAACTTCAGAAATGTGGATTTGTGTTAAGATGTTGTCACTTCTCACTGTGCTGCACACTTAAAGCCAGTTTGTTATTTTTTGTCATTTGTAAATATATGCTTTATCTGTACCTAGAAAACTGTAATAATCTGTTCTTATCTGAGCTACTGAATTCCACTTCATTATGTGCAGTTCTTTCCCTACTGAATGTGAATGTTTAAAATTTCTGTTTTTACAAATAAAAATAAATTAAAATTAGAGGCAGTATTTGCAAATATAGAACCACTTAAGTTGCACACTTCCATACCTATGTAAATGAATGGGCAGAGGGTGACAGTGAAAAGGCAGAGATACTGAATGAATACTTTTGTTCAGTATTCACAAAAGAAGAGGAGGGGGAGGTACCTAAACCAAACAATGGAAGCACTCTGGATAGGGGGGTCAATATCATTCCATTCACAAAAGAAAGGGTCCTGAAAGGATTCCTAAAACTCAAGGTGGACAAGGCAATGGGGCCTGACAGGATTCACCCCAGATTTCTAAAAGAACTAAGGGGAGAACTAGTGACACCACTGGCTACCCTTTTTAAGAAATCATGGGAGGATGGTGCAGTGCCTGAGGACTGGAGGAGGGCAGATGTGATCCCCCTTCACAAAGGTGGGAGCAAGGCAGAGGCAGGAAACTACAGACCTGTTAGTTTGACCTCAGTGGTATGTAAAATGATGAAATCACTTCTGAAAGAAAGAATTGTTGAGTACCTAGAGGCCAGCGGGGCACAGGATCCAAGGCAGCATGGATTCACAGCAGGAAGGTCATGTCAGAGGAACCTAATAGATTTATTTGACTGGGTGACCAAAGTAGTATAGACCAGGGAGGGGCTGTGGATATGGCCTACCTAGACATTAGCAAGGCATTTGACACAGTCCCACACAAAAGTTTAATAAACAAGTTAGTCAGCTGGGTAGTGGGTCCCTGGGTGGTAACCTGGGTAAAAAATTGACTGGACAACAGGGCACAGAGGGTAATAGTAAATGAAGTCCACTCCAAAGAAAGGGGGGTTACTAGTGGGGTACCACAGGGTTCAGTACTGGGGCCAGTCCTCTTTAATGTCTTTATAAGTGATATTGCAGAAGGACTGGAAGGAAAAGCATGTCTCTTTGCAGATAACACAAAGATCTGTAACAGGGTTGATACACAAGGGGTGGAAAGGATGAGAAGGGACTTAGCAAGGTTGGAGGAATGGTCAAAAGTATGGCAGCTTAGATTCAGTGCAAGTAATGCACCTGGGAAACAAAACCCAGGGAAGAGTACACAACGGGGGGGGGGGGGAGTGTACTAACAGCAACAAAAATGGAAAGGGACCTGGAGGTAGTCGTATCAGATGACCTAAAGGTAAGCAAACAATGTGAGAAGGCAGTAAGGAAGGCTGGGGGGATACTGAGATGCATAAGGAGAGGCATCACCAGTGGAAAACAGGAAGTTGTTATCCCTCTGTACAGGCAGTTGATGATACCCCATCTGGAGTACTGCATGCAGTTCTGGAGACCCCATCTCTGCAAGGACATAGACAGGATGGAGGCAGTCCAGAGGAGGGCAACTAAAATGGTGCAGGGTCTGCACTAGAAACCATATGAAGAGAGACTAAAGAAGCTTAATATGTATACCCGCGAGGAAAGGGGGGGGGATATGATAGATACTTTCAAGTACCTCAAGGGGAATCAACAAAGTCCAAGAGGGTAGCATCTTTCAGAAAAAGAGATGTGCAAGAACAAGAGAACACAATCTGAAGACAGAGGGGGGATGGCTCAGGGCAACGTGAGGAAGTATTTCTTCACAGAGAGGGTGGTGGATGCATGGGACGGCCTTCCAGAGGAGGTCATGGGGTCAAAAATAGTGGGGGAATTCAAGAATGCATGAGACAGACATAAGGCAATTATGATGGGGGTAGGAGGAAGTAGGCTGTTGGTTAACTAGGATCTGCAGCTTATCCAATAGGTAGGGAAATGGGCAGACTGGGTGAGCCAAGCAGTCATTATCTGCCATCAAAGTCTATATTTCTATGTTTTTATAACTTTTGCAATGGAACTGCACAGCTAAATCGAGCAGCTCCTGATATGTGATGATCTTGTTTATTTTGTGGCTACCACAGAATCCAACAAGCAGGTGTGATGAGTTCCAAGATAAAAAAAATTTAAACATTTAAGTGTTTCTGAGCAAATGTGGGCTTCTGTTTAGCCTCTGTTAACTGGATACTTACAATTGCTTATAAATAAAAAAATAAAACATGATTTGACCACATAAAAAATTACCTCTGATTTGACCACATAAGCTCTCATTGCCCATATATACATTGAGGTCAGGGTATAAAACTTTACTGCCCAACTGTCTCATGACTGAGTGGAAAGCATTTTTATTAATGAAATGGGATACCACTTTTCTAGCTCACCTTACATAAATGCTACCACCTTACATGTAATCAGAGGGGAACCAGCCACCAGCAAAACAAAACCACAGTTGGTATCAACAGAATATAGTGCATAGTGGAGTGTTGTTCTGTATAGAATTCCATCTCTTTCAAAATGCTGTTCTACCAGAGTTCCAAGGTCATGGAATGCTGTTCTACCTTACTGTGGTAGAACAGCATTGTAGAACCTCTAGAGACATCATGGGTCAGTTTCATTTTGAAAGCAAAATAACTCACAAAACATATTTTTCACACAGTACTATACGCTATAAAAAATACAGGATGAGCAACTCTATGCACAACCAGTGTGTTTTGCCACCTTGGGGTTCTGATTCCCATGGACCTCTCGAGCTTCGCTGTCGAGGTCAGAGGGAATCAGAATCCCTCTGTGGCAGAACACACTGGTTCTGCATAGTTGCCCATCCAGTATTATCTATGTAGTACACATTTCCCCAAAAAGTATGACTATAAAGCTTTTCTTTCCTCATTACTGAGAGCATTTGCATGCAACAGTTTATTTGTTTATTTGTCCATCTGTTTCTTATAATTGTTCCTAGCACAGAGGATCTAATATTTATCTTGTAATGTTACAGACAGGAGATGAATGTCCTCATCTATAAGAAAAAAGCATTAAAGTAAAATGTGCTCTAAGGACAAAGATCCTGCATTCAAGGGAAAAAAATAATAGACTGGATTGACACTGACATTTTTATGGAATGCTGAACTGTAGCATTCTGAGGTTGTCAGTTGGGAGTTTTTGCTGAGGGATGGACCCCTCATTTTTTAGAGGGAAAAGAACCTTTTCTCCACAAGTTCCCACCATCCCCTGCCCTCTATCCTGACTATCAGTCTTGAAATGGGTACACCTTGTTCTGCTGTGGGAAGGACAGGCGAGCACAAGCAATGTAACTCCATGGTTATTGGTTAGCCAGCAAGGGGATGCACAAATATTAGGCTGCCCATGTTGTCCCTGTTTGGGCGCTGAGTGCCTCACTTCATTGAAAAAGTATGCCTCCCTATTGGTCCAACTGTGGGAGACCAAAGCCCTAAGTCCACTTGTGAGCCTGGTTTCCAGCAATGCTTGTATAATATAATTGGTCTGATGGTGCTGGTGCCTCTCCCTCCCCCCCCCCACTCCAAAAAAACCCCCCCAAAAAATAGCATTAGCAAATAACATTAACCATAATTAACAGATTATGCCTTGGGTTTGGAGGGAGGCATCGGATAACATGGACAAACCTAAGCTGCTCTCATGATCCCCTAGATTTTAGATATTCAGTAGAACCAAAGCCAATATAGTCAGCTCACCAGAGTCACACGAAATCTTCACTAGTGGGGCCAAACTTTGCTGCTTTCCTCAAACCACTGACATCTGCTTCCTGCTGGGATACCATCCTTAGATGCTCTCAGAAGATGATGACTTAAACCTAAGCTACTCACCACAGCTTCTGACCTAAGCTATCCACCACAGACACCTGTTTGTAATGAATTTAAGCTATACTGGAAGTTGTTAAACACCATATGCTCATGACATCGTGTCATCAGAGCCATGAAATATCAACCCATTTCTTTCCCCTGTGGTGTGTGACAGAAAAAAAAAGAATCAAGATTTCTCCCTCAGGAGCAGAGCCTCTATTCCTTCAGTTTGTGCTGTCTTAGTCTCATGGATGACTTTTCAAATACCATGAGTATTCCTCACGTTAGGGTGATAAGGCATCCTGAAACCTTTATGTGTGTGTCGAGACCTCTTAACTTGCTCAATGTGGAAGAGGAAGCACTAGTGGAAAAGCAGGTTGGCATCATGTTACTCGGTGATACACCAATTCCCAAACACCCCAAAGAGTCACCGATAAGATGTCGAAGGGTACACAAAGTATACTTTGTACTCTGCTATATATTGTATAAAGGATCCCCAGGAAAATGAGTTAACACATTTCCTGCGGTTATTCAGTGATTCTGACTGTTGCAAACATTGACTGCTAAATTAATCTACTAATTAGCTAGCTAAATCAATAAATTCTTGATTTTAACTAGACATATCAGCCCTCAAAACACACAAAAAAGAAATGTTATTTAATAAAAAGTTAATTCAATGTATTTTCATATTCTTAATGACACTAATCCCCAAGAGATTTAGTAAGTACCATGCGTAGCCTTTAGTAGAACTCTTTAGAAAATAGGGCCATGATTTGAAGACAGAGCTACTGTCATCCCTCTAGCTGCTCCTTTCTAGATAGGACCAGGATACCTTTATACATGTCCTATGAAAATATCAGTCCTCTGACATGACATACCCCTGGCAAAGACAATCATTCTGGCATCCCACCACAAATTAAAGGCAATAAATGTTCATGTGAATTAGATGTAAAACTAACCAAATTGTCACCATATACCCCCCCCCAAAAAAAAAATAAAGAATTCCTGGATGAAGGCCTTCTCAGCAAGAAGAATCATATCATATAGGGCATTTTATGAACAGCACTTGGGCAGCCCCGTGAAGACAGTTAATATGCGGTAATAAAAATAAGAATGGGTGAAAACAGTTTCCTCTTGGGAGATGTGATTTTAAAGGTTGCCACCAGATATTTCTCATACATCTACACTTTCTCTAAACATGTAAAGTGTGGTTTGAAAATAATAAGTACATGTGGTCTAAGCCTGACAATAATTTCCCCCCAAAAGAAGTATGTTAAAAAACTGACCCCATAAGCTGGGTGTGACATTCTTACTGTGTAGCTGATGAGCAGTTGGCAAAGCCTGTACCTCAAATATTGATCAAGATGGGTGTATTTGCTCAAAAGATTTGTCCTTTTATCTAGAGTGTTCTGTCATATCTTGTCCAGAATAATCAGAACACCCTCCTTACACTGTAAACCATAAACAAAATTAACTTGGCACCGTTTTCACTGATGTAACCAGTGTATTTTCTAATGTGGCAGTACTGTGTTTGTTTGCAATATTCCACATATGATACAATTCTCGAAGCAAAAGAAGGGGGCACTGCATCACTGCGTGTTGCAATCTGCATTCAGTACACTGCCACTGATATACATTTCTTCAGGCAACTTATGTTTCAAGAAATATATTTACTCAGTTGTTTATACAAATTGTTGTAATTGTAATGAGTTTATGCTAAATGGGTATTGTCAGTTCCCCAAATTCGATGGTACTTAACTAATTGGTTTTCTCATGCATGGTGTTTATATACAGTATATATGCTGTATTCTACTCTTGTGTCATTAAATCCTGTGTAAGTATTTTAAATGTGGATGGCTGATCTCAGTTCCTTTAGGATGAAATAGTAAGTCTATTTTTTGAAAAATGAATGAGCTCTCAACTCTGTACTGAAGGCATTCTGTAGATGTGCATCTTATCTACTAAATAAGAAAACAATGCACCCATGCAACATGCACATGATCTGAAGGTTAAACCAATCGATATTCTAAGACTTCTTTCTAGTATCCAGGATATACTGTTTTCCTCTTATACTGTAAGAACAGCTTTAGGAATGCTAGTGAGTGGAAGCATTGACTACAGAATATATTTTAAACATTATGATGACTTTCAATATATCTAGGCAGTTCACATTATATTGTTGACTTTATGTTTATGGTTACAATTATTCTTATCATCAGATTATGTCAGACGCATTTAAACAATTGTGTGATATACAGTTTTTATGGGGTGTTTTGTTTTTGTAGAAACCTCTTGGAATTTGCAAGCATTGAATCCTGCCAGAGGCAGGGCAATGAAGTGAAAAACACTTATGCACTTTAAATTCTAATCTGTCATCACACCTATGGGTCCATTTCAAACTTTCAGGTTGTAAGGAGAAGCACAATGCAATAGATTAATAATAGAATAAAAGACTTATATCATTAGTAAAAACACAACTTACCCCCTTTATTTGTAGGAATTGTTTTTGAGACCAGATGTATGCACAATTGTCCAGTTAAGAAGGCAGTGTTGTTAGTTGTATCAGTGGTAGGGTGGGAGGATAGAAAGAAAGCAAGACATGAATAATATATGAATAGATGCGTCAATTACTGACCACATTGCGAGTTCTACTTAATTGAGAGCTTAAAAATACAGAAACAATAAAACAATATGCTGTCACTTATTTTTATTTTATTTTATTTTTTTACAACTTATTTATGGAGGCCATGTGGTCTAGTGGTTAGAGCACTGGCTTGGCAAGGTGAGTTTATTTTCTAGCACCCTGACCCTTTCCAGGAGGCTCAAGGTGCCATACAGATATAATAAACAGAAAGCTAATCAGTGCAGAAAATAAACAAATAAATAATGAATGAATAGCTCCAATAAATGCATTGAACCTACAGTAACTAGCAATGCAACTGAATTGGAAATCAAGGCCGGAACTATACTAGCTGGAATAGATGAGAATTTAGAGCCCCATTGAAGGCCATAACTGAGCTGGTATACTTGATGTGCGGTACAAAGGAATGCCACAATAAACTTGAGATCACAATTGCAACCCCCATCTGAACCCAGTGCTTACTATGAAACCTTTGGTAAGTCACTAGACTCCCAGGTTTCCAGCCCACCTTGCTGCAGAAATGGTCAGAAGTGAGATTATCAGCAGAAGTGGTAGGGGCAGGTACCATAAATGAGTTAAAAAGTTTCATTTATTTTTTGTGTCTGGCAGGCACACTTGAATATACATTCCTTTTTCAGGTATGACCTGAGGTCAGCATAAGATGGCTGGGACAGGGTAAGGGGACTATTAGTTCCAGTGGGAGGAACTAGGGAGGTAAGGGATTTAGGAGGGGGCAGGGGTGAATACTCTTACAGGACATTAGGGTTGGGAGTCCTGTAGAAATACCTATATGGGCAGTTGAATGGACCTTTGGCAGTGTCTGTCATTTTGTGTTTCTATTTGCATCTCAGCTGGGCCATATGTAAGCAACAATACACAACAGGGTAGGGGGTATTGGGCTATTCCCACCTGCCATGGGGTATAATGAGGCCCGAAGCCACAGGCCATACCTCCCACCAGTCAAACATGGAACACATCAGATTATCACTAAATACAACAATTTAAAATTATATGTATGCAGTTCTTAAAGGGTTCAATGCAAGACAAAAGACTATATTGATGAACATTACCTCCAGTGGTAACACCCTTTTACTTAGTGTTCACTAACCCATTTCAGCAATGTCTCAAGTTGTTCAATGACATGTTGCTGAATTAGGCTAGTTAAGGCAAAGTAATATGGTACGAACACTGGAGGTAATGTCATGAATGTGGGCCAATGTCTCTAGTTTGATGATTTAATTGTGTTTAGGCCTTTCCTTAGCAGAAGTCATAGAGTCAGCACTTGATTTGTTTTAGGTTACAGCACACAGTTTATATAAAGAAAATGTATTCTGGTTATGTTCAGAAATATTTTAGACTAACAAATTCCAGATTAAAGTTATGTCATGTTAAGCCCTGCTATCTTTAACCCGTTCATAGCAAATCTGTGGTTAGCAATGATTTCCTTTAGACTGATGTTTTTTGGAGAAAATGAGAAATTTAGGATCTCAGATAAATGCCAGTACTGTGAATTTGCACAAAGGATTAGGCCCTCCTGGTGCCATTAAAAAAAATACACAAAGATGGAGCTCCTTCCCCAGAACTTCTTTTGATTCTTGTGGGAGTTCATTTTAATCCAACCTTCTTCATTCTCACCTTCTGTCCGGCTCTCCCAGGACACTTCTTGGATCTCCTAGGATCATTATCTGCTTGAACAGAGGGGGTTTTCCCTTCATTAATTTCTCTAAGAAGATTATGGAGCACTTGTTTGTTGTTGTTTAAGCATCTGATTTCCCTAAGCTCTTTGTTTTTTCAACTGGTTTACACTTTAATGCCCTTGATTGAATTCCAACAACAAGGGATCAACTTGACCCACCAGCACTCTTTGGAAAAACACAGGCAAGAACTTTAGACAAATGAATTAAACTGTGGGGTTGCTTTTAAACATAATGTTTAGCTTTTTATTAGTGTTCAAAGAGGTACAACCTAATTACCGTATCAGCAAATGCTGGGAATTCAAGGTGACTGCTTTCAACAGAAATCTTCTAATTATAATGACAGTGGTTGTGGGAGAATAAAATGAGGATTGGTCTCAGAACCTACTCTCAAATATCTCTATTATCTTTGACTACTATAACCTTATTTCCTTAGCCAAATTTTCAGAATGTTAGCTGTAGCATACACACCTCCATAAAGGTAGCTGGAAACCTTTATACTTCAAAACAGGTATCTTCAATTTAAATTTGTACTGTAAAATAAAAAAAAAAAAACAAAAACAAAAAAACACCCAGGGACAGTTTTCTGTTATTTTAGTAATATTATCCTTATAAGTGTATAATATGTTATCAGTAATGATTTGTGTGGATAGTAGCTTGGCATGAGTTGATAGAACATTATTAAATTCAAGTTCAAAGCTAGTATTGAACTTACAGGGGGGCTTGCCAGGGCTCAGACCCTGCCAGCTCTGAAGGGATCACCAGTAGCTCATGCATCACTGCCATTAACTTATAATGGGAAGGGGGGCTTATTTTAAAGATAGGGCCCTTATGGGGCCCAACTCCCAAAGCTCTTAAAGTGTAATTCCAACACTGTTTAAATCCCTCCATTGCCATCTAGTAATGTTTTTTGTTACAAAACATATTTATCTAATTTATACTTACTTACTGGGCAGACTCAATTGGCCATTGAGGTTTTTTTCTGCTATCAATATCTATATTTCTATGTAAACTTGCAAGTCTATACATGCCTGTAATTTATGCCCTTTCTGCAGTCTGCCACTATCACCAGCTTTCTAAGAAAAAGAACTGCTAATGTTCCACACGGTGTAAGTAACTGCCTCTAATCTGTCCGTTTGAGTTAAAGTTACGTTTACCTGAAGAGAAGCTGGAATGGTTATACCATTCATTTTTGCTAATGTTCATTGCATACTGATCACTTCTGTGAAACTAACTCAATAAACATTTCCACTACTGAAATTTTAACAATAGTAAACTATTGATAAGTACATTATGAGAGTGGCAGTTTTGACTAGAGAGCATCATTGGTTCAAAGGTTGGTTGCCAGATACTTGAAAAAGGTGTTCAATATCATATCTACAGACAACTCAGGAATCAGTGTAAAAATGCTGTACAAAAAGTTAAGAGATGCCATCTAAAATCTCTTCAAACAGAGCATCTAAGTAAACCAAAGGAGTTCTGAAAACAAGTTAACGTCTTAGTAAAAGGAAGGGCTGTTGAAACCCCAAGCTCTATTTCTGTCAATGGCACCACACTCGACAACCCACTCTCCATTGCCACTGGTTTCAGCAACTTCTTTACTGACCTCCAAAAGTACACCTCGAGCTTCCACAATGCTCCCTCCCCTCCCACAACTCTCCTGCCCAACCTTGGGGGTCATCCTGAATTCCACCTGAAACTAGCCACACTCAAAGAGGTGCAGCAACTCCTATCTAACCTAAAACCAGAGGGCTCTCCTGGATTCGACTCGCTGGAACCAAAATTTCTTAAGCTAGGTGCCTCTGCCTTAGCTCACCCCATCTGCAACTTGTTTAACCGGTCCTTCCTCTAACATACTGCCTGAGAAGTGGAAGGTGGCAGCAACTGTACCAGTCCACAAAGGAGGACCTAACTCCATCACAGAAAACTTTCGCCCTATATCTCTACTTTCTCAGCTGGCAAAGATCCAAGAGCGCATCGTTTATAATCATCTCCAAGACTACCTTGACTCCTACAAGCTACTATCACCCTGCCAGCATGGCTTTTGAAAGAACCACAGTACCCTCACTGCACTCATAAAAGTAACATCTGACGTATTCCATGCAATGGGTAAGGGCCAGGCCACTGGAGCCATATTCATAGGTCTCACAAAAGCATCTGACTTTGTGAATCATGGGCTACTGCTTAGACAACTGAATCTACTTGGCCTGGACTACAATGCACTGCATTAGATAAAGAGTTATCTGTCTGATCATTCCCAAAAAGTTAAGTGGGATGGCTCCCTGTCTGAACAAAAAACAGTTTCCCATGGAGTCTCATAAGGCTCAATATTGGGCCCCATGTTATTTTTGCTATTTATCAATGACCTTCCCAACTTCTGCAGTGGTGCCTCTGTCCACCTATATGCAGATGATGCCATCATCTACCACTCCTCACTAGATATTGACCAAATCAATTGGAACCTTGCCTCAGATTTCACCTCCCTGGAAGCCTGGTTCCAATGTAATCATCTTGTTCTCAACTCAGAGAAGACAAAATGCATGGTCTTCCCCCATCGGCCTGGAAAAAAGCCTAACCTGCCTACCCTTAGTATTTCCACTAACAAGGGTGACCCGTTAGAGGTAGTACACTCCTTCAAATACCTTGGTGTGACCTTGGATTCTGCACTATTGTTCAACTCCCATTTCTCTAACACTATCAAAAATCTCAATCAGAAAACTGGACTCCTATATCACGTGCGCCCCCACCTCACACTTGCCTATTGCCAAAAAATTGCTACTGCATCCCTCCTTCCCCTACTATCCTATGCTGCACCCCTCCTCCTCTTCATTAATTCCTCCTCCATGTCCCTCCTCTCTCAGGCATACCACAGAATTGGTTGCTTTGCCATGGGGGCACCGACCCTTTCTCACCATTGTGATGTTCTTGCCTCACTGGAGTGGCCCTTCTATGGAGCAAAACTGAGATACTCCACTTTAAGCCTCATGTTCAACCTCGTCCACAATACACCCCCCCCACCTCAAGGAACATATATGCCTCAAACCAGCTCCATGCATGCTTCGCTCTACCTCTCTCCCCCTTCTCATTATCCCCAAAATACATCTTGCTGTATCTAGATGCTCCTTTTCATATGCTGCTGTAACTGACTGGAACTCCCTCCCTCCCTCCATTCTCTCCTGCTCCTCCCTCTTACAATTTCAGTCCCATCTGTCTGCCTTTCTGTCCTCTACTACCAGCTCCTGCTTTGGCTAAAGGGTACCTAATCTTGCACCTAGCATGATAAGAAACTAGTGCATGTGGGATTCTCTGGTCCCAGCCACTTCCATGTATATTACTAGTATGTTTACTATGAATGTCTGTACTATAACTGCTCTGTATATAGCCCATAGGGCACACAACTTCATGTATGGCTTGTCAAATCTGTTGTCAATTGATTGTGTACTTATGCCATCCTGTATTGACAAGTACGTTGCCTAAAGACATCCCTGTGACATGAGAACTGTATTTGCTTATTGCACTTATACTTTTGTGGTTGACTCTCAAACCCGGTTCGACCCTGAAAAAGGGACTGTAATTGTCTCAGTGGACTTACCCGGTTACCAAAACTCAAATAAATAAATAAATATCATGTGATCAGTCATATGACCTTAAGAGGTCCAACAATAGGATTAACTTGAGTTCGTGAGAAGGAAGATCTATGGAGCTGGTAGGTTATTCCGCTGGTACTTACAGAGGTAAAATCCTGTGAATACATTGTGTAGGGATTATCCATTTTTCACACAGCATTGTAGCACCAGGCAGCAAGAAAAAGAACACAAAGAAAAAGCAAAGCACAAGATGTAATTGATTTAGTTTAGTGGGCAATGATCTTTGCATAATATCAACATTGGCAAAGAAAGAAACTAATAAACACAGGACACCAAGAAGCAAAGTAATAACTATAGGAAAATATATTTACAATTTCTGGGACATATTTCTTGCCAGTGTGGAACATTTGTAAGTAATAACACACAATATGGTATTTAGAAATGCTATTATGATACGCACCCCAGGGGTGATGAGGCACAAAGCATAGAAAAGTGCCTTAACACCCTGGGATGTGCATAAATTTAGCATTCTTGCATACCCTGGAGTGTGCTATTTTGCTTATAAAATGGATCTGTGGATTTATAAAACAGTTTTAGATCTAAAATAAATTGTTTAAAATTTTCTAAATGGAATGACTTCTAAACGTGATGTTGTCCCAGTTTCTCCTCTTATACAGTGGAGGGAGATGTACAAGCGGTTGTAGCTTTCTATGTGTTTTTTGAACATTTATTACAGCTGCTTGACATAGCCAAGAAAACCTATCATGATAGGTCCTATACTATGCCAGTGTACTATCAGAAGCAGAATATGTGTATTAACCTGTTCTTGCCTCTAAAGTTCCATGACCTAACACATTTACATTATTTGCAATGCAATCTACTAGAAAGAAATGTCAGTTGGTATTGCAAAGAACTACTTATTGCTCAGAGCTCCTGGAAGTGTGTAGCATAGAAGTGGCAGCAGGCAGAACAGAACAGGAGACCAATGACAAAATATGTCTGCTTTAATGTGTCTCATGCCAACATGTATGAGAAGTGGGGCATACCAAGCATCAGTCAGGAACACAGTGCCACCACTTCCCTTCCCCCTCCTCCCTTGCAGAAACATGGGAAGATAAGAAGCAGTTGCAAATTAACGAGTAGAAGGTGGAAAAGGTAGAGTTCAGCCCCAGGGTAGTACAGTGCTGCTCACCCCCATACCCATATATGGTGGTCACAGTGAGGGCCTCAAACACTGCATGGGTTACTTTGGGCTGCTGTTGCTGCCATACAGCCATTGCTACCAGAAGAAAGAACATGGAAAGCATTCTGTTAGCAGAGCAACCCCATTACTATTCATAATCTCTGCAGGAAGTGAAGCTGTGTGCACCCATCCCCAGTACCCTTGTGTCCCAGTGTCTACTACTCAGAGGCACTGATTCATGAGAGGCAGCATGAAGCTCATTGCAGTCTGTATGTGTGTGTGTGTGTGTGTGTGTGCGCGTGCGTGCGTGTGTCGGAATGACAGTGTATATATATTTGTACATCTCTACTTGTGTCTGTGCTTCCAGATGTCCATTGCCAGTCACTAAAGGGGCGGCCATGCCAAGAGCCCAGGCACAGAGAACAGCCTCCTGGTGACACGGAACTGGCATGAACAACCAGTGAGCGACAGTCACGATAAGTTGCATCATAACAGCCAAAACCCAGCATGAATAATTAGTCTCTATCAAGGATAAGCTAAACGGCCACAATGATGAGCACAGCAGCTGCAGAACCCACCAGATCAAAACAACAAACTGGCAGGCACAACAGGTCAGGGGCGCGTCTCAGTAGGAGTCAACACAGAGGCAACTTTGCAAGGGGTGCATGTTTCAACATTTGTCACACTCATGGACGTGCCCTCTCAGCGCTGATAGGACAAACAGTCCACACCAATTGCTCTCAACTCAGAGAGCATCATAAGCTCCATTAGATACCAGGAATCAGAATGCCAAGAGGGCCAGAGATGCAGGAGACACAAACCACATGCACTCAGTGAGAATGGGTACTGATCGACAAGAACCAAGCAGAAAAATACACCAACAGGTCACATTCTTGGACAGATAAAGGTAACTAAAATGCTAAAGCCGGAATGGCATGCTGAACGTTCCAAATGTATCGGCAAAAGGTACAAAATGGGGAACGTAGCACAGTACCCATCTCTCCATGTGTTTGTACCTTTTGCCAATACATTTGGAACATGCAAGATGACATTTTGACTTAAGCATTTTTTTAACTTTGTGTGTCATGTTTGTGTGTGTTTTTGGGCTAGAGATACAGCAGTGGTAGGAAATGCACAAATCTTTGGCCTTATACATCTATAGATATAAATATAGATAGATATTTCTACACAGACGGTGGCACAACAATATACTTCAATAGCATGCTACACTAACTTAATACAACTACTGCTGAAATGAACTATACTTTAAGAAAGCACAGCCTAATGAAAAATAAAACAGAATACATGCCTGTACATGTGTCACTGTGTCTGTGTATAGCATCTCTGCCACAACTGACAAGCACACACTTTGCTGAGTGTACCTGTAAACCACAGATATCATGGTCACAAGTGCCATATGTGCTTCAGTGTGAACCATATGTGTGCATGTTATCATGTACTATGAAAAGCTTTTGATCTTAGAAATGTGCTAAATAATACTGTGTAGGTTACTGTGTGTAAATGTGTTACTGTGTATGTATGCCACCGTGTGCATATGTGTGTGTTTTTCTGTGACATTGTGTGTCGCTGTGTATGTATATGTGTGTCTGTCTCTGGGAATGTGTGTGTGTGTGAGAGAGACTGTGTGTGTGTGTGTGTGTGTGTGTGTGTGTGTGTGTGTGTGAAGAGTCAACAATGGCTGCTTCTGCATAGATAGTTAACTAGTTAGTTTCCATTGACTGGAAAGGATGGTTAGGAAAATATACCCAGTTTAAGCTTCATCCAGGGAAGGGGTTACGGATGAAAACTGACTGAAACTGAATCAGGCTAAGCTGTTGGGGATTTTAGTGAATAGTGAAATTAAGCCAAGACACTGGGAAACTTTCCTTACACTTTTTGAGAATCATCATAAGATTGTTAACATCCACCTAAACAAGCAAACAGGACCAGTGATCTTTGGGGACTAGTGATCTTTTTAGTCCCCTAGTGTTTCAGCAAACTTTAATTGAAAACGTATCTGTGATTTCTCTATTTTAAATTATTTATTTTACATACTTACAATTTGAGGTATTGTTTTAATTTGCCTTTGTTATGTATGCTACTCTGAGCCTTTGGGAAAGGGGGCCTTATAAATAAAGCTACTGATACCACCACCATGCTTTAACATCTCATCTGAAAGATGGTGCCTCTGACAACCAGCGTGCACCCAAACGCTATACAGGAGCGTTGGTATGGTAACTTTTAACCAAGGAGTGTCCCCTGCAGAGCTACCAACACCACTTCCTGCAGCACCTGGTGTTCACTGCAGGTCTCTCATCCTTCTACTGATCAGACCCAACCCTGCTTAGCTTCTGGAATCTACTGGGATTAGGCTCCAGGCTGGTAAGGCTGCAGGCCTAATGTATGATAACTTGTACAGAAATGAATGGTAGTATGAGTGCAGGTTATAACACTTACACTACCTTTCAGTTCTCTCCATGTTATCCAACACTTAAGTCATAGTAATATAACAAATTCAATGAAACCTTACACATTAATGTAATGCTGAAGCAGCCATTGTTGCCTCTAATCAATTCATGTTTTACTCAGTGGTTCTTGTGCAGTGATTTTTTTCTTTCTTTTTTCTAAATAGTTCTAGTATTGTAGGTTTAGGATCCAGAATGTTTTAATATGGTGGACCTTTCCATGTGTGTAGTCAAAGTTGCTTCAGCTGTGTTGGTGCCTTGATCTTTAAAGTCCATGCTGTTGTGACTAGTATTGGAACAACGAAACTATTGCTGGTTCGAAACTGTAATGAGGCAAGCAGTCTGGGTGGTGGAGTTGGTATTTTATGTTAAATGATGGATTGGGGTTTAGGATTATGTTTGTAGTTTGGAATACCTTTTGGGGGGTATTATTGTGTGAAGCATGGCTTAGGCATGCCAAAGCTGTTACAAAAGAGAGTTAAGTTGGGACATTAATTCATATAATGATTGTTTCAGACTGAATTTTAAACCTAGTGAGAAAGGAGCTGAAAACCTGCGTTTGGAGACTTTTTGAACCTGAATATGGTATGAAATTATTGAAAGGTAACTATTACACTCATATGTTTTACAATTTTTGTTTTGGGAGTTCAAGGTGGCATCTGGTCTGGTTCAGTTCTGAGTTGTATTGGTTCTGTGTTGTAAGCAAAATTAGTACACATAAAATAAAGATGTGGCACATGGCCATTCACGACATTGATGTATGGTCATGTGACTGGTCTTGGTCTAATTAGCTTTTCCAATTTTGTAATGTCATTTCATAAAGAAAGTTAAGTTCTAAAAGCATAAAATCTTCATCTAATCTTTCCACATTGGACTTTAGTATTATTGTAAGTTGGGGTCCTGGAGAGAGGATGACAGAATGAGGCTCTGCAGTCGGGCAGGTAGTACTTACTTGAGACAGAAAGAGGTATAGCTGGTTGTGCAAGGGGTCAAAAGGACTTGTTTAAATGAAAAACAAGAGTTGGTTTGTCCCATTAAGACTGGTCTTGTGATGGCAATGTTGCTACATAGGTCAAGAATTTGCTTTATTGCCAACCGGTGGCTCAGAGAACCTGGGTCGGCCCCCTTGTGTTTCTGTTTTCACAAAATTTAAAGATGTTTCCAGGATCTACTCTGTTAATAACCTTTAGATATTTGAAAGTTTCAAAGCTTGTCCCCACTTTCCTTTCCATCCTCCAGTGAATTCATATTAAGGCCCCTCAACCTATACCAGTATATTTTGTGCTGTTGCCCCGAATCGTTTTAGTGGTTCTTCTCCATACTGCTTCAAGATGATTTATATCCATTTTTTTTTTGTAAGGACACCAGTACTGTACACATTACTCTGGCACAGCCTCACTATTCATCTATAAAGCAGGAGGATCACCCTTTTCCTCTGCTGGTGAATCGCATGGCTATGCGTCCCGCCATACTGTTTGCTTTGGCTACTGTGCATTGACATTGTGCAGCTTGTTTAAGGTTGCTGGTTATAAGAATTCTCAGATCTTTTTCTTCTTCAGTTACTATGACCTTAAGGTTTAAGGCTCTGAGCTGCAAATCTGGTGACATCCAGCAGACCAGACCGGGATTTGAATCCCACAGCTTCCACTTGCATACTGTGTGACCCTGAACAATTCACTTAACTTCCCTGTGCTCCCTGGTCACTCCTGTAAAAAAGCTTTCAGCTTAGTGTGCTACTCCTGGTTAAACAACTAAAAGAAAAAAAATAAATAACCCACCCAGCATGCATTTGGCCCTCAGAATTTTGCAGTCAATGTACATGATTTTGCACTTCACATTGAACCACAGTTGTCAGATACAAGACCCTCTTTTTAACATTTGAAGGTCCCCTTCAGTTCTTTTACTCCCTCCTTGGTGTCCACCCTCCCGTATATTTTTGTGTCATCTGCAAATAGGCAGATCTTACCACTAATGCCCTCCCCTATATAATTTATAAAATCATTAAATAACCCAGGTCCAAGCACTCATCCCTGTGGTATCCCACTGATTACATCCCCCAATTTTGAGAAGTCCCCTGTCACCATCACCTTTTGGTTCCTTCTACTGAGTTAATTTGCTACCCACCTTGTCAGTTTAATACATGCCATTAACTCCTTCAACTTTTCAAGTAATTATGTGGATCCGAGTTGAAGGCCTTTCTAGAATCTAAATACAGTATATTTACTGCCTGCCCTCTGTCATAGAAACATAGAAACATAGAATTTGACTGCAGATAAGGACTGCTTGGCCCACCCAGTCTGCCCATTTCCCTACCTACTGGATAAGCTGCAGATCCTAGTTAACCAGCAGCCTACCTCTTCCTACCCCCACCCCCCAGAATTGCCTTATGACTATCCCATGCATGCTTGAATTCCCCCACTGATTTTGACTCCACAACCTCCTCCGAAGGCGTTCCATGTATCCACAACCCTCTCTGTGAAGAAATACTTCCTTAAATTACCTCTGAGCCGCCCCTCTATCTTCAAATTGTGCCTCTTGTTCTTGCACACCTCTTTTTGAAAGATACTACCCTCTTGGACTTTGTTGATTCCTTGAGGTACTTGAAAGTTTCTATCATGTCCCCCTCTCCTCCTTTCCTCGAGGCTATACATATTAAGCTCCTTAAGTCTCTCTTCATATGACTTCCGTACAGACCCTGCACCATTTTAGTTGCCCTCCTCTGGACAGCTTCCATCCTGTCTATGTCTTTGGAGATTGGGTCTCAGAACTGCACACAGTACTCCAGATGGGGTCTCACCAGCTGTCTGTACAGAGGGATAATAACTTCCTGTTTTCTAATGGTGATGCCTCTCCTATGCATCCCAGTATCCCCCAGCCCTCCTTGCTGCCCTCTCACATTGCTTGCCCATCTTTAGGTCATCTGATATGACTACCCCAGGCCCTTTCCATTCTTGTTGTTGTTAGTATCTCACCCCCATTGTGTACTCTTCCCTGGGTTTTGTTTCCCAGGTGCATTATCTTGCACTTCTTAGCATTGAATCTAAGCTGCCATACATTTGACCATTTCTCTAACCTTGCCAAGTCCCTTCTCATCCTTTCCACCCCACCCTGTGCATCAACTCTGTTGCAGATCTTAGTGTCATCTGCAAAGAGACATACTTTTCCTTCCAGTCCTTCTGCATGTCCGCTGCCTTCATCATCCAGTCAAAGAAATTTATCAAGTTGGTCTGACACAATCTTCCAGTCATTAACCTATGCTGCCTATCATCCTGATGCCCCTTTATATTGAGGAATTCAATTAACTGCTCTTTCAAGATAGTCTCCATTAACTTGCCCACTATAGATGTCAAACTGATGAGCCTGTATTTCCCTGGTTCATCTCTAGGTCTGGTCTTAGGCAGTGGCACTACATATTTTATTTTCCATTCTAACAACACCCCCCCATCCAACAAATCTGTTAAACAGGTCAGTTAGTGGTCCCACCACTTCTGAAGCAAATTCTGAGGTGCATGCCTTTTGGTCCCAGGGACTTGTCTACATTAAGGATTTTGAGTCCCCTAATGACATGTTCCACCATGATCTTTGTACCTGACTTACTCATTTCCCTACCCACTTTCATCTTCCCTTCAGGCAATGGAACATCTTTCTCTTTAAAATACAGAGTGGATGTACCCATTTAACATACCTGCTTTATCCTTACTGCCCTCCACCAACCCACCACTTCTTTAATTTAAATATACCCTTCTTAGTAACCCTCTTTGCCCTAATGTATTTGAAGAAGGTCTTATCTCCTTCCTTTACTCCTTCTGCAGTTTGCAGCTGTTTCCTACTCTTTGTTTGCCTGACCACCTTCATAGCCTCCGTTGCATTTTCCACTTATGTTTCCCTGTCATCTTCCTTCCTGGACATCCAGTACCTCCTATGTGAGTCTCTCTTTGCCATCACCAGACTGTCAACCTCTCTGTTAAACCAAAGTGGCCTTTTGAATTTAGCATTTTCCCTCTCTGTTTAAAGGGTACCTAAACAAGCATTTTTTTAACATTGCAAACTCCAAAATCTGGTGTCATAGCGAGGTAAAGTAAAGACTGCTATTTACATTTATGCTAAAACTGCATTTATGTAAATAACATAAATGTAGTTTCATAGCTTTTGAAAAATGTAAACATCAGCCTTTCACTTTCAAAAAACAGCCTTGGTTTCTCCCTAAGATGTCTTCCAAGTGTGTCAAGTGATGAGTCATGATGACATCATCTGAGCCACAGACAGAGATCCACATATATTTCTATAGTGCTAACTAGTTCTTCTTTCCCTCTTTATTTTGAATCATTGTACCAGAATGATCAACACTATGTATTATCTTGTGGATTATTTTGATCAGTACACATGTTAAGCTATGATTTTGTTCATTTTGTTTACTTTAACTTGCAGAAAATGTTTTGCAATCCAGCTGATGTTCATACCTCTCAACCTCCTGCCTCATAAATCAGGGACAAGGTTTAAAAAAATCAGGGACAAAGGACCAAAATTAGGGACACATCTTCAAAATTAGAGATAGCCACCCAGAAAGCTGGTAGAATATGGAGCTTAGTGCAAAATGCATTTTCTAAAGAAGAACAAGTCTGTAACTTTAATGCTTGACATTGTTTTGTGCTTACAGTCCCCACTGTTTAGCCACAAAAACACAAATTTTAGGAGGGACAGAGTAAAATTTTGAGGCAAAATCAGGGACGTTCCTGAAAATCAGGGACACTTGAGAGGTATGCTGATGTTTTCTTTGGCAAACTGCATTACAGTACATCACTTCAAATACCTGATGATCTAGTGGTTACATGATGCACTGAATTGTGTTTTTTGTTAACCAGGAGAGACACTCTAAGCTGAAAGCTTGTTTACAGGTGTGGCCTGGGAGCACAAGGAAGTTAATGATTAGCTCAGGGTCACACAGCAAAGTACCGGTCTTGTTCAGTTCCAAAGCTCATGCTCTCTTGTTAATCTACAGATAAGGCTTTATTTTTCCATGTGAACCCCCCTGCACCTAGCCTGCCTTCTGTTGAACATCCCACCATCCATACCCTGTCCTTAGTACTGCCTGGGGCTGCATATGAGCTTGCAGTCTCATGAAGAGAATTATCACACCTCAGATTGTAATCTTGTACCTCAGAGAGTTGTGCACAGCTATACTGATACGCATCATCAGCTGGCACTGTTAAAAAATGCCTCCCAAATCACTCTCCAGCCCACATTCTCCATGTCTGACTTCTGTTCCCACAGTAAACATTGAGTGGATCACCACCCTTCTGCACAGTGAAGGTAATACGAACAGTTTCATGTAGTGTTTTTTTTCCCACCTCATTAACCAACAACTAGGTCTTCCTGGAGGGCCAAGCAATAAACATCATGACCCACCGGAAAAACTGCTGTTCATGCCCTCATACGGGCTGCACTTGCAATGGATAACAATATTGTTATCAGGAGAGGCATACTAATACCCTACACGAATACACCTGACTTCCAGTGTCAGTCTACTCTTTTACCTGTGATCTGCAGAACCTTGCAGGAAAATTCCCAGCAATTCTTCTTCAGTACTTTTCTGTGCACTACTCCACAATGTGAGTTGGCTGGCTACCACCCTTCCAAATCTTGAATGAGCTATACACAACTTCCTCAATACTCTCCTAACAAATGTCAACCTCCCCCCGCCCATCCCACACACCCAAGGAAAATCTCCCTACACTGAATTCAGGTAACAGTTTAGGTGCAGCCCTGCCACTCTGAGTATTTGTCATTGCAGGTTACTCTCATCCACAGTCAGAGAGTGATCATGATGCTGGCAATGTCACATTTCAGATCTCACAGTGATCTGCTCAGCGTCCTCCTTCATGTCTTCAACTAACCTGAATATAGCTGTACCCTGCTGGAATGGCCTCTTCAGTCCCTCTCTGGCATTCATTTTTCTCAGCTGTTCCCCACTCCAAAAACTGGTGAGTTCACTACCCTTCCGCATCATGAATGTGGTTAGTACAGTCTCCCATGTTATATTTACATATTAATAATAAACATGATCTTCTGGTAAGCCAGGCTGATAACAGCATGGTACAAGTGGAAAAATAGGCTTTCCTACCCATGTAAGAGCTAAACCACTTATAATTAGGCACTGTTAAATGACGTGCATAATGATGTGCACACCCATCATTTAATAGTGCCTAAACAAAGGTAGCCTAGATCTTTTAAGAATAGGAAAGCCCATTATTTCCCATTTCCTGCTGCTATGAGCCTGACTTACTGGAAATATATGTTTATATTTGATATGTCAAAATAAAATGGGGACTGTACTACTTGCATTCATGATGCAGAAGGGTGATGAGCTCACCGGTTTTCGGTGTGAGGAGGAATAGTGAAGAATGAATACCACAGGGGGACTGAGAAGGCCACTCTTGCAAGGTACTGCTATATAAGGGAAGGGGGAAGACAGAAGGAGAGAAATATGAGCAGATTACTGTGAGAACTAAGATGTGGGTCTGCCAGCACCTTGATCACTACCTGACCTCGTTGTCCTGGCCAGCATTCCCTTTCCCATAAAACCAGTTCATGCAGTTTTCCAAGGCTGTGTGTGGATTTTAATATATGACATGGCTGCCACTACAGTACATGTTCAGTCACTTCACTACCAGTCTAGTATTGTTTGTAAAGCACTTTGGGATACAATGTGTATGAAAACCACTATATAAATGCTGATTCTTCTTATTATTATTTCCCATGGAAAAAGAAGACAAGACAAGCATATATTTGAGTTTTGAGAAAGTATGAACTCTAACATTGGACTGCTCAAGAACTTTGCTACAAAAAAGTGGTGACTCTAGGGGGTGGTGAAGGGTGTGGTTGCAACTTCCCCCCACACATAGTAACATCCTTGCTTGCTGCTGCTGCTGCTGCAGTTCACTTTGTTGAAGAAGTCTGATTTATTGATTGTACAGATGTTTACATTCAAACTATGGATTACATTTGTAGGTTCTGTCAAAAATGTACTAGAAAAGAATTATAGCAGAACAAAGGTTTAATAAAAATGTTAGAAAGTGCATATTAAGCATGCACACTACCCGAGCACCCCCATTCTAGCATCCTGGATCCACCATAACCACTAGACCACCAGGTTATTCAAGATTTGTACTCACTGTGGTTTGCCACAGAGAAAGTCAGTTGGATTAAAACACATTTTCAGCATGTTAAAGTAAACAAAATGAACAGAACCATAGCCTAACATGTGCATTATACAAAATAATGCATATGGTTTTGACCATTTGGGTGAAACAATTCTATACAAAGAGAAAAAGAACTAGTTAGCACTATAGAGAGCCATATATCTCTCAGACTTTGACACCAATGATGTCATCACATAACACATGTGGTGGCCATTTTAGAAAGCAGGTAAAACATTTTTTGTTAAATTGGAAGGCTGATTTTACAATTTTCAAATGCTCTGGAACCACATTTAGGTAAATTATGTAAATGTAGTTTTAGCATTAATGAGTACAGCAGCCTTTCCTTTATTCACCTACGGAGTCAGATTTTTGAATAGTTTGTTGTCAAAATGTTGTTAAGGTATCCTTTAAGGCAAGTTTCAGAAGCCTCCCTGGTCCCATTCTTGATCATGGTCAATTTTTAGTCCTTGTCCATGTCCTCTCTTAACTTAGATAGACTCTCTCTTAGTATCCCACCGGTTCTAATGAATTTTGCCATCTTAAAATTGAGCACCTGTGTTTTTGAATTTAGGATATCTTTTCCTATGTCCTCCAAGTACCTGCTCCTGAGTGTTTTCAAACATATTGTTGCTCTGTGTTACTTATTGTACTATCCTAATGTAATATACGGTTTGTTGCTTATCTGCTTTTCGTGACTCAGGGTATAGTTGTCTACACTCTGTATGCCTTGTACCCAGCTCTGTACCTCATGTGTCCACTTGTTCTTGTAATTTGTATTGTACAGTTAACTTGTAGTTTGACGTGGAGACTTTGCAAAGGAGCCTCTGACTCAAAAGTTTGTAATTCTGATATGTTCAATAAACGTCAGTTGGGAACCGCACTGTTTGATGATTGATCTGATATGGAGGAGGGGATGGATGAAAGGGGGATGATACCGTGCCTTTCTGGATGGTGGAGAGGGAGCAAGAGGTGCTGGTACACCTGGGTATCAATGATCTGGTGAACCAGTTGGTGGAGATGATCTAGCAGAACTTTCATAGACTGGGGTCCAGATTGGCAGCATGCTCAGCCTCCCTGGCCTTTTCCAAAGTCCTGCCTGTGTGGGTCAGGGAGGAGAAGCAGGATAGGATAAGGAGGGAGATAATAGAGGAGTTTAATGGATGACTTAAGGGATGGTGTATGGATAAGAGGCACCACTTTGTGGTGATGGGGGGGGACTGGGGGGACTTCTGGGACAGGAGGTTTTTCAAGGGTGATGGACTTCCACTGACAATAGACGGGGCCTGTGCACTGTGGCAGAAGTTTGACATCTATATCGGATGCTTAAACTGACTGTGGGAGAGACTGGGTTTAGGGAAACCTCAATGGCAGAGGAGAGAAGAGGATCCTAGCTTTTACTCCCCCACATCTGGGGACTTGCAACAGCATAGCAGGTGCAAAGAAAGCTGTGGCCCATATTGGACTAGGTAAAGGGGCATTGGAAAGTGGGAATGCAGAGGATGCAAGCACCAAGAAAAGCAAGAGGAAAAGAGGACATATGAAGCAGAAGGGTAGTAGCAAAGTAGGATCAGGGGTGAGATGGAAGAGGGTATGCCGTAATGCCAGGAGTCTAGGTAAGAAAATCAGTGAACTCCAGGTGGTGATGGCTGACACAGAGGTGGACATTGTGGTCATAAAATAAACATGGGCTTCAGAAATTAACAACTGGGAACTGACGGTCCCTGAGTACAATTGTTCAGGAGGGAAAGAGGAAAAGGTTGAGGTAGAGGATTAGCCCTTTATGCCAAGGAGGTCATTCAGGTGACAGAAGATGGGTGCATCTGGGTAGTAATGGGGAGACTGAGTCACTGTGGTGCAGCTCACGGCAGCCTCAAGCAAGAAACTGCTTTTGGGGGTGATCTATAGACTGCCAGGGCAAGGGGATGGGAGGAGAGGGACAGAGAGCTCAGGGAAGAATTGGAAAGAGGTATAGCTAAGGGGAAAGTAGTGGTGGTGGGTGATCTGAACCTGCTAGACATCGACTGGAAAGTCCCAGTAGCCAGGAGCACAATAAGTCAGGTCTTTCTGGATGCATTCCAGGGCTGTCTGCTGGTACAGTTAGTTAAGGAGCCCACCAGGCAGACTGCAATTCTTGATTTGGTGCTCACCAACTCGGAGGTGGTAGGAACTGTAGGAGTAGGGCAGCCGTTAGGGAACAGTGACCATAACTTAGTTTGGTTCAAACTGGCCCTCAGGTCTGGTAAACTGAACTAGAGAGATGAAATCCTTGATTTTAGAAGGGCAGACTTCAATAGGCTGAAGGAGCTGGTCAGGGATAAGAAAGGAGTGGACAACATAGATAGGGTAGAAGAGAGGTGGTCAATTAAGGGGCAGTTAATTATCCATCACTGTGTCCCAGCAATGCATGAAACCATTCATGGTTTTAGTATCCACCACCTCAGCTGGTAAACTTTTCTATGGTTCCACCACCTTTTTTGTAAAATAATACTTCGTCATGTCCCTCCTGAACCTCCCTCCTGTCAGTGCCCACTCACGCCCTTGTGACCTCTAACTGTTACTCATGCTAAATAATTCCACACAGTCCACCTTGTTTATTACTTCTAGGAACTTGAAGGTCTCGACCATGTTCCCCTCTCCCTTCTGGTGCTGAGTGAGTACATGCTCAGTGCCTTGAGGGACTCCTCGTAAGACCCATCCTGTTGGTCCTGAATCATCTTATTCACCATTTGCTACACTGTCTCCAGGCTGTCCTTATCTTTTCTGAGATGAGGACTCCAGAACTGGGCACAGCACTCCAGGTGAAGCCTCAATAAAGATCTATAGAAGGGTACAATTACCTCTTTCCTGCTGCTGTCAATATCCCTCTCGATACACCCCAGCATCCTGTTTGGCTTACTCTAAGCCTTGTTGCACTGCTTGATTGTTTAAGGGCATCACTGATGATAATTCCTAAGTCCTGTTTTTCAGCTGTACTGCTGAGTCTTACCCTACCCATCCAGTATTCAGTCCTGGAGTTCTTGTTCCCTAGCTGCCTCACCTTGCACTTTTTGATGTTAAATTTCAACTGCCGAATCTTAGACCATGTCTCTAGCCTTTGCAGATCACTCTGCATTTCCCTGATTCTCTTGTTGCTAACCATACTCCCACAGAGTGTTGTGTCATCTGCAAAGACACACAACCTGCCCAGGATTCCCTTCTAAGTCACCTGTGAACATACTGAAGAGGACTGGGCCCAGAACAGATCCCTGTGGTATCCCACTCGTGTCCTCCTTCTCTACTGGCCTGACCCAATTTACCACAACCCTTTGCTGTCTCCCCCTTAGCCAGTTACCTATCCATTTTACCATATCCCTAGCCCTGCCCAGATCCTCCATCTTCTTCAGCAATCAAGTTGAAAGCCTTGCTGAAGTTGAGATAAAAGTAAATCCATGGCTTGGTCCCTATTCAGTGCACTTGTGACTCAGTCAAAAAGACTATCAGGTTAGTTGAACAAGACCTCCCTGCCACTAACCCATGCTGTTTACTATCTTGGAGATCATTGCTGTTCAGGTAGTTTATGAGGTCCTCTTTGACCAGAGAATCCATCAACATTCCTACAACTGAGGTAAGACTGACAACTCTGTAATTCCCTGCCTGTTCCTTGTTCTCCCTTTTATGGAGCTGAACTATATCTGTCACCCTCTAGTCCTTTGTTACTACCCCCTAATATAATGAGCTAATAAATAACCTTATCTGGGGCTTAGCCAGTTTCACTGTCAGTACTGTGAACACCCTCCATTGTATCCCATTTATCTACTACTACTACTACTGCCCCCCCCCTTCCTGTCTTTAGGGCAGGTAACCCTTTCTGGACTCCTACACTTGAAATAATGGCTGCTTCATCTCTAGGACTCCCTTTGTAGCTGCGTTGATGCCACCCTCTGACAAGGGCCCGCCATCCTCCCTAGAGAAGACAGAGCAAAAGTAATCATTTAGGATGGCAGCCTTTTGCCCATCGTCCTCTATCACTATACTTCCTCTGATAGCCCAATGATTCCCCTCCTTTCTTCTTTTTTTACCCTAATATTCCAGAAGAAATTTTTTTCCCTGCTCTTGGCCACATCTGAAATATGCCACTCCGTGTATGCTTTTGCCTCCCTAAGTGTCCTCTTTGCCTCCTTATTTCTTAGTAAATGTTCTCCCCATTCTTTCTTTCCCTGCTTTTCTTTGTACCTGTAGAAGGACTTTTTCTTGTCCCTCACCACATCCTTGAACTTAGTCAAGAACCATAATTGTCTTTTGAACTTGTTCCATTGGAGTACCATTCTCATGCATAATTTAAATGCCTTGAGAATTACCCACTTTATTGCCCTCTGCTCTCTTATACACCACATATGCTGTAAACCCTGACTAATTTGTCCTGGACCAACTCCCTCAACTTGTTGAAGTCCGCTCTTCTGAAATCAAGGACCTCAGCTCTTGACTGGGATTTTGAGGTTTTCCACTCCCAAGGGGCCAGTCTGAACCAAATTAAGCTGTAGTTGCTGTTCCCTAGTGGCTCCCCAGCTCTCACAGCTCCTACCACCTCTGAGTTGGTGAGCACCACATTGAGAATGGCAGACTGCCCGGTGGGTTCCTTGACTAGCTGTACCACTAGACTGTCTCAGAGTGTGTCCAGCAAGGCTTGACTTCTGGTGCACCTGGCCACTGGAACATCCCAATCAATGTCCAGCAGGTTCAGATCCCCTACTATCCACTTATTTCCCCTTTGCCACCACCCATTCTAGTCCTTCCTGAAGCTCTCTGTCCCTCTCTTCCCCTTGCCCTGGTGGCCTGTATATCACTCCAAGAATAGTTTCTTTCCTGAGTTCACCGTGAGTCACACCCGAAGTACAGTATGAACGGAGAACTGGGCACACCTAGAATATATGAGAAGTGGACCACACCTTTTCACACACCCTGCTAAAGTGTTGCACTATTATATGGGTATGGAAAAAGCAGACTGCATGTTTCCAGCAGAGATCTAGCCCCACTGGTGATGAAGTGATCTTCCAGCCTGTCTCGAGCACCTTGGCCCAGTCCTGCTCAAACATAGGGATTTGGAAATCATCTTACCACTGAGCTTTAAGTCATGCCAACCTTGGATGATCCCTTCCTATGAGGACTGTATGTGCCTTAGCTGTTGTGCCCCCTCTCCCTAGCTGCCCAACAAAAAAATCATGGTTAAATAGTGCCTAATATGTAAGTATATAAAAAAGTCTTGTTTTGGCAGACCATATCATTGCTGGAGTTCCAAGAAGGAAACACAGTTGTTATCCTTGACCAAATTATCCAGATCAGACTTTTAAGAATCTCACCCTCATCGAATGCCAGTGCCAAGTTTGACTTGGAGAAATCAACAATGCTGTGGATTTCATCAAAGTTGTGCACAGTGTCATTGTCTCCAAGACAGTAGAGTGCATCCTATTTATGAACTGAAAGATCAACAGAGGATAAGGGCAGGACCCCTTCCTTCTCTATAAGGCTCTCCTTTTCAGGCTGCTCTATGTCCTGTGGCACAGCACCCCCTTTCAGCAACAGTGAGTTATTGCATCTGCACTGTCTGAGTCTCAAACCTGCATCATGGGTCTTATGAGGTCAACCTTTTTTTTTGTTTATGTAGATTGTGGCTGTGAGTTTGTATATTGTGTCTAGGACTTCAAGCCCATGATTCCTCATTTGTGTGACATAGTGTCTCCTAAAACTGCCAACAACACTTATGTCAAGGGACAAACCAACTGGCAGCTTTGAATGATTGGCAGGGCTGACAGTGACAAAATACAAACAGAAGGAAAGAACTGGGCACTCACCACACTGTGGAACAGATGAGGACACTCTCTCAATAACTTCAATTGCTTTAGGGAGTTTATTCCATACAAAATGCTTAGTGCAGCAAAGCAAACAGGAATACTGGGAGGGAGGGAGGGAGGGAAGGAGGGTGCCATCTCAATGTTTTGTGAGGTAACTCACTTTACCAAAGAAGGCTCACTGGCAGACTGTTGAGCAGCACCCCAGCTCTCAGCAATCCTGTTTGTTTTGCTGCAGTGAGGATTTTGCATGGAATACACTCGCTAAAGCAACTGAAGTTATTAAGAGTGAGTCTTCTTCTGTTCTATAAAATAATGAGTGTGCAGTTTCCTTCTCCTTGTGGCAAGGGGTTGAATGATTGAGGTGGAGTTAGGTGGTAGGAAGATATGTTCGATGTTTCACACGCCAGGGGCTAATGGGCGGCTAAAAAAATTAACCAGCAACAGTGCAGTTTTCTACCATGTGGGATGCCTGTCCCACAAATGCACCCACTTGAATATGTCATCTGTCTTCAGGAACTTTTATTGCTATGGTAGGTTACTGGTAGGTACTTCAATCCTTTAAAACAGCTAGGGTTTGCAGACTTGCCTATAGCAAGCCATTCTAGCATGTCTTTGCCTGTCATATTATAGCAGCATATTACTGAAAGGTCTTTGGCTATTTTTCTGACCCATCAGTGCCTCGCTCTTGAAAGTCTTTATCCCATATTCCGCACATTGGAAGAATGATCCCATCTTATTATCTAGATTTAGTAGTTGCCATATTGATCCTTGCAAGAACAGATCCAGAAGCAAATGATTTGATACCTTTTAATGGACCAACATAGATGTAACAAGAAGAAGAAAAGCTAGAGCACTTTGTTCTTGTTGTTACATTAATGTTGGTCTATTAAAAGGTATCAAATCATGTGCTTCTGGATCCCATCTTATTAAAAATGTTAGCAGGGTCATATCACTCTTAGCTGTAGCAGGGCTTCACTGTCCTAATCCTCAGTGGTGGGAGCATCTACTGTACATTAAATTTCTCTTTCTTTTATGGCTCATGTTATTGTAGCCTTTCCACCTTTGGAGCCAGCCATCAGTGATGTTGAACTCACATCCCATAGCAATGGCAAGCTGCATTGCTTCTTTCTGCAACATTGGCCCACTGATGGCTTCATGGTCACAGGAAATACCAAACCACCTTAGCAATGCTTCCTCAATCTCCCCAGAGATCCACTCAGTTAAATTTACCTCCTTGTTTTTTAGAAGATCAAAGACAGTTGATTTGGGGAGGCTAAAGTGGATTCTCAAATCTTGAAGTCTCAGCTTTGCTAAGCTTTTAATTTTATTTAAACTTTCCACCTTGTGCACCAGAGACATTGCACTCCATTTAGGAAATATAATGTGTGCTACAGGATTGAGGTGTAACGACTGGAGGGGAAGTGAGTGAGACCTTGTATTTTATATGTGTTCATTTATTACTACTGTAACTCTCCCCCCCCCCGATGTCTAAGGTTATCATGATGGTAACTGTACATGGGGAGGGGGTGACCACAGCAGAGAATTTTCCAGGAATGGCTTGCATTTACAGGTTCCACCTCCTGCACTGGGTGCCCAGTTCTTTGAGTGCTGGGCTGCAAAGAAGTCAGTGTTAGTCCAAAAAGCAATTCAGGAATAACTGGAGATCACAACTTTACAGAACAACAGTGGGGATCCCATTCAATAATGAGTTGATAAACACTCCTTGGAGCAAAACCAAGGGTGTTGAGGTAGACAGCCTATATTAACCTTGGACCATTATGATCCTGGGATACACACGGGCAGCATTCACATAGACAGTTCACACAGTTCACAGTTACTTTCACAGGGTGCTATAAGGTGTTCCTGAAACTCGGGCAGCACAAGTCCCTAACCACAACTGGGCCAAAACAACTCCAACTTACAGCTCCTCCACTTTAATCTCCCAGCACCTTATCTCACAGAATTGCTGGTCTTTCACCTCAGGCCCAACAGCTCCAATCCGGATCCCCCTCTGCTAGGTCACTTTAACCTCCCACTTCACTGCTTAGAGTGGCTTCACACTGGGGACTATCCCCATGAACTTTGGGCAACACATCTCAGAACTGCGGCAAGCAGCCCTTCATCTCTTCCATTTTGGCTGTCCCTCTATGGTGGGTTCAAAGCTGCAAGCTCCCAGTTGACCTCATCTCACTTGTAAGCTGCTCAGCTCACCCTCCTACCTCACATACGAGCTGCCCTCCCAACAGGGCAGAATGCCTTAATCTCACTGAGGTGGCTGGTCTCAGAGGGTCCATCACAAGGCTTAAAACTCTCTTCATGCCCTGGCTCAAAATTTCAGTAGCTAACTATAGTGGGCAATTGGCCCCACTCACAGTCTTCCTTTCATTTCAATCTCTCTGAAGAGAACTCCCTGATTTCCTATGTCCCTATGCTTTTATCCTGCCCACCAAATGGTGACCTCCTGCCAGCAGCAACTCCCCACAGGTGACCCAGGATTAACCCATTAGCTACTGAGGAAACCCAACTAGTCCCCTACAGGCACGAACTGTGCCCAAGCATCACTTAAAACAAGGCACAAACTGTGCTCAGCCCTCGGTTAGAATCCTGGAAGGGAGCTACAACTCTCCCCCACTTAAACACTCCCTGTTCACGGTGAGCACCTAAGGCCCAAGCAGCCACTCCACCGGCTCCCCAGCTGAAGGGTAGGCACACTTCCCTTCTACCAAGAATTCAGGGAGCTGAAAGCTGCACCAGTGCAGGGTGGCCTATCCACTAGAAATCGAACTCCAGAAACCCAGACTTGAAGCTCAGCTCACCAAATGCACAAGCTTCCCACATGGCCACCCACTCACCTGGTCACTCAGGGTGGTTTGCCTGAGATCCCAAGGGGTGGTGTCCCAAGCCCACTATCCTATACACTACTGTCCAGTACTGCCTGACTCAAAATGCCTGTGACCACGGCTGCTGAGACTTCATGCTGCTACTCAATCAACTAAACTAATCCCATATCTACTCCTACAGTGTAGTGACCCACCCACTACTGTATCTTTATGTGGATACTACCTAAACACTACCTAGAACATTCTAACAGTACATCCCAATGGGGCTCAGAACAGTGACACTGTCCATAACCATAATATGCATGAAACTAAGTAACATTAGAATGCAACAATTGAATGTATATAAAAAGCAAGCAGAGCCACAATCAGACAATTTGGGGTGCTCTATGACAAAGATAGAGCTCCAGAACCATAAGTCATGGACTCCCACACATACAATAAGACTGCAATTGCAGACCAATACAGTTCATCACATTTTTCTTCTCACCAGTGGAGGAAATAAAACAGGACAAAATTGCAGTGCAGTTCCTAACGTTTCACACTATCAAGCGCTTTGTCAAAGGTTACCATCTGTGCTTGCCAAAAAATAAAAATGTGGGTCTAGTTTTGTACAAGGGTGGTCATATGAATCAGCTATCTCCACTGCATATTTTGTGCTCCCACCTTCAATGTCCTGGAGTACAACTCAATGCTTATTGATAAACGGCTCTTCACATGCACTTTTCGAGCAAATCTGGCAGGCAACTCGTTGAGCTTTTTGCAGTGCAGAGGTACTACTGAAACTGTCCAGGCCATGTTTTTGATATATCTTGCCTAGGATGCCTCAGAACACCCAGTCCCATCACTTTCCCTTGATCTCATCCCACACGTTTTCAGGCAGGTAAGGGCACTCATATTGAGGGTAGTCTTCTCGGATGTGGCGCCTCACAATCCTCTCTACCTGTGACCACTCAGGCAAACTCTGAATGGTGGTCCGGGGCACCTGCACCTCCACCAATCATGTACCTTTGCAAAATTCTTGGTCATACCACTCGTGTTGTCTTATTTGGTGGATGGTCTCCATAGGGCTGAACTGAGAAGTGCAAGAAGGGGTTGAACTAGGTGAGTTCTTTGTAGGCAGCGCCACAGGGGTGTAGTTCTCTAGGAGGTCATTATCTCTGTCTTCCTCCCACACATCCACCATTAAATCAGTTTCCTTAGCTGCATCTCCACCCCTTGCTCACCTGGGGGTCTCTCTGCTCTGGCTGGGCCTACCCCAGTGGTTAGAAACAAAGAACCATAGAAATTATTGGCGGATGGGGACCGTACGATCCATCAAGTCTGCCCTTGGCTTCCTACCCCCCCCACTTAGCTGCCTGCTTGTGTGTCTCACAGTGTCTGTCCCATGCCAACTTGAATTCCCCCACTGTCTTGACTCTCACCACCCCCTCAGGCAGGCTATTCCATGGTTCCACAACACGCTGTGTGAAGAATTTCCTTGTATTGCTTCTAAACTTTCCTCCCTTAAGTCGAAGGTTATGCCCTCTAGTCCTGCTGTAGCCCTTTAACTGAAAGAGGTTCTGCACGTGCATCCAGTTGTTGCCTTTAAGGTATTTGAATGTTTCTATCATGTCCCCACGATTCCTGCATTGTTTTAGGGAGTATAATTTGAGGTCATCCAGTCTTGCCTAGTACGGTTTCTAATGCAAGCCCTACACCATCTTTGTTGCTCTTCTCTACTGCCTCCAGCCTATCTATGTCCTTCCTAAGGTGTGGCCTCCAGAATTGGATGCAGTACTCCAGGTGAGGCCTGGCCAGGGACCAATACAGGGGTATGATTACTTCATGCCTTCTGCTCATGATGCTACTCCCTATGCATCCCAGGATACCACTAGCCTTTAGTGCTGCCTTTTCACATTGTCTACTGACCATGAGGTCATCTGATATGATCACCCCTAGATCTCGCTCCTGCCTGGTAGCCACCAGATGCTTCCTTCCCATTGATTACAGTTTCCCTGGGTTACGCTTTTCCAGGTGCATGACCTTGCATTTTTGGGGCTGAATTGCCAGGTCTTGGACCACTCCTCCAGTTTTTGGAGATCAGTTTCCATGCTTTGCTGTCCCTCTGTTGTGTCTACCCTGTTGCCAATTTTGGTGTCATCTACAAACAGGCACACCTTTCCCTCCAGTTCATCTGCAATGTCGCTGATGAATATGTTGAAGAGGATCAGCCCCGGAACTGAGCCCTGCAGGACCCCGCTAGTCATCATCCCCTACACAGACATAGTGCTACTTAGTAATACTCTTTGTGTTCTCCCATGTAACCAGTTTCTGAACCAGTTTATAACCTATGGCCCAATTCCCATGTTCTCCAGTTTTTTGACTAGTCTCCTGTGTGGAACAGAGTCAAAAGTTTTGCTGAAGTCCAGGTAAACCGCATCCACTGCCCCACCCTGATACACTGTTTTGATGACCCAATTTAAAAAATCAACCAGGTTTGTCTGGCAGGATCTCCCTGCCATGAAACCGTATTGATTTTTGTCAAGCTGACCAGTTTGCTCCCAAAATGCTCTGATTCTTTCCTTCAGCAGGGACTCCATCAGTTTTCCCACGACTGACATTAGACTAGCCGGATGGTAGTTACCTGGCTGTTCCTTGCTTCCACACTGTGGAGTGGTACTACTATTGCACTCTTTCAATCCTCCAGCACCTCCCCGCTCTTTAATGATTTGTTGAAGAGCACTACTAAGGGGGCTACCAGCTCCCTCCCTTCCTAGTTCTTTCAGTATTCTTGGGTGTATCCCATCTGGCCCCATAGCTTTATCTAACTTTAACTTGTCTATTTCTTCCAGGACCCTTCTGTGAAGGGACCCATGTCTATTCCTTCAATCGGACACTTCTTCATGCCTATTGTTGATCTGTTACCATCTGCTTCCTGTGTGAAGACTGAGCAGAAGTACTCACTGAGTGCCTCTGACTTCTCCCCGTCTTGCTCTCTGGTTTGTCCGTCTTTTTTTATGATTCTAACAATGCCCCCTTTGGCCTTCCTTTTTTCACGTATGTACCTGTAGAAGGGTTTTGTTACCCTTTTTTACTTCCTGAACTATCCTAACCTCTGTTTGAGCCTTTGTGTTTCTTATCACTTTCCCTGTCTCTTAGTTTCTGTTTATATTCTGTTTTGTCTGCCTCGTTCCCCGACTCCTTGTACTTTCTGAAGGCTATGTGCTTTTGTCTCACCATGGTTGCCACCTCCTTGGAAAACCATAGCGGGTTTTACTCCTTTTGTTCTTACTAACCTGATGGGCACACTGTGATGTGACCATGGTTATTGTATCTTTCAACCTTGTCCAATATTCCTCAGTGCTCCCTTCGGTCAAGTTACTAAGGTTGTCTCTTAGACAGGCCTTCATTTTTATTATTTATTTATTTGTGTCTAGGATTACAAAATACCTTTGAGCCAAGGCTGTTTTACAAAGGTTCCATGTCATAAGTACAGGCAATCATCATCAGGCTGGTTACAGGGTAACAGACATTAAACATAAAAAAGTTTGCACGGTACATGCTATTAGTAACTTTGGTTGACATAATCAGACTAAGCAACGTGTTACCCAAAAAACAATAGGAGGAAGAGGGCATGAAGGGGAAAAGGCTGAGAGTAAGGGATGGCATAGGCACAGAGGGGCAGAGTGAGGCAGCTGAGGGGCCTTGTCAGGACAGACACAGTGTAAGTGCTTTAGAAGTTGCAGTGGACAGGTAAGTGCAAGAAGAGAGGACAAAAACAGACACCTGCAAGGTCAGAAGCAGTGTAGGGGACAATGATGCTATGTGGTGCAAACACAGGCATTGATACCAGTTAGGAAGTGGCGGAGCTTTGTTTTGAATGCTCCAAGCGTTGTTGAGGAGGAGATGTCACTAGAGTGATCGTTCTGCCAACTCGGAGCCCTGTATGCAAACAGCCTTTAGCCTTCTGATGTGTGGCTGCGGGGGATTTGAAGGATTTGGGGCTTAGAGCTCCTGGTGTTGCAGTTGTTGATTTTGGGTTTAAGGAGGGTGCTGTCTCTTGGTGGTGCCTTTCCCATCATGATTTTCTTAGCTGTAATGCAGGTTTGGTATTTCATTCAGTTGTTTAGTTGCAGCCAACTTGTTTTGGAGTAGAGGTCACAGGAGTGGGTGAGATGGTGGGAACCAGTGATGACTCGGCAGGCTTGATTGAGGGAAGTCAAAACATGCTTGAGAGAGGAGGTTGTGGCAGATCCATAGATAATGAGACCATAGTCAATGATGCTGACGATGGAGCTCTGGACAGTGATGGACAGAGCTTCAGGGGTCAGATGTTTCCTATGTCGGAATAGAAGGCCCATCCTGGTGTTGGCTACTTTTGCCACATTATTGATGTGTGGGACATAGGAGAGATTACAGTCGAGGGTGAGGCCAAGGTATATGAAGGTATGAACTTGTTCGAGGGTGATTCCTTGCTTGGTTTTAATGGAGAGCTGATATTGTTTGTATTTGTTGTGGGAACTGCAGCTTCATGTTTGTGAAGTCTGCCCTTCTGAAGTCAAGAACTTTCAGTTTGGAGTGTGTGGAGTCTACAGTCCTTTTTACCCTGAACCATACCATGTTATGATCAATGTTGCCCAGGTGGCTCCCTACTTCGACACCCGTAACACTATTTGTGAATTCAGATCTAGAACCGTGTTACCCCTTGTGGGTGATGTCACTAGTTGACCTAGGCCTGCTTCCTGTAGTGTGACTAGGGATTCCCTGCTCTTCTGTGATGCCGCTGTGTGGATATTCCAATCTAAGTCCAGCAGATTGAAATCCTCCACCAGCACCATGTCCCCATTTGCCTGACATCTGGAGATTGTTTCCAGGATTTCCTTGCCCCTGGCTTCCTTCTGATTTGGGAGTCTATAGATTATTCCAACCCGAATGGGTTTCCAGGTTCCGGCCCCTATTGTGATCCATAGATCCTATGTTTCCCCTAGTGCCTGCTGCATTTCTGTAACACTGATGGTATCCTCATCATAAATAGCTACCCCCCCCTCCCTTTTTCACAGTCATATCTCTGCTAAACAAGTTGTACTCCAGGATAGTCACCTCCCAACCATGATTACTTGTGAACTATGTTTTGGTCACGGCCACCCAGTCTAGTCCTGCCTCAGCTATTGTGGCTGTGAGTTCAGTCATCTTGTTAGCCAGACTGCGTGCATTGAGGCATAGTGCTGACAACTCTTGCTGTGTCTCTTTGTTTGTCATGCCTCCCTTGATCTTATTGTTCTTCCCTTTGTAGTTTTCCCTGTTTATGGTTCCCCCCTTTCCATTTTGATGATCAACACCAGAGCTGGAAAGGGTTTTATGTTCCCTGCTATCTGCTTTTTCCATCCTGGAGTGTGTAGATTTGGTGCTGGCTGAAAGGGGAGAGACAGCAGGTTTTATGTGTGCTTCTCCTAGAGATACCATCATCTTCCCTCCTGCTAGTTTAAATGCCTACATGGACATCAAATTTCCGGCCCAGTGCTCTGACTCCCTCTTTAGTCAGGTGGAGGCTGTCAAATTTGAAGAACTCCCTTTCCCAGAAGTCACCCCAGTTTCCAACGAAGTGGTGCTCCTTTATGTGGCACCAGTCGTTGAGCCAGGTGTTGAGCTCACTTATCTCTTTCTCTCTGATTTTTTGCCTGTTCTTCCCCTTTTCCCAGACAGGCAGAATCACAGAGAATGCAATGCTGGATGAAAATGAAACCAATTTCTTGCTGAGCTGTGCAATGTGCTCCTTAACCTCCTTGACCGAGCAGCTAGCAAGGTCATTGGTCCCTAGATGGACCAGGATGTTTGAGCACTCTTCTTCCTTTTTAACTATGTTGACTATCTGGTCACTGTCTCTCCAAGTGAATGCTCTTGGAAGACATCTGACCTGCACATCTGCACATTTGTTTTGCCTCAGTTGGGGTTCCACACCGCAAATCATGGAGTCTCCTATGATTATGATTTTTTTCCTGTTGCGGTTTTGTTTATGATGTTGTTTTGCTATCCTGTTGCATTTGGCCTGCCTTTGGCCTGAGACATCCTCCGTTGTTATGGATAATAAACCTCCGTCATTACGGATGGTATGGACGCAAGAGGTGTGTACCTGTATTTAGAGTGCTTTGGTGGTTTGGAAGAGTTACCCAAGCTCTGGCCCCTTTTTCTGCAACAAGTTGCCATCCTCCAGGCCTGGTCATTCTCTGGGGGAAAGGTGTGCTGGTTTGGTATCAGTGATGTGGAGATGCACTCCTAAAAGAAATGTTTTCCTGTAGGTGGTTACCCAGAATGCTGATCTCACTCCATGCCTCCTGCAGCTGAGCCCTGAGGTGACATATATCCAAGCATATGAGACAGCAGCCCTACCTTCGGGCAACATGACCATTAATGAGGGCCCCATAGTGTTGGCAGCCAACAATATCCATGTGCATGCCAGTGGACAGAAAGAAAGAGTACATAATTATTCAAATTTAGAGGAAGACGATCTGTTCCAGGTGGATGAAAGAGAAACAGGCTTTTAGTCAGGTCAGGCAGGAAGTGGGTGGTGACATGCAGAACCTATACAGAAAAAGGACCGGGGGTGGGTGGGATTAGGGGTAGGGTGGCAGGGCAGAACCTTTGTTACTCCTTCCTGCTGAAAAAAAAACAATCAGTTGGTTAAGGTCTGCCATGTAGGAGCACTACTATAGACTGGAGTAGAGAAGGTCTCTTTCCCAGTGGGTGAAGATCAGTGAAGCTCAGCAGACAGTAAAGCTAGGGACTGGACCGCACTTGGCATATACCTCCTAGGTTGCCCTTTGTGTCTGAGCTGTTGCTTCTGGTTGTTTCTGTCTCAGAGCTCCCTTGCTTCTGCACCTGTCAGAGTCTGCCTTCTTTCCATGATTGGTCTCTCTTCCAATTGGTGAAGATCAGTGAAGCTCAGCAGACAGTAAGGCTAGGGACTGGACCTCACTCTTGGCGTATGCCTCCTAGGGTTGCCCTTTGTGTCTGAGCTGTTGCTTCTGGTTGTTTATGTCTGAGAACTTTATATTATCTGACCACTATTTCAGTGGTCAGTACAGCAGACAGTAAGGCTAGGGGCTGCACTGCTCTTGGAGTATGCCTCCTAGGGGTGCCCTTTGTGTCTGAGCTGTTACTTCCAGCTGAGAGCTTTCTATTAGTTGACCACTATTTCAGTAGTGGTACAGCAGTACAAATGCTGATTTACATACAGCACTTAGGAATTCTGGGTAAGTGTTCCAACTGATTCTAATGCTGAGAGAGCAGCCGCTGGCTGGGTCTGAGCAGAGTGATCAAGGTGAGAAGTCACCTCAGCGGAGGTAGGAGCCCAGAGTGTACACTCCAAGGGGGATTCAGCCAGGTAGAACTACTGTCAAGGAATCCCTGCTTCTGCACCTGTTGGAGTCTGCCTTCCCTTCATGATTGGTCTCTCTCCCAGTCAGTGAAAATCAGTGAAGCTCAGCAGACAGAAGGCTAGGGGCTGGACTACACTTGGCGTATGCCTCCTAGGGTTGCCCTTGGTGTCTGAGCTGGTTCTTCTTAAAGCTGTACAAAACCTGCCATACCGCTATGTTGGTGAATGCTTTTAGGGATGTCCCTATCCAGGAAATCTGCAGGGCTGCTACCTGGAAGTCAGCAGACACCTTCATTTCCCATTACCACATCAACCTTGAGTCACGCCAGGATGCTGGTTTTGGAGCTTCAGTTCTCCAGTCCCTCTTTCCTAAATAAGGGATGTGCATCTTGCCCCCCTCCTCCCAGAGATCTGCTAGGAGTCTGCCAAGAAGTGTGGATAGAACAACATATTCAGGATCCTAGAAAAAGAGGTTAGTCACTTGTAACAGTAGTTCTAGGAGTGGTATATGTTGTTCATCCACATTGACTCATCCAACCTCCTGGCTTTGATGCACAAACCTGGCTTCCAGTGGGCCAGGATCTGGAATCATGGGGCAGAGCTAAGGGTTGAGCCACCTGGGTTGGTGGGAGGAGCTGGTTTGGGGACTTTCTGGCACATCTTGGAGCAGTGGGTGCCTGCCTAGAACTATTGTTACAGGTGACTAACCTGTTTTTTCCTTTCCCACAGAACATCAGGTTTGGTTTTACACTCGCAGTTTCTATAATATCTTTATGTGTCCCACATCATCACTCTTTGCTGGATGGGAGTGGTTTTGCTTGCATCCTGCTCATGTCAGAACAGCTCAGCTTCACTGCTCTCTCGGGAGTGGAGCACCCATGGGGCCACTCTTGTCCAGCAGCGAGTGGCTTTGTGTGACATATAAATATATAAACAAGTAAGGAGGTACCCATTCATTCCCTCTCTGCAGAGAATCAATGAAGGTCTGGTACTGGGCAATCCAGAGGAATATCCATCTTCTGGTGGTCCACGTCCCTGGGGTGTCCAACACCCTGGTGGATGCCCTAAGCAGATCCACTGCCCTGACCCATGACTGGGAAATCCTACTAGACTTCCTAAATGATTTCTTCCACCAATGGGGCCAACTGGAGTTGGACCTTTTTACCTCCCTGAAAAACTGCCTCTTTACTGAGGTCCTGGAACTGTGTGGCTGGACGTGTTATCTCTTTCCTGGACAGGAGGATTTCTTTATGCCTTTCCACCCTTTCTTCATGCTCAGAGAGTACTACTCAAACTGGTCTTGGATGGGGCATCCATGATTCTCATAGCACTGTTCTCTGCTTCTTCAGCTCTCTGAACCTGATCCCCTACCTCTGCCAATTTGCCAGACTCTGTTTTCCCAGGTGCAAGGCTGTCTGCTACACCTGTACCTGTACCTTCACTCCCTCCATCTGCATGCCTAGCTCCCGTGGACATAGTCCTCTCATGCTTCAGGGTGTCCACAAAGATGGTGGAAGTCCAGGTATATTATGCACCTTCATCTTCCTATCCGGGATCCAGTTCCTGTGGGGAATTTGAATTTTGTGCTTGAATAATTGAGTCCTTTTCAGTTTGCTGAGTCCAGCAAACTCTGTTATCTTTCTTGGAAAACTACATTTTTAGTTGCCATTACATCAGGAAGATGTATTTGAGTTACAGGCACTAATGTGCAAACCTCCCTACCTGCAATTTCATAATGATAGGGTGTCTTTTTGCCAATGGTTGTTTCTGAATTTACATTAAAATCAGGCTATCCACTTCCTAGCGTACTATGCTGAGCCTGCAAATCCAGAGGAATTCCTGCGTCATACTTTCGATGTGCATAGAACATTGGTAATTTATCTTCTCCGTACTTCACAGTTGCAAAAAAATGAGCAACTTTTTGTCTTTCACCCCTGGAAATTGGGACTTTTGGATTTTAAAGCAGTGCTTGTCCACATGGTTGGCCAGTTGCATTTCATTTATCTATGCAAAATAAGAAAAACCTCTCACTGAGGTTGTAACACCCCATTCTACCAGAGGCATGGCTGCATCTATGGTGAGTTTCTAGGACGTCTCTGTCTTAGAAATTTGTGAAGCTACCATGTGTCTACTCTACATAAATTCATGGAATATAGAGTCTTGACATCACTTCCAAGAAGTGGACCACTTTTGTATGGGCCATTCTATAAGACCTCCAGTCCTAAGTCCTAAGTCCTAATGGTTCGCTTCCTCCTCCCCGTGACAACATAACTATTTAAGAATCTGTAATGACCTGCTGCAAGAGACTGTCTTGAAGATGATAGTACAGTTGCATAAGAACTTACTCTAATGGTAGATCTTAGAGAGCATCTCTTGCAGCAGGTCATGCTGCCCCACCCGCCTTCCACCTTGCTGTTACTTAAGAAGGGTGCCTTGCTTCTGTCTTTTTACAATTTCATAAGCTGCTGCCTTATTTCCCTCCTCTATTACCATCGGAGGCCTGAGAAATATTTTCTCATTCAGTCGCTAGGATGGAAAAGAACTGAGGAGTAGCTGGGACTTCCCCCTTTTTATACGTGCCATACTGACACCACGTGGTAAGGTTAGGGGGAGGTCCCAGGATCGACTGCTGAGAAGTCATCCAGAGGTGTTATGACCTGCTGCAAGACAAACTCTTGAAGATCTACTGTTGCAGTAAGTTCTTATGCAACTGTACTTTGGGGTCCCTTGCCTCTCGGAGGAGCCTGAGGAGGTGGTAGAAGACCCGTTAATGTCCCCGTCATAATCCTCTAAAGTCTAGATCTTCCTCCTCATCTGACAAGAGCAAGTCTGTGTGATTGTCATCCCCTTTGGGTGGGTGATTTGGGGGGGGAGACTGAGCCTGCCATTGTGGCACAGTTGGCCTGGATGGTGCTGGAGGTGGATTCTGGGGAGTTGGGGTCACTGGGCCTTGAGGCATGTAGATCTGTGTCTGCAGAACACACCAAAGGGAAGAAATTGTGTATTAAATGTTCACCAGCACCATCGATGGTCCTCCATGTGATGGGTAAGGGTAGACAGGCATCGGCCCTACGAGCACCAGTGTGAGATGGATCAGCAATGGTCCAACAGGCATAGGTTGAGGGCCAGTGGGCATTGGTTGAGGGTAGGCTGGCTTAGGCTGTGTGTGATCTGGGAGTAGGTCTGACTAATGCCAGGTTGGGCAAAACCAAACTGAAGCTGGGTGAGGCAGTTGGGAGGTGGTCCCACAGGCACAGGTTGAGGAGAGGCAGGTGCTGGTGTGGGAGAAGCCCAGGTGGACAACAGAGGAAAGGGACTCTGCTCAGGAGAGAAGTCTGCATCCCTCTGGACCTGTGAAAGAGGGGTGGCAGACCTAGTGGAGGAGTCCGATGCTGGAGAGGTTGGTGGGGGAAGAGGAAACTGGTGGCTGCTGAACCTGCGCTGGCTAAAGGAGTGCTGGCTAAGCCACCATAGTGTTCATGATGTTACAGGGGACCTAAGCAGCAGGGGCTGGGGAAGAACCCTGGCCCGAGGTGCCTCCCCCAATGGTAATGGAGGCAGGAGGCTGAGCCACCAGCAGCCCAGTGGAAGAATGGGTGTACAAGGTTGAACCACCCCCCTGGTCAAGTGATGGTGTGCCGAGTGGAAAGTGGAAGACCGGGGCCTAATCGCAGTCCTTGTCCCTGTGCTTATGCCTCCCACTGGCTTTGTCCCAGGACTTGAATGATGGTGAGAGCCCGAGGACTGGGCTGGGGAGGCTGAAGAGCTCCTGGCCTACAGTTCCTGTTCCATGCTTCTGCTATAGGAGAAAGTTCTTGAGCATCTGCTGGTGGCATCCCCTGGTGGCCTGGCTGAACTTCCGGGAAATCTCACAGGCTTGGATGTCATAATCTGGGCCTAGGTAGCAGACATAAGCAGAGTGGCCATCCTTCACGGGAATTTGTTGACCACAGGCACAAGCTAGTGGGGCACAGGACCAAAGGCAGCATGGATTCACAGCAGAAAGGTCGTGTCAGATGAATCTAATAGATTTCTTTGACTTGGTGACCAAAGTAGTAGACCAGGGGAGGGACTGTGGATGTGGAATACCTAGATTTTAGCAAGGCATTCGACACAGTCCCACACAAAAGATTATTATACACGTTAGCCAGCCTTGGAGTGGGTCCCAAGGTGGTAGCCTGGATAAAAAATTGGCTGGACAACAGGACGCAAAGGGTAATAGTAAACGGAGTGCACAGTGAGAAGAAAGGAGGGTTGCTAGCGGGGTACCACAGGGTTCAGTACTGGGACCGGTTCTCTTCAATGTCTTTATAAGTGACATTGCAGAGCAACTGGAAGGAAAAGTATGTCTCTGCAGATGACACAAAGATTTTTAACAGGGTTGATGCACAAGGTGGGATGGAAAGGATGAGAAGGGACTTGGCAAAGTTGGAGGAATGGTTAAATGTATGGCAGCTCAGATTCAATGCAAAGAAGTGCAAGGTAATGTACCTGGGAAACAAAAACCCAGGGGAAGAGTACACAATGGGGGTGAGATACTAACAATAAAAAAAATGGAAAGGGGCCTGGGGGTAATTATATCAGATGACCTAAAGGTGGGAAAGCAATGTGAGAAGGCAATAAGGAGGGCTGGGGGAATACTGGGATGCATAGGGAAAGGCATTAACAGTAGAAAACAGGAAGTTGTTATCCCTCTGTACAGACAGTTGGTGAGACCCCATCTGGAGTCATGTGTACAGTTCTGGAGACCCCATCTCACCAAGGACATAGACAGAGTAGTGGCTGTCCAGAGGAAGGCAACCAAAATGGTGCAGGGTCTACATCAGAAGACATACAAATAGACTAAAGGAGCTTAATATGTATACTCTTGAGGAAAGGGGGGGCATGGTAGAAATGTTCAAGTACATCAAGGGAATCAATAAAGTCCAAGAAGGTAGCATCTTTCAGAAAAAGAGATGTGCAAGAACAAGGGGGCACAATTTGAAGATAGAGGGGGGAGAGCTCAGAGGAAATGTGAGGAAGTATTTTTTCATGGAGAGGGTTGTGGCTGCATGGAACAGCCTTCCTGAGAAGGTTGTGGAATCGGGAACAGTGGGAATGCATGGGACAGACATACAGCAATTCTAGTGGGGGGTAGGAGGAAATAGGCTGTTGGTTAACTAGGATCTGCAGCTTATCCATCAGGTACTGAAATGAGCAGACTAGATGGGCCAAGCGGTCCTTATCTGCCATCAAATTCTTTGTTTCTATGTAACAGACTTATACAGTTCTGGTGACTGGGCCTTAACCACCTCAGATGTCCTAGGTTACTCCACATCCATGAGCTGCAATGGTCTGAAAAAGTCCTCAGGAGTCATGAGCCCCACTAACTCCGATGGCTGGTCAACAGGGTTCCTCGACTGAGTGGAAACCTCAAGGATCCTGACTGGGGCACTGGAAGTGGGGGCTCCTGCTCCATCACTCAGGCTGGTTGGCAGCAGAATATCCACCCATCCCTCAGAATCCAAGGAGGTAGCAGACGTGCTGGCCCACTGGCAGGTTGATGGCACAAACTGGTAGCCTTAACCCCTGGATCGATCACCATACCATTGGTGACATATAGATCGAAATTCAATCTCACAGATGCTCCGCTGGCAGAGAACACACTGCCATGCTGCAGAGGTCTTAGCCACCATTTCATATATCAACTTAAACATGCTGGCAGGTACAGAAACTTCCAATGCAGCAGGGGTCTGGGCAATCTTCCTCCATTTTACTACTCTCCAAAAAGCTGTAGACACCACGATTCCACAAACAGTGTTGCCTCTGTTCAATGCACAACAGTTCTGTCCAAAACAGTGGAAACACTTGCGAGGGAAACCATCTCTTCTCCCCAGCAACCAAGCTAGTCCAATTAACTGGTCCAGTGCCAGTTCCTCTGCATATCCTGCACAATGGCCAAACTTAACGGTATCTGTTTTCCAGACTTCCAGGTGCCCATTTTCATTCCAAGGCATGGATTTTCATAGTCCTCCTGTGTCATATTGTGTAGTCCCAATCAGCAGTTCATCCATCCTACAGGAAAATCCTCCCCACCCAGCAACTCAAAGGAGGTCCAAAACTGTCCAAGAACCTCAAACACATCCTGGATAAGCCCCCACATTTTAACCCCCCTCCCTAATGTCTAGGGTTATGATGATCATAACTGTATGTGGGGAGGGGGTGACCACAGCATACACTTTTCCAGGAATTGGTTATGTTTGTAGGTTCCGCCTACTGTACTGGGCTGCCCGGTTCTTTGAGTGCTGGGCTGCTAAGAAATCAGTGTTAATCAAAAAAGCAGTTCAGAAATAACTGAAGACCACAACTTTGCAGAACAACGGTGGGGATCCCATTTAATAACAAATTGATAAACACTCCATGGAATGAAAAAAATCAAGGGTGTTGAGGTAGACAGCACATATTTACTTTGGACTGTTATGATCCTGAGATACATACTGGCAGCATAAACATAAACAGACAGTTCATATAGTTTGCAGTTGTTTTCACAGAGTGCAATTCAGGCATCCTCCGGCAGCAGAAATCCCCAACCACAACTGGGCTGAAATGACTCTGACTTACATCTCCTCCTCTTTAATCTTCCAGTGCCTTATCTCACAGAACCACTGGCCTTTCACCTTGGGGCCAACAACTCCAATCTGGGCCACTGTCTGCTAGGTCACTGCAACCTCCCACATCTCTGCTTAGAGTGGCTTCACACTGGTGACTGTCCCCATGAACTTCGGGTAACACATCTCAGAACTGCAGCAAGCAGCCCTCCATCTCCTCCATTTTGACTCTCCCTCTTCTCTGGGTTCAAAACTGCAAGTTCCCGGCTGACCCCATCTCATCAGCTCACCACTTGCTCACCCTCTTGCCTCACACATGAGCTACTCTCTCAATGGGGCATCATGCCTTAATCCCACCAGGGTGGCTGGTCTTGGACTGTCCCACAAGGGGCTTGAAGCTACGGCCACTGCCACATCCTCCTGCAGAGTCTGTCTTCACACACTGGCTCAAAACTTTGACAGCTGACTGCAGAGAACAATCAGTCCCACTCAGACTTCCTTCCAACTCAGTCTCTCTGAGAATTCCCTGATTTCCTACATTCCTATGCTTTTACACTGCCTGCCAAATGGCAACTTCCTGCCAGCAGCAAATCTCCACAGGTGACCCAGGATTAACCCTTTAGCTACCAAGAAAACCCAATGATTCCCCTACAGGCATGAACTGTGTCCAAGCATCACTTATAATAATCACTTAAAACTGTGCCCAGCCCTAGGGTTGAACCCTGGAAGGGGGGTTACGCTACTTAGCACCAATTAGCTGCTTGCAATACCAGCTTGTCTGTCCACATTAAAAGAAGAAATTAACATGGAAAATGTTTGATTTAAATCTGCCAAATGTCTGATAAAACCTTATGGTATAAATGACAGACTGCATTTCAGGGATAGATTGAAGCTTTTAGGTAGGAGCTGGAGCTTTTCCAACTCTGTGATTGAGGTAGTAGTCATAGCATTTCAGTTTTTTCAGCTATCTTTCCAGGTAGAAGTTGTGTTTTGTGAATTTTCCAGCTCTAGGGTTTCCTGCCGTGATCATACTACAGGCCTGATATGGGAGGGGCAGCGTTGCATTGCACTGTTGTAGCAGTTATGTCAATGTCAGACTCTGTTGTCACTGCATTTTCATGTTTAGTTGCACTGGTGGCTACTCTGTTGTTGCAGCAACTGTTTTGAGGATTTATTCAGTCACGTTAGATCTGAATTTTTGGATATGGTTGAAGTAAAATTTGATTATGATAAAAATACAATCTTATAACTCATGATTATCATTCAGTTTTTTGAAAACACAGCTTCAATGGCAAGATTGTACAATAAAAATATTTTAAAGCACAATTACTGTTAGGTTTATAAGAGTTTAACAAGGGGTATGGAGTACAATTAAATCAGTGAATTGACTGGATTTCACATACGTTTCCTGAATAATTTTATAAAGTGGTATACTGTGACTTCATTGCTACATATGGCATTCAGGTTTGCCTCATGCCTCACTTCCCAGAGGCTAGTCACTGTCCTACAATACACATACCCAGTCTGCCTTATTGCTTAAATTGTAACTAGTCTTTAAAGTGATTTTTCAGTTTTCTGCTAATCACTGTCAGCTGTCGTCAGCAGGACTCATATCTCATAACATTCCAGTAAAATATGTATTTCAGAACATTCCATTCATTATTGCGCAGTATAAAACTGACAGAAAAATTAAAGCTGATTGGTTGAGAGTCAGTTTTACTCATGATGGTATCCCAGTACAACCTTGTAGGTGAAACTAGAACCCACAAAACAGCCTACTTACAGTACAACTGTAAACACTTAAATGGAGACATTACATAATCACAATAAGACGATCAGGGTAGCTGGCCCACCAGCACAGTGATAATGCCACCACATGTGGTGCTGACAGCCCAGGTTCAGGAGTAAATTAGGAGCATCAGAGGGTCAGCCAGAGAGGGAGGATCACGAAACTTGGCGTCCACCTGACTCCTAGCAGATGCTACAGGGTAGGGCAGTTTCAGCTGCCAGTATGGTTGGAGGAGCAGCGGACATCGATCATGTCATGTGGAAGTGCATGACATCATTTCATGTTCGCTCCCCTCAAGGAGAGAAAACAGGAAAATCACACCCAGCAAGATGACTCTGGTCAATCACAGGCCCCACACCTGACAGCGTGCACCCATCAACATGGAACTGGATGCGTTACGATGGTGAGGGGTTGGGGTGATGGGGCTGGGGTGGCCAGAAGATGGGGTCACCCAGGCCAAGGGGGATAAAAAGGATTAACAAAAAAAAAGTTAATCAGGATGTGTGTTGCTGGTATAATGGCACTTCTTTCTTTATTTATTTCAAAAGTTTCACCAGAAAAGACACACTCAGCTAAATAACAGCTCATTTCCAGATGTGTCCTGGGGATAAGGGGCAATATGTACAATAAACAGTGCTTAAGGAGACAATACCCGTGCATTACTGGTAAGTATGTACAATAACAGAGCATATACAAAACTGTATTTACAGTATTTGCATAATAGTTACAGTATAAACAATAAGCCGACACAGCAATATGTGCAGTATGAGGTGGTCAGCAATGGGATCTTATAACAGTTGAGGCAAGAGATGCTGAAAAAGTAGTCCAGGAACTATCCAGAAGGAGGGAAACAGTGGTAGAGTTTATGGAGGAGAAGAAAGGGGAGGAAGAATGGAGGGGGAATAGAAGCATAATGGAGCAGGGTTGGAGACTCAGGTAGAGTTGCAGGAGGGAGCAGTGAAATCACAGAGAAGAGAGGACAGGGAGTGAATGGAAGTGGCAGAGCAGATGGAAAGGGGGAAGGATTTCCAGAGCTTAGGGAAGCGGAAAGAGAAAGCAGCCTGGCCGGATGAAGATGACCTAGGTGGGAGTGCAAGAGATCGATAGCCAGAGCTACAAAGGGAGAAAGAGGAAGAAGGAGGGGGTGAGAGGGGAGAGAACTAAGCCAGTACTTGGCAATAAAGGAGAAACAATGTGCATGGCATCTGGCTTCAAGGGAGGGGGGGGGAGAGAGAGAGAGACAGAGAGAGGTGTATAGGGAGCAGTGGTGAGACTGGGGTGGATGGTCAAAATCAAACTGACAGAAGGAGTGAAAGAGAGGATTCAGTCTGGTCAGGGTAAACTTTGGAGCACCACCGTAAACAGTGTCTCCATAGTCAAAAATGGAGACAATCATTCTCTGTAGAATGGCTCTATGAGCTGGCAAGGGGATACATCCACTGTTATGGTACAAAGCCCCTAGTTTTGGGTGCAGCTTTCTCTGGCTAGCATCCACATGTGCAGAGAAGTCAAGGTGCCGGTCAAGCCACACCCCAAGGTACTTGAAGGAGGGGACGTCTTCAAGGGGGGACCCATTCAGGGTGTGGAAGGAGGGGAAGTCTGGAAGTCTGAAAGCTTTTGCCTGGTTCTGACGGTCATGGAGACTGTCTTCTTTGCATTAAGGGACAGCTGATGCGAGCAGAACCAGAGCTGAATGTTGTCAAAGTACAGCTGGAGTATGGTCATCAGATCAGCTGGGGAGGAGCCAGAGGCAAATAAGACAGTATTGTCTGCATACATATGGACGGAGTCAGAGATACAGGTCGGGGGGGGGCTATTTAGGAAAATCAAGAAATGAATAGAGCCAAGCATGGATTCTTGGGGGACGCCAGTGCTCATATGGAGAGGTTGGGATAGGGAGTCACCAATTTTAACTGAGTTCTGTCCATAAGGTAAGAATGGAACCAATCAGTAGCTTGAGTGGAAAGCTCCCATGCAGGAAGCTTAGCAAGGAGAAGGGGGTTGGTTACAGTGCTGAAGGCTTTGGCCAGGTCAGTGAAAATAGCAGAGGTGATCAGGCCCTGATCCATGCCAGAGAGAATGGAGTCAGTTAGCCTAAGAAAGGAGAGGAGGTAGAGTGTAATTTGTGAAAGCTAGAGTGGAAAGGGGTGAAGAATGAGGATGAGTCAAGAAAAGGTGAAAGTTGAGAAAGAACGAAGTGTTATTGGAGTTTAGCAAGGGTAGCAAGTAGGGAGCTAGGACAGTAGTCATAGGACAGACATACAGTAAGGGGTTGGGAAACAGGGTTGAAGTTTAAAAGGGGGGAGGGTAAGATGTATTGGGCAGACTAGATAGGCCATGTGGCCTTTTTCTGCCATCACATTGCTGTGTAATCTGTGTGTAGTTTCCTGGAGCAGAGGAGTCACCACCTGTAGGGAGGGGAATGACTGTGGTTGGCTTCCAGTAAACAGGGACAGAGGTGAGAGAGAAGAAGTGGTTAAGAAAGGAGAAGAAAGGAAGACAGATGGCATGGGCAGAGAGGTAAAGGAGTTTAGGGTCCAGTCCATCTAGGCTCTTGCCCTTAAGGAGGTTTAGAGCCAGGAGAGCCTTGAGAGTGGCAGCCAGTGTGACGGGGAGAAGGAGAAAGGGGCAGATGGGGAGGGTGGGAGGCAGTAAGTGAGAAGGGGGTGGGTTGGGGTAAGGAGGTGAGAACGGAAGAGACACAGGAGGTGAAGAAATTGTTGAATTCAGCGGTGATGGAAGAGGGGTCAGAGATGGGGGTGTACCTCACCATGATGACCAGGGCAGAGGTTTGGGTAGGGGGTGAGAAAAGAGAGTGGATGTCCTTCCAAAATGTTGAGGTGTGGTTAATATTGTTTTGGAAGAGGTCAGCCCACCGGCACAGCGGCAAGGTGTCCATCTGTGGCGCTAACATCCAGGGTTCAGGGATGGACTTGGGAGTCAGAGGGCAGGAAAGGAGGGGGAGAAAGATTGAACATCACAGGGACTGCTCTCCTTCTCTGGGGGGAGGGGGAAGAGCGTCCAGCGCTATAGGAATGTCTGGCAGAGGCTTGGGGTGCTGCCACGGCCAGCGCCACACATTACAGGGGCCGGGTGGATGCTGGCATCATTGCACAACCCCGCCCCCAGGGACAAAAGCTCAGCAAAAACCTGCCATCTGCTAATCATGGTCCCTACCTCCTCCGCCGCTCCTGCTACCAACAACAGTCCACCGGGGGGATCCCGGTCCCATGATCCCACCCTAGCGTGCAAGCCAGGGCTTGTGACTGTGTTTCCTGGGGAAGGGGTGCCCACCCGGTGGATCCTCCCAGGGGGGTAAGCCAGGGGATGGGGGGAGGTGAGTTGAAGGGGGGACCAGAACCTCAGTTGGCAAATAAAATAAAAAAATATATATATATTGTTTTGGAAGGTGGAAGAAAAGTACTCTGCCTTGGCATGTTTGGTAGCCTTGGTGCAGGCATTACAGAAGGCTTGATATTTTTGATAGTAAGAGGGGAGCTTGAGGACTTGTAAGCCTTCCATGCCAGATTTTGTGCATGCAGGGAAGCCAGCAGTTCGGCAGAGATCTAGGGGAAATGAGACCCTCGTACTCTGGTTTTCCTTGGGGGGGTTGTAACGATCCCATATAGCCAGGAAATGGGACTTGCAGAGGTTTTATGCTGAGTCAATGGAGGACAGTGGAGGTGGCTAACCAGTCAGTTGCTGCTAAATCCTCATGGATAGAGGTCAGGTTCAAAGACCAGAAAGATCGAATCAGGAGGAGTTTGGGCAGGACTTTGATCTGTGAACTTTGCATACACAACAGACCATGTGGAGGTCATTGAGGGCATCCTGGAGGGTGCCTGATGCAATATTATGGTGTAGGTGGGAGGCAAGGGCCCAGTCAGAAGGGTGTGATTTGGGAATTTATGATTGAGATGGGTAAGATCCGAGACTAGTTAGTTAGGTTGAGGGACTTGTTATTACTGCAGAATTTAAATAACAAGAGAGAGCGAGAGAGAGAGAGTGTCAATCTTTGTTAAAGCTCCGTAGGATGAGAAGTTCACCAGTACAGGAATGAGAGGAGATGGTGGAAAGAAGTTCAGTGATAGTGGAGGAAGGCAGGCCAGGGCAACAATAGATGGTGGCCATGAAGATGGGGAGAGAGAGAAAGGGAGAGAAAGCTTGATGAGAAGAAGTTTGTAGGCATAGGGGGAGGAGATAAAGAATATAGGGTGGAAGTGAATGGCAGAGGTGAGCTAGATGGCAACCTTGCCACCCCTAGAGGCTCAATCCTGTCAGATAAATGAGTAGCCAGGGATGGCAACTGCAGTGTTCAGAATCTTGTGGGAAAGCCAGGATTCTAAAATAACCAGAATGTCTGGTTTATGGCTGATCATGAGGGGTTGCAACAAGTCAGTTTTGGGGAGGAGGCTGCAGACATTGACATGTACCACACTCAGTCCTTTGGTGAGGGAGGTGGTGGAGGGGTGAACAAGCAGGGCCAGGACTGGGCTCGATATTACCTGTAAGCAATAATAGTAGGTAGATAAGGAGCTTATTGGGTGTAGTGAGGCATTTGTGTGGCAGTTGGGTGCGGGAGTAGGGGAGGGGTGGAAGATAGGGGGAAGGAGGAGAGCAGGGAGTTAAATGTAGCAAGATGGAGGTTAGGCGATGAGGGAAGAGACCAGTTAGGAAGCCAGCAGGAGTGGCAGAGACTAGAGAGTGAGAACTGAAAGTAAGGAGGGTGGGAGAAGTGGAGGGGAGGAACAGAGAAGGCGGGGGGGAGGGAGGGAGAGTCATGGGAGGGAGGGAAGTAAAGGAAAACAAGAGTGGGAGGAGAGATAAGGAGAACTGTGGCATGATATTGCGGCAGGGGCCATGGATAGAGATAATCAGGAGGGAAGTGGTGCAGGAGGGAGCTACAGTGAGAGGGTTAGTGGGCAGAGCAGATAGAGCAAGGAGCAGGAGAAAAGAGCTATGCAGGGAAGGTGCTACAGAGAAGTAATGGTTAAAGGTCCTATAAAGAGATTTATTCGAAAATTATGAGAAGCATAAAACTGCTACTAGCACATTATGCATACATGCTGATAGACAAATACTGCAGAGCTATAAAGAGAGTGAAGTACAAATAAGAATAATAAATCATTAAAAGCACAATTGGCAAAAATTATTAACAGACATTAGACATACATGCTGGTAAGCACCTATTGCAGAGCTAGTACCTAATTAGGCGTACAATGTAAGAGAACATTTTATCAGTTAGCAACAGAAAATAGTATCCCACCTAGGTAGCATGTCAATTCAGCAAAAGCAATTCAGCGCGAGCAAAACAGTGCATAACATTTCAGCATACATCACATTAACGCGCAGTCATTTTCAGCTCAAAATGGGGTGATAGACGTTTGCTGTGACATCTGCGAATGGGATCGTAGGTCATTGTGTATCTCTATGTCATCCAATGGGCACATCATTAACTAATGTGGATGGCCATGTTTTTTATTTGCAGTTAAAAAGTTTAATCTTTATTTTGTAGATTTATTTTTAAACCTAAAGCTGAAAGCAGTGTGCAATTCCGCGATGGTAGCTATTGCCGTCACAGGATCCATATCCTTGAACTACAGCGATGATTCTCTTTGATGTATCCCTGTATTTCTTTCTTTGTGGCTAGTTGCTCCTGCAACAATTTGCTGAGTAGCCTCCTGAGAGGACTGTGCCTTGGTTTTTATTTCCTGTACCACTTTATGCACCGCTACTGCACCAGCGTCAGGTACATGAAAGTGCTCGGACAGAAACTTGTAAATTTCTTCATTCTCTGTATGCACTCTAGCTGGACATCGTACACTATCGTACGGGCAACACTTGCAGTAAGTTTTACCTCCATAGGTGCATTTCTTGTGGTACAAATAACCGTCATGAGATAAGAGCTGCTGCCCACGCTGACTGCTCACATATTCGAGTGACATCTCAACTCCTCCGTTAATCTGCAATTTAAAACAGACAGAAAACTGTACTACTAAATAACCGCTGTTTGATTGGTAGCCACTTGGCTACCGCATGCGTGCAGTCACACTACGATGTAATTACCGAGTGCGTAGTTGCCTTGCGTCGGAAACGTTGCGATTATATTGACCGCGCGGTTTTGTTTTGCACTTATTTGTCATGGAACCCCCAACCTATAATACTTTATTATCTAAATACAATGAGAACTGGGGCTAAGGGCATGCAGGAGTAAGTGGCAGATGTGCGCCAGAAGCATAATAATGTGGGAACAAGCATGTGGAAGGAGCTACACTGATTGATAAGGGAGTGTGGAATATGTAGCAGTAGTGACACAGGGACCAGTCAAGAAGCACTGTACCAGGACAGGCACTAGATCAGGGGGTGGCATGTACAACAAAGGGCTATCTCTAATGTGAGACCTAGGAGAGGTGCACAGCAACAGGACAGAGGGAGGGAGGGCTAGTGAGGGAATGGGATGGAGTAAAGACAGTCAGCTCACTGAGTGGGCGAGCATGTAGTGGCAGATAAAAATGCCTTAAAACAGCAATGAGTAAATAAAACCATGACTTAATACACCAAGGAGCAAAAAAAAAAATGATTTGATACAGCAAGGAACAGGAAAATGATTTAAAACAGCATAGTTGTAGGCAGCATTAATTAAAGACTCTACCAGATATCCCTTTGTGTAAGGGGGAGAGCGAAACATGGGCCACATGGCCTTCTATGCTCGTTCTTTTCTATGAGATTCTATGAGACAGGAGTAGCAGGCAAAAAAATGCATGCACTTCTTGGGTGGTTTAGGCCCTCTGCCTGTGGCCTCATGTCTCACAACCCACCCGAGACATGATGTTATCTCAGCATGATACCACCCAGCATACCTTATTGCTTAAATGCATTTGCATGAAAACAGTTTCTTTTTCTCTTCAGTTTCTTCCGTTCCTGATGCTTTTTCTGACTTGAAGTCATACTGTTCTGCTGGGCACGGGGTCATAATGTCGCACAACATTATGCCGCATGGCAAGATCGCACTGCCAGTACAGCATGATTCTTGCCAAGAGGCATATCTCTTTTTACTGTGGGGGGATCCACCCCACACCCCCCGTTACGGGGGGCTGTGCCCCCCGAACCCTCCCAATATAGATTCTCAACCTGGGGGGGGTTTCAAGTCAGGGAGCACACAAAGTTTAAAGAAAAATAAAAGTTTCTAGGACTGGGAATCAAACCCAGTCTCAGAAGCACTGCCTTGGTTCCCTGCTGCTGTGGCTCAGTCCGTTGAGCCACAGCAGCTGGTCAGTAGAACCTACTCCCAGCAGAGGCTATATCCTCTGTCTGGAAAAGTGAGAATGGTGTAATACTGCATACTGCAGTATGTGCGGTATTGCACCATTCGCTCACTGGTGCAGCGCTGTACTGGGTTAGCCATAATGTAGTACGCTATTAAGCGTGCAACATTGTTTTTATTTAGTTTTATTTATTAGAGTCTAGGATTACAATTACCTTTGAGTGAAGGCTCTTTTACAAATGTTCCACGTCAGGATGAGAACAAACGAGCAGGACATTAATTATTACAGGATAACAGGTTACATTTGTTTATCATCACATGAGTACATACAGATTAGGCGGTACTAGGTGCATGCACAGGACAGGGATAAAATTGATAACGAGAACTTGGTGAGACACGATGTAACAAAAGGCACCTGACATGTATTTCTTATACGTGATTTTGTTTTATTGGTATAGTTATAAGTGTGTACATGCATGCATCTCGGAATATATTCAACAACAACTTATCTGTAACAGCCTTTTATACAGAGACTTAAAGGGGCACTGTCAGGTTTGCCCCACTGTTTGCTTCAAAATTGCAGGAGTTTGCCTCTTGGCACACACACAATATATGATTACTGCAGAAAGCACCCCCATGTCTCAAAACCCCAATCTATACGCTTTATTATTTTTTACCTTTCAGTAGTTCAAGTCACCGCCTACGGAAGCTGATACCTGTAGCGGAAGCAGCGTGTCACCCTTCGAGCACAACCCCAAACTGCATGTTTTCCATGAGCACCATATGAAAATATGCTCCACCGATCCATTGCAGTAATTCTAATGTTTAGTGGGCACTCCAAAAATAAACCGAGAACTGTGAGTTGTTAAAATAAAAGTTTTTGACTGAGGTCAAAATCCCGCGCATGCGCAGAAGTGGAATTTGTAAAGATCCCGCACATGTGCAGTAGTATGCTGCTCTTGCGCATGCGCGGGATTTCGACCTCAGCCGAAAACTTCTATTTTAACAACTCGGAGATCTCGGTTTATTTTTGGAATGCCCACTAAACATTAGAATTATTGCAATGGATCTATGGAGCATATTTTCATATTGTGTTCAAGGAAAAATTGCAGTTTGGGGATGCGCTTGTAGGAGACACGCATTCCTGAATGGTACCAGCTTCCGGTAGGTGCGTAACGTAAACTCGGACCGCATAAAATCACCGAAAAGGTAAAAAAAAAAAAAATGCGTACAGATTGGGCATTTTGAGCTACAGGGGTGCATTCTACAGTAATCTTCTGTTGTGTATGTGCCAAGAGGCACACTCGTGCGATTTTGAAGCACACGGTGGGGCAAAGCTGACAGTGCCCCTTTAAAGCTACACCCTATTGTCACATCACTTGTGGTATGGCAAGAATTTGGGTGAAATTTTGACAGGTTTTTGGTTGTAGTTGTTATTCTACTTCATTCTGACCATTCTCCAAAAGAAAATCTCGACTGTTAGTACACTGCTTCCTGTCCCACTCTACTTTTGCTTGGGACATACTTGTAGACATCAGCATAAATTGCAACCCATAAGGTTTTAATCCTGGGGGTGGACCAGATCCTCACCTCTGAATGGGTGCATAACCTGGGAGTGGAGCTTGACACTGGTCTGACCCTCTGTTATCAGGTGTCTGCAGTTGTCAAGCTGGCATTTTTTCATCTTAGGAACATTGCCAGGATTAGGCACCTTGTTCCACCCAGCGACCTGCCGGTTTTGGTCCATGCCTTTGTGACATCTCGCCTTGATTACTGTAACTCCCTTTACCTAGGACTTCCTGGGGTTGATATCCACTGCTTGCAGCTAGTGCAGAATGCGGCAGCACGTTTGTTGACTGGGGCATCCAGAAGTTCTCATATTACCCCTATGCTGCGCGCTCTGCACTGGCTGCCAATACAGTGGCGGATCACCTTTAAAGTGGGCCTTTGACCTACAAAGCCCTACACGGCCTGGGTCCCGACTACTTGAAAGAGCTCCTGGTGCCCTACATCCCTCCAAGACAGCTCCACTCGGCTGACGAGGGGTTGCTGGAGATTCCGAGGGTAAATTTGAAGTCATCTGGTGCCAGTGCACTTGGATTTGCTGCACCTACCCTCTGGAATTCTCTGTCCCGTCAGCTCCGGGAGTGTAGGACGGTGGGGAGCTTTAAGCAGGCACTAAAGACTTTTTTATGGAGAAGACATTTCCTTCTTTGTTTTAATCTTATATTGCAGTATTGTAACATCTGTTTATATTTGTTTTATTGTATGTATTGAATATGTTTTTGTTTGCTCTTGATGTACAGCGCTTTGAAAATTTTGAAAGGTGCTTAATCAAATAAATGTTATTATTATTGTATTATTATTATTAACATGCCATGCACCAACTTGCCTTAGCAACAGCTTAATATTACTTTACATTACAATCCCCTCTTTGAGACTGTTGAGAGGAAGAAATTAATTAAGTCTCATGATAGCGGCTGCTGTTGCCACTGCAGATAACGCAGTTGTCTTATTAGCCTTTAAATTTTAACATAAAGACAGCATAACAACAAAAATAATGTAAGCTGGATGGCAACAAATAAAAGCATCACCACCAAGATAGCACTGGTTCCTAAAATAGCAGAACCCCACTCCCACCAGGAGATAACAGGCAAGTACTGAGCATTTTGCGTAAACTGTTGACTAGAGTGTTGTTGTTTTAAGACCAGATCCTTTGTTTGCTGTCTGTGTTGCAACACAGTCAATTTGAGGTGCGTGAAAGCAGGTCATGTTATGTGGGGGGGGGAACTGACAGCTGGAACAGCTTTGTAACAGCAAGGGAAGCGTCATTTAAGCAAGTAACATTAACTCTGGAGTAGGCTGGCCGCTTGAAGAGCGTCCAATTGGCCACCTGCCAAGTCTCATCCCAAACATTCCATGGTTGTCCGGCCAGGACACACCACGACTAGTTCCACTGTACTGCTTCATGATACTCATTAGCACTAGTTAAGGTGAAAGGGTATTGATGCAGGGCCCAGGGGGAAACCGGGTTCTCTTCACCACATACAAAGGAGTGATCTTGCTTAAGGCAACGGTTTTGTTTTAAAGTATAATGTTGCCCCTGTTTAGCGAATACGGTGTCCCCAGCTGGCTGCAATCACATAACTTGGTCTTGCACCAACACACCCAAATTGTGCACTTGCCATGTTACTGTGGGGGGTGCAAAACTAACAGGAACGACTAACAAAAGAGGTATAATGTGAGGTAACACATGATGGTAATCATTAGGCGTGGGCCACACATTAATTAAATCTAGGTTTGGAAGCACCACGTCTTTTCTACCAAACAGGGTGGAAATATTACCTTTTGATATTCCCAGTGGCAGTCTATTAGTTTCAATACAGTCAATCTCGCTATGTAAATTGCTGTGAGCCTCTGAGGCAATTTGAGCACATGCAAGTTCCAAAAAGATAACAGTTACATTTTTAACAACAGAAAAATTAAGCATATGAACCATATTAGCCCTCCCTTATTGATTTGTATGCCTTGAAACAGGACTTTTGATTGGGCAATTTGAGCCTATCTTGGGTTCAGTTTTAACACGGCAGAAAACAGCAGCGAGAGTAGCTCCGGCAAGTGCTGAACATGATCCGAGACAGAATCGGACTGCACCAATATGTCATCCACATATTGTATTATTTGACCTAGCTCTGAGAAACCTGTCAGGATCTCAGCCAGACACTGGTGGAACAGAGTGGGCAATGAGTGGAAATCTTGTGGTAGCTTATCCTCAAAGGTGAAGGCAAATTTGTACTGGGAGTCGGTGGGGGGGGGGGACAGGGACTAACCAAAATCCATTAGATACATCTAGCTCTGTGCAAACAGTTGCTGATGGTGACAATCTCATTATCAGATCTGGGAGATGTTTAACCACCAGGGTTGTCAACAGGGTGACCTTGTTGAGGACCCGATAGTTGATGGTCAGTCGCCATGCACCACTGGGCTTTAAAACTGGCCAAATTGGCGAATTTACCCTAGAGCATATGAGGCAAATCACTTCTTGGCTTTGAAGTTGGTTTGTGACCTGTTTAATAGGTTCTCTCTCCTCTTTGGGGAAGGGATATTGTCACTGAGGGGGTGGATTAGGTCCCTCCATTTTTACTACCTGATTTTTTTTTTTTTTGCAGTTATCTATTTTCTCTTTCTGTAGTCCTCTGCATCCCTTTTGATGTCCCCCTCGCATCCGGCACTGGGTATGAGACCCGCTCCCCTAGACCCCACGACTTACCCTTCATGGCAGGGGGCAGGGAGTGACTTGACCCACCGGACTGGATTTAGTGTTCAGGGAAGTTCCTTCCCGGGCCGTTGCAGAGGGGACCATCGTCATCCTCACAGAGGACTCCCATTTTTTTCTTCTTTCCTTCCCCTGAGGTCTCAGCGTGCAATGGCACCAGTGGCGGTGGCACGCACGCTCCTGTGTGCATCCTCACCAAGCACCTGCTGCAGACTCTCGCCCACAGATTCAGTGCTGACGTGACACCTCCCAGCCTCCATTAGGTGGCAGGCAATCGCCGAGCACTGTAATCCCCCCTCCCCAGAGAAGGAGAGCAGTCCTAGAGATGCTCAATCCTTCTCATCCCTGCCAACCCCTGACACCTCATGTCCGTTCCCGAACACAGGTCACCGGCGTGAAGCGAGGTAAGGCAACCAGTGCCTCAGCCCTCAGTGCCACCAGGCCGGCTACTACCTGATTACTGACTCTCCTGCAGTCGTTTGAGTGCTTAGTCCAGACCTGGGATCGATTTGCCACAACTGCTTTTAGTCCCTCAGGGAGATCTCTGACCATTTAGTCGAGGTCATAGGCAGGGTCATTTAAATGCAAACCTTTGACAGTAAAGACGGAGTGGGTATCAGATACTTTTGGTTTGACCGCTTTACTGTCGCACACCCAGAGTGTCATATTACTCAGGTCCACCACCCATTTCCACTTGGACAACAGGTCCATTCCCAAAATAGTACCCTCATGACTCTTACAGGTCCAGAAGGGACAATATTTGGTGGTTTGTTCAATAACCACCAGACATGGTTCTGTGTGCCATGCCGTCGTTCCTCTCCTGGTTAACCCCTGTAGTGTTATAGCTTGTGTCTTTTTCTTCTGTATGGGCAATGGTAAATCCATGATGCTAACGGTGGTCCGGTGTCTATCAACACAGAAGTTTGGTGGCCCCCTACCAAAGCGGATACCACCAGTCTACCCTCCCTGTCTTCTCTGAGGAGGGCCACTCGATGCATTTGGGGGGCCTGGGACCATCAATTACTGACTGGCCCCTGTTCTGGGGCAGAAGACCTGACAGCTGAGATACTTTTGTTTTTAAACAACTGAGTTAGGGTCTCTAAGACTGCCTTTAATTCCCCATTTTTGATGCATTTGATGCACCGTCCCCACTCCACTGAAGGGTTCTGGCTTCTTTTTCCTTCCATTCCCCCTCCTTTTGTCCTGCAATCCCACTTAAAGTGGCCCTCTTTATTATAGTTGTGGCACGTCACCTTTGTCTTGCCTTCATTGCGTACTACTGCCTCCACCTTTTTCTTTTTGTCTTTGTCTTTAATATTTCCCTCATCATCTTGTTGCGTTCTCCACCAGTCGGTGAGGATTTCTTCTTTGGCAGCACATGACTCTGCTCGCTTGCATAAGAACCGGACTGAGGCAGGGATTAGGGTGTCCTGTCTGTCTATCTATCCCCGAAAAATTGAATCCTCCTTAGATGGTCTAGCAGTCCCCCCATATGTGGCATAGACAGCATATAGCTTGTTCACAAACATGACAGGAGATTCTCCTGGCTGCCATTGAACCTCATATACCTTGCCCCAATCTGCTTGGGTGACCACATACATGCCCTGCAAGGTGGAGAGTATGTCGGCCACTGATACCCAACTGTCGGGGTCATCCTCGTCTTCCTATAATCCCATAATATTATCTAGTAAGCTACCCAAAAGCACCAAAGGCAATGCCAGAGTCAAAATCTTACAAGTGTCTTGATATGTCAAATTAAAACTTTTCACCAAGTTTTTTTATTTATCACAGAAATGGGCCAGATTTTGTCCTGGTTCCCACTTAACCAGCCTCTCTCCCAAAGTAATAGCCTCTTGTATGTTCAAATCTCTTTGCAACACCTTTTGCTTGACCTCAACCTCAAGTTCCTCATCTGACTTAGGTTTGGCTGCATCCCTTGCCTTTTCATCATCATCTAATTTCTGTTGCATCTTTTTCACTTCTGCATTTCTCTTATTTTGGCTTCAATCTCCTTTACCTTGGGTTTCTCCATTTTGGGATTTCATTTTAGTCGGTCTTGTAACTTATCGATTTTCTTAAGGTGTCCAACAGATCAGACATGAGCTTTTCCCTGAGTTTTGAGGAAAACTGCATAACCTTTTGTTTGTGTTTAACTGGGGGGCCCGATGTCACGTTTTTTCGGACATACGGAGTCATTCGCTTAGACTTATATTTAGACTTGCAATGTCCGTTCTCATCTGATGAGTCAAAGTCATCCTCCATGCCAGAAGATGTGGAGGTCAAAGAGGACTCTGATGTTCACTCTTTTACCATGGCAACCTTGCATCGTTTCCTAATCTCTTTTCATACCGTTTTCCTAACTTCACTCAACTGCTGCCACAACTCCAGTGAGATTTGGGTCTGCAATTACACCTGAGTTTGTAAATGAATAATTTGCTGCTGTTTATACTCTGATTCTTGGGCATGCTCATGACTTTGTTAGTCCGTCTTACCTTCATAATAATCTTTTAATTTCTCCATTTCCTCTTTCGTTACCAAGCAATTATGGCTATGTTCCTTTTCTTGGCTGTCAAGCTTATTCTGAAATAAAAGAATTTCCTGGTTCAAATTAGTTTGAGTCTGTTAACTAGATTTATTTTGATATTTTGACAATTCACTAAGATGACTCCGTTCTTGCAAAAGGAGACACTTTTCTCCCTGGAGATTGTCAATTTGACTTTCCTTTTGTTTTAATAACTCCTGGACCTCTTTTAACTGTTCCTTTAATTGTTGTTTTTCTTCCTTATCCTCTTGTTTAATTTGGTACATCACTTCCACCCTTATTTCCACCTCTACCTGATATTGCAGAAACATTTGACAAATGTTAGCAAGTTTAGTTTTGTCCACCTTACATTTTTCATTTCTTTCCTAACACTGTGTCTTTAGGCACTGTCCCACTATCTCCCCTTCCTCAGGGGATCGAAAGGGACCCTCTTTTGAGTGCTTTTCTAAGAAAATGTCTTAATATAGTCTCCATACTTACTCCTGACCCGGCTGTCCTTCCCAGGTTTTCCGGAGTCGTTATGTTTATCGAGCCATTTTACAGCCCCCCTCTATCCTGGATGATCAGTCCAGCAATAGCAGAGCTAACTATACCTTCTCTTTTCCACAGCAACCTCAACCACGAAATACCGACAACGATGGTAGGATAACTGGCGAGCGGTATCTGAGTCATGGCACCAATTGTAACAAAAGGCACCTGACACATATTTCTTGTATGTGATTTTGTTTTATTGGTATAGTTATAAGTGTGTACATGCATGCATCTCAGAATATATTCAACAACAACTTATCTGTAATAGCCTTTTATACAGAGACTTAAAGCTACACCCGTTTGTCACATCACTTGTGGCATGGCAAGAATTTGGGTGAAGTTTTGACATGTTTTTGGGTGTAGTTGTCATTCTATTTTGTTCTGAACATTCTCTGAAAGACCATCTGGACTCTTAGTACATTGCTTCCTGTCCCACACTCTAACTACTTTTGCTTGGGGCATACTTGTAGACATCAGCATAAATTGCAACCCATAAGGTATTAACATCCCCTGCACCAGGTTGCCTTAGCAACAGCTTAATATTACCTTACATTACACACAAGAAGAAGATGCTGCCAGAGGCAGTTGTCAAAACACACAGGAAGTGCAAATGGAAAGTGCAAATAGGAGGAGGAGGAGAAGGGAAGGTAGAGAGGGAGAGTAGGGGGGTAGATGAGAAGGAACAAGTGCCAATAAGAAAACAGCAGGTTAGAGAAGACAGTCACATGTGCTAGAGGCAGACATGAATAGGTGGAGGCTAGATTTGAACAGGCCTAGCTTAGGTAGGGAGGAGATGTCCCTGGTGAGACCATTTAGCCAGCTGGGAGCTCTGTAGGCAAAAGATCTTTGTCCCTGTGAGATCTGGCATCTTGGAATGTGCAGTAATTGAGATTCAGAGCCCCTGGTGAGATGGGGATTCTGTGCAGGTTGTAGCAGAGCTTGAACTCCAGGAGGGGCAAAGCCCATCAATGTTTTTTTTAGTCATTATGCTTGTTAGATACTTGATGCATCGCTAGAGTTGAAGCCAACCAGTTTGGGCATATAGGTCACATATTATGGGTGAGATGATGGGATCCAGTGATGAGTTGGTATGCTTTGTTCAAAGCAATAGCTATGCACCTGAGAGAGGTGGTGGAAACAGAATTGTAGATGATGAGGCCATAGTCGATAGTTGAGATCACCGAGCTCTGAACTGTGATTCTAAAGGCTTCCCGGAGTTAGGCATTGCCTATGCCTATGCCTATGAAGCAGGCCAATACCTGTGTTAGTTGCTTTGGCAACATTGTCAATGTGAGCCCATAGGATAGACAACTGTCAAGAGTGATTCCAAGGTATTTGAAGGTTTGCACTTGTTCCAGGATTGTATCTAGGCAGTTTGCAATAGTGAGGGGGTGGTCCCGGTGCTTGTTTTATGAGCTACAGAAGAGCATGGACTTTGTTTTTTTATAGTTGAGGATAAGTTTGTGTTTACTGAACCAGTTTTCAATTGAGAAGAAGCCATGCTGTAGTTTGCTTTGCAGAAGGTGGGGGGTCCTTGTGGGTGGAGTGGATGACAGCGTCATCAGCGTATAGGAGGAGTTGCTCCAGACAGGATTGTGGAAGACTATTTAGGAAGATGCTGAAGAGAAGAGACCCAAGGACTGACCCTTGTGGCACTCCAGAGTGCACTGGTCTGGCATCAGAGAGAAAGTCAGCTATTTTCACTCCTTTGTGAGCGGTTCTCCAGATATCTCTTAAACCAGGATGTAGATTCAGGGGACTGTCTGAAATTCAGCAGCTGAGAGAGTAGTAGATGATGATGGATGGTATTGAATGCCTTCATCAGATCAATGAAGACTGCCCCTGTAAGAAGGCTATTGTTCAAGGAACTATGGATTGCACCAGTGAATTTAAGGAGGTCTGAGGTGGTACTATGACTTTTCTAAAACCATGCTGTTGAGCACACAGGACTTCGTATTTATCAAGGTATTCTGTAAGCTGGTCTGATACTATACGCTCTATGGCCTTGGAGAGTGGGGGTAATATGGAGATGGGCCAATAGTTCACCAGGAGGGCCCTGTCCCAGCTCTTGTGGACCGGTGTGACAGAGGTGGATTTCCATCTGTTAGGGAACTGGCCAAGAGAGAAGGAGAGGTTGAAGATTTTTGTTAATGGTAGGAGCACCTCGTCGAGGGTGAGGGCAAACAGCTTGAGGTCAAGGGAGTCCCCATTTGACCTGGACCTAGCAATAGCTTTACTGATATAGTTGTGAGCTTCGTATGGTTTGACTGATTTGAAGTAGAATGGAGGCCAGTTTGGAAAGAGGGTGGGACTTGAGGGGAGAGTTTGGGGGTTGGCTTCGTTGAAATAGTCAGGTGGAAGAACAGAGCTGAGGTCAGTGAAAGCTGAGTTGAATGAATTTGCTATGATAGTCGGGTCCAGCGTTGTGATACCATCTACAACCAGCATAGTGGGGGAGGTTTTTGTCTGCATTCCTTTAATTTCTTTAATATTGTTCCAAAATGAATTCCCCTTGCCCCAAGTGTTTGTCAGGGCATCCTTATAGTAGGTACGTTACTGCTGGAGGACTAATTTTGTGCAGTTATTACAAGCTTGTTTATAATTCTGTATGTTGATTTGCTTTCCAGTTTCCGAGTCTGTATCTAGAGATGGTCCCTGGATTTTAGTTGGGCTAGTAGTTCAGAGGAGAGCCAGAGGTTGCACAGGCCTTTGACTTTCTGCTTTTTGAAAGGGGCATGAGAGTCACAGGCAGCATTAAAGGTTTTGATGAAGAGGTCAAGGGCAGTGTTGACATCCAGAGCGTGGAAGATTGTGGACCAATCTTGCAGTTTTAGGTGGGATTTTAGGTGTTTCAACTGCCCACATGGAAGGACTCTGTTGTTGATTAATTTGGGGGGAGAGGTCATGGTAAATTTATTTGTCCAGATGCAGATTACAGGGGAATGGTCACTTAGAGTGTCAGGAAGGACAGATACGTTTGAGATGCGGGATGGGTGACTGGTCAGTATCCAGTCCTGGAGAGCATATGTGCCTGTTTTTGTAATTTTGCGTAGTGGGGGAGACAACCAGTTGAGCAAGGTTTGCTGAGGAGATGGCATCTATGAAGCCCCCTGATTCTGGAGCAAGCCAATTGATATTGAAGTCACCCATGACCGGGTACCTTCTGCTGTGACATCACAATCTGCTACATGGAATTTTTTTCTGACATCTCAAGCACAGGATGGAAACATCAGAGCAGGAGAAGTAGTTGGGGCAGATATAGTCTGCAAGGAAAAGAGACTGTTTTCATGCACATGGCTTCAAGAAAAAATGAAATGTCTAAAAATTCTAATTGGGGGAGGGGAATTTTTGTGACTTAGTTCTGATGATTCCTGCTGTGAATATTTTGCTGGAAATCAGAAAATCACTTTAATCTCTTGCACTATACGTATGAGTAGACTGCAGTGTTCTATGATTTGCTGCAGCTATTGAAATCATTCACAGTTCATCAGTAAAAATACCCTCATTAATGATTCTACAACTAAATACTGTAAGCACATATAATAAATGGAAGCCTATATCATGTGCCCAAATTATACATTTGCATTACAAATGTGTTACTGAGAAGTGACTTATCCACTGAGAACACCCTATATACAAAAAGAAACAGGGCAGGATTTTCAAAAGTCTGGATGCCAGGCTTGTATTTTCTGCCGCAGCTGCACAGCTATAAATGTGTCCAAATGTTTGTGTGCAATTCTCAAACATTTTAATGTATTTGTGACACTTTTCACACTCAGTTCCAAAAAATGATGCATGCATCAGTATTTTGACACATATGCCATTATGTGGTAACTGTGACATAAAGTTGCACACCTTTTTTGTGGTGTGTCATGTCACAAATAGCACGACTGTGGCCAAATAATGACACGAATCTATGAAAATCCAGCCTATGTGCTGTACACACCAACACATACTTTCTGCTTGTAATTGGCTTCCAAGTAGCAAATTTGTCACTAGAGTTTCCTTGCCACTTACTGGTGCAGTGATAGTGCTACTGCTTGTGACACTGATGATCCAGGTTTGGGAATGAGCCTGGACCATTGGGAGGCTAGCTGAAGGAGGCAGACTGAGATATCCCACATTATACTTTCCTCCTCTGGGATGGGGAGGGGGGATCACTATCCGTCTATGATCTGCACCTGGGTGACCGCAGGTGGTGGTGCCGGTGAAATGCAGTACAGTACTTGGGTTTGGGGACCACTGATTGACTGAATGGATGCACATGCCTTGCATGAGTATGTCCATCAGCCAGCAACCCTAGCAGAGAAAGGAGTGAATGTAAAAAACACAGCTGTGCAACATAACGGTTCCGTGCAGCCAACATACTCTGCATCCCACCAACTCAGGCTCACTCTTGGAGTCCCACTGCAGCCTTTCTTTTTTTTTCTTTTTTTTTTCTATTATATTTTTGTGCTCACTGGAGCTCTGGCAGGCAGTTGTGGCCCTCTCTCAGAGGGACTCACTCTTCTGGTCCGCGTCCCCACTTTTGCTGACCCCCATATGTTCCCTCATGGCTTACCCCCCACAGCAGAGCCAGAGAAGAGGGTGCCAGCTTTTCTTTCACCCAGAGCATAATCCAGAAGCTGGGAGTGGCCCTCAGGGATGTGACAGGCCATCTTGGAGCCTGCCAGCTCCTTTTCCCACCATTTTTCTCCCACCCTGCCTCCCCTACCAATGTGAAGACGTCGGTATGTGCCTTCTGACTCATATTGCCCTCTGGCCATTGCCAGAAGGCCGTCAATGAGTGGGATAACAAACCCTCCCTCCTCGAAAGAGGATAGCTGTCCTCTGGATTCTTGATCCTCTCTCACCCCTGCTGACCCCTGGCAGTCCGGGCTCATTCCTGAACCTAGGTCGCTGGCATGGCACAAGGTGTAGCGACAAGCACCTCAACTTCCAGCACCACTGGGCCAGCTCCCATTGCAGCCTTTCTGATGGACCTGGTCCAGCATAAGGACATACACTATGGGGAGGAGATATGATGGTGTGCCACTCCACGAGACAGGTAAGACCTGGAAGATGGTGGGAGTTGATAGGGTTGAGGCTGCACAGGGCTCTGAGAAGGACTATGGCTGGCTGAGGGGGAAAAAGAGAAAGTTAAAAAAAAAAATGAACCTAGAGTTTATGAATTCTTATGTCTGATTTAGAAAACAAATAGTTTGTGTTTTTGATATTTTGCCTGATTAAAGCATGTGCATGTGTATGATTATATAAAGAAGTTCACAGTTAATTTCCAGTTCAGCATACACATTATCAGGACTCTGAATCCTAAAGTTTGGAATCAGAACCCAACTGTGTTTTCTAGTTCTTTTTAAAGTCCATTTTTAAGTATCTTTTGTAGAAAATCAAAACAGTGACCTTAAACTCCCAAGCACAAATGATTTGTATCTGATCAGAATCATACTCCAAAAGGAATGATATTCCATCCCTTTTGATAGGACAGGGATAGGATAGGATAGGACAGTACTCCAATACCCACTGCCTAGTCCCTAGTATGCTGTCCAGAACTTGCTCTTCTGGGTGGTGCTGGCCAGATGGAACTTTTCTGACCAGAAAGGAGAGAAGGAACATGGGACTCTGGCATCCAGACACCCAACTAGAAGTGGAAGATAGTAGTTTTGTCATCTGCCTGAGCACCACTACTATTTATTATTCATCCTACCATCCACCTCAGTGGGGTGTGATCTAACATGGAAGAACTTTTTGGCCATTCAGAAGTGGGCTGAGACCAAGCTCACCCACCACACTCTGACCAACATTCATCCTGGTGCACAGGACTGAAAATGTGATGCCATTGACTACCATGTCCATGACACACAATACACTTGCAGAAATTCCATCTATCTGGAGCTGAGTATATGTATGAAAAACATTTTAAATACTTTAAACTGCAGCAGTAGGTGATTGTACAAGAAAATGAATGTATTTGTCTTCCTTTACCCCTCCCTCTGTGTTGCACCTGAAAATGAGCTTTGGCTCAGTGTGCCTTCCCTTGTTACCAATTTTCAATAAATAAATAGTATAGTATAATACAGCACAGCACAGTATAGTACAGTATAGTACAGCGCAGCACACTCATAGTATAGTATAGCATAGTATGGTATAGTATAGTATAGCGTAGTGTAGTATAGTACAGTACAGTACAGTACAGCACAGCCTAGTATAGTTAGTACAGCACAGTATAGTATAGTATAGTACAGCACAGCACAGCATAGCACAGCACAGCACAGCACAGCATAATGTAGTATAGTACAGCACAGCATAGTACAGTACAGTGCAGTACAGCACAGCACAATATAGTATAGTACAGCATAGCACAGTATAGTATAGTATAGTATAGTATAGTATAGTATAGTATAGTATAGTACAGCACAGCATAGTATAGTACAGCACAGCACAGCACATTATAGCATAGTATGGTATAGTATACATTTGGTGATATACATTCTAAACAGTTATTGCAAATACTGAATTGCTTCAACTTCTAATGGCATGTCAAATATTTTACAGTCCCTGTGGATGTTACATTATAGACAGTTTATGGTAGAACCAAACCCTACAGTACAAATCAATTGTACAATTGGAAGGAACAGAAGACACTCCATCTTTCAAATATGGTGATAACATTACGCTATTGATCTGACATTAATCTAGTCATCAGTGTCTTCTTGTCCAAGTGTTTTAATAATTGAATTTTAAACTATATTCTTCTTCTTTAAGAACATGGAAGGCTGATCTCATATGCATCTTGCAACCTGTAGTAATGTCCCACTAATGCAATCAGGAGGTGAGTGATATAATGTCTAGTTTCATGTGGATGTGCAAAAAATCATTACCATGACTATTTTTGCTAGAGATAACATTTTGCTAAGTACCTGCAGGGAGCAATGAAACTTTTCATTGTATCTCACCATGACTTGCAGCTGAAATTAACTGTCTAAAATGACTTCTACTACATGAAAAGGTTGTTACTATGTTAACATTGCTTCTGTACCATGTACAACAACAGACAATAGAAAAATAACATTAGTTGCTTAAACTGCACAGCATCATGTATTTTTTGATTGACAGAGAAATTTCAATATTTTTTTTGTTCAGTTGTTTGGCACTTTTCTAACACTGCCATTGAAGATGGTACTGTATTCCATTAAAAATGTTTAAACACAAGTATAGTATTACCTGATTAAAGCTCTCCAGGTACACAGATGTGTACTCCAACCATTGGCTTTACTGTCACCGGTAAATTATGATTTTTTTTTATACACAGGAACATCATATAAAATATTTTTTAGAATTATATATTGTTAATCATCAGCTTGTATAAAATATTCTATTGTCACTACAACTAGGTTCTGAGGGGTATGTACAGTATATATATATATATATATATATATATATATATATATATATATATATGTATTCATGGCCAAAAAAACTCAATTTAATGCATCAGTTAAGGTTGTTCCACAGTGACAAAAGTGAGGAAATTCATTGTTAGGGTTGCCACCCCTTGCACCCCACACCCACCTCGCCCCCACCAACAGGCATCGGGTGTATATTGGGGTCATTAGCCCTAACTCTCACCCCATTCCATGTGTAAATAAGCTGAGGTGGTGCAGTATAGGAGAATGGGGTGAGAGTTAGGACTGACAACCCCAACGCACACCCCGATGCCTGTTGGTGGGGGGAAGGGTGGGCGTGGGGTGCAAGGGGTGGCATCCCTAACACCAACTTTCCCCACTTTTGTCACTGTGGAACAACCCTAACTGATGCATTAAACAGAGTTTTTTTGCCATGAATTTCCCTTCTTTTTGAGAACGTGCAATATAAGTAGTGAATGGAATGTGGTGGTGGGAAAGCGGGGCCCTTGTCTCCGTAATAACTGTAACAGTAGCGCTAACAATAACAGTAACGGTAATGGCGAGTGAAATGCAAATGCTAATGGTAAATGTAACAGCAACAGAAACATAAATACAAAAGCAAGCTCTAACTGTTATGGTAATGCAAACAGAAATGCAAACGCAAGTGGTAATGCAAATGGTATCACAAACACAAATGGTAACAGTGATTCATGAAAATGTGAAAGGCAACGGTAATGGTAATGGTAAATGTAACCGCAAATCCTAACAGTCATAGCAAAAGTGACGCAAACATAAATGGAAACAGAAATGGTAACGGAAATAGAAGCAGAAATGCAAACCATAACACAAATGGTGAGGGAAACGCAAACGTAAATGCAAACTGTTGTTTTGCTGCAGGGTGGCAAACATTTCCTGTTGTTCTGGCCATAGTGTCTCAAAGTACTTTTGCAAATCACAACACTTTCACAAATAAAATCACTAAAGTGTCACACATTCAAAAGTACTTTGCAACACTACTGTTTACAAAAATGTAAAAAACATATTTCTGGGGTGTTTTACCCCCACCCCAAAAAAGACATGGCTAGCATCCCCAGGGCTCGACTAGGTGAACACAACAAGAATTGTGTCCCTAGAGGGTCCCAAATTTAAATGTCAAGCATTTCTCTGACCTGCAACTGAAAACAAGATGGCCGATTTGCGAAAGTAAAAGGGTAATTTGTGACAGTAAAAACGGCATTTGCGACACTTTCTAATAGTTTAACTTTTCCCATAGACTACTATTGGGAAACAGTTTATTTTGAATAACTTTTGAACCATTTAATATTTTTTCATGAAATCTCCAAAAGGCACATTGGGGACCCTGGCTGCATGTTCCCTGAAGGTTTCAGACTGATGGCACAAACTGTGCGACCTGTAGGCATGAGCAAAGAAACGCACAAAAAAAGTAATTTATGTGTTTTTTAGCACTCTGTAGCTCTACAACTGTACATCCGACTGTAACAAAACTTGGTAGATCCAGAGATCTATGGTACCAGACCACACATTCCAAATTTCAGGCAACTCCATCATAAAGTTGCACAGTTATTAAGCTGCCAAATATCAGATTTAACTTAAATGGGGTACTCAACCCTAACTATAATTATATATATATATATATATATATATATATATATATATATATATATATGTATATGTATTTAGAATAGCATTTTTATCAACTAAGAAACAGAAGTTTCTGCAGAATTAAAAATCAAATACATACAGGCCAGTCTGATGGCACAGCAGCAATGCTGTATGATGTCAGATGGGAGATCAGGACTTGAGCGTCAGGGCTCCCACTTAGGGTTAATGAGAGTTCAAGCTTGTCATGGATATAACACATTCAAACTCAGCTTAAACACAGATTGCTCAGTACAACTGTAACCCCTGCTGGATGAGTCTAGCATGGACCAGATGATGCACTTGGAAGCTCCTCAGCCATCCAGTTCAGAACAATCAAGTGACAATCGTGACAGGGTGCAAAGTGAGTTTAGAAAAGGGAGAACAAAGGAAAAGAACTGACCCTTAGTATCAAAAGGACTGGGAACTCAATCACTGCCACATGAATGTTGACTAACTTGAACTATAATCTCTCAAAGAGTAGTGTAAAAAACCCTTTGCTGGAGCAAATGTTAATTAAAGGTAATGCAAGGGGCAGTCAGTGATTGGAGAAGTAAATGCATGAGGAGGGCAATCAGCACAGGTAGTATAAACAAGCTTCCTGGTATATTAAACAAAGATTATAATAAAGCCATGAATTAAATGTTATTTTTTTTATTTCTTACATACTAACATACTATGTTGCCAGCAGAATAGGCCCTATGGTCTATTGAGTCTGCTCGATGGTCAGTGCCTATGCCAGGCACCAAGTTTTTAGCCCTCCCTCCCACAGACACAAGGACCCCTATTTCCCAGTGGGGCTCCTGAATGTACCCTCCCCCTGCACTTTTGCAATGCAGTTTAAACTAGAGGTATGCACAAGGCTCCTGGACAACTGCAGTTCCTCAGTCACAGAACATTCAGCAGACCTCGTATCATGCCACAGAATATATTTCTTGCTGCACAATTCATTGTTTTTTGGCGATTTGTCATGGAAATATACATCTTGTACCATAGTGCCTGGCTCCCTTCACCTCCTTGTTTATCCTGAAACCTCTCCTCTATGCTTGGGATGTGACATCATTGATGACATCACATTATAGTTAAGCTAAAGGTGGGACTGCATTCTGCCACAGAAACAAGTAGTTCATGCAGCAGGAATGAACTAATACTGCCGCAGAAGCCCAAAGGGCATTCTGCAGAAAGAAGGGCAGAAATGCCAGGGAGACATGGGGGCCCTGGGTATGTGGAATGTACAAGTGTTACCAGATTTGTGAAATTTTCAGACATTTTGACTAGGCAATATTCACATGACCATTGGTCAAACTGTGTAAACTTCAGTGCAACTAAGAATTTTGCAGAATTCCACCAAACTGCTTTGTGTCTTTTGAGTCTCAGAAATGCAGATTATGTATTTCACTATTAAACTCCCATTTTTCAGGGGGTGGATCTAGACATGTCATGTGGGGTTCTAAATAGTTTAGAGTGGAAAATACCTCTAATTTATATAATCTGACAGAGGGAAAGATACAAAGGGGTTAATCCATACTGCTCTTCCCCAAATAATTTAGGGTGGAAAATACCTCTAATTTATATATAATCTGACAGTGGGAAAGATAATAGTGTGTGTGGGGGGGAGGGGCTGGGGGTTATCCCCTTTTGGATCTGACATAAATATTTTAGGGTGAAAATACCCATAATGTATATAATCTGACAATGGGAACAATAAAAGTGGGGTTAATCCCTTTGGATCTGCCACTGATTGACATTTTTGAAACTTGGTGAAAATCTTGTGAAAATAGGAAATCTGCAAAATCTAAAACCAAGCAAAACTGACAACATCCTAACTTCTAGTCCCTTCCAGGTCAACGTTTTGCATCAACTCTAAGTTAAAAGCCTCTACATTCATTTTGAGATCAGTCATTTTCACATTTTACCTTAAAATGCCAAGGATAAGAACATCTAGTACTTTGAACTAAAACTCTGCACAGTGTTTTGTACTCATCCCAAATGAAGTGCCAATATACTTAAGAAGCCTCTGCAGTCTAATATATTTTCTCAATTGCATCTCCCTCTGTCAACCTCTGCAGTTTTAAAGTGCTTTTTCCCTTATTCTTCTCAGCATCAAAATGCGGGCCTTCTAGTCTCATCATTATCAACCTAAGTAAACTAAATGTGAAAAGGTGCCACTAATAGGGATGCTTTTGACATCACATTTGACATCACATCTTGAACCAGAATAAGCAAACACACTAGTCAGATCTTCAGGGTCATGCTTTTGAAGTCTGTTTTTGGACAGGATGAATTATGTTTCACGACACAGATGACAACCGCTCAGTGCAAGCCTTGTATAAATATGTCTAGAAATGAACTCTTCATGACAAACATTCAGCTTCTTTAGCTGTTGCTACATGGCACAGTTGTTAAGATTCAAAATAACACAAAAAAACTTCTTGGAGCATAGACTGTATATGGATAAAAATGACAATGAATTTTGTAATATAAGCAATCATCTTTGTAGTTGCCTTTATAGATGTGTGTATCCTTTGTGTTGAAGTAACCAAAGCAGTACAAAGTAAGTTATGAAAAAAAAAATAAACCAAGTTGACAGTACTGAAACCAAATGTTATACTTTATTTTTGTAAAACAGAACCTTAATCTAGCTTTGTATTATGCTTTATATAACAAACATTTTTTTTTACAATCTTGTGAAGGTAACTTAATCACTGGGACTGCAGTTTAAAAAAAGGATTCTATAGACAGAAAATTCATTGATAGGTTTCTGTTGGACAGATGTTTTATTCTAGTTTACAAAGTAGCATAAGTAGGAGGAGAATCAAAGCCGTTATTGCCCATTGATTCTGAAACCAAACAGCCTAATTATACATTTGTAGAAGACTTGACACATTTGCAAAATGGCTATATGATTTTATAATGGAACATGCACAGGCTAATCTCCATCTATCATGGTAGCTAGAGGGGGCTGACCTTTATCTCATATTTAAAACACAAGCACTAACTGAAATTCATTTTCAATTTATTTTCCAATCATATAAAAGGAAAGGAAAAAGATTACTTTATTGAACCCTTTTAGCTGGTAAAAGGTTGGAGAGAGGCACTCTTAAGGCTTTCCAGGGAGCTACTGAGATGGTCTACAGGGAACAGGCTTAATCGAATAAACGAATCTTTGCTGTGGAGATTAACTGGATGGCTACAGCAGTGGAATATCAGCAGAATGCAAAGTATCAGCAGTATCATCAACTGCTTTAAAGGCACTGCAGGCAGTGGGAGAGCCTCCCTATTGGGCCCACCCTACTGCCCCTGCAAATTTGGTAAACTTCATGAAAATTTAATAAGAGCTGCAGCATTGTGTTTCCCTGCAGAGCAAAGCGCCTGGTGCTGTGAGGCATATTTGTGATGATTTACAAGCGTTTTTTTTTTGTTTTTTTTCTGGAGCTGGGTTAGCTGCTGAAAAAGCCTGAGGCCTTTGGAGCTTAAGACAATATAGGCTGTGTACATCCTGGAGGTAAATAATATCTGAAAGTAAAGATTTGGTTCAAAAGGGTTCCTGACAGTTTGTAAACTGCATTATGTTGAGAGTGCGTCTTTTCAAGCATTGCTCCCCATGCCAGCCAGTCAGTTTGCTAACAGGGTGGATAGTCTAGGATTTGAAGTATCAGACCATACCTTATCTCAACTGAGCAATGCACTAAACAACTTCTGGCTGTCCTTTCTGAATGCAAATACTTCATGCTGTACTTGTGAATTTAAAAAGAATTGTTTTAAAAAAAGATATAATACTGTACTTGCTGTTTCTATTCAGCACGTCTTTGTAATCTAAAACATGTTAATGCCCTGAAGAGCATATTATTGCAAAGACTAGCTGCAGCCATGGTTCAAATTATTATTCATAGCCTCCAGCAAAGGATTTTTTTGGGATATGGTCTCCTATAAAATGTTTACAATGAGGAATGTTTCCCAGCCTCATGTAACTGGACTCTAAGCATAGTGGGCATGCAGAATGATTCCTGATCCCATTGATTACCGTGCAGAAAGTATACAATTTATGAAATCAGTACAACCTGCAAATATACAAGACTCTCCCTTATTGTATGGCTACTTTCTATAGCTACTATATACGGCTACTATGGCTGCTTAACATACTGAGTCTGATACTGAAGACTGAGAACAGTAGTAGGCTATTTTGCTTATTACAACTATATTTTAGGAACGCAGTGTTGGTGCACATCCCATGGTACTTTGTAAGTGAACATCCAGACTGGTTACAAAAGAGCTGAAGCTCCTTAATCTGTGTGTGTGTGTGTGTGTGTGTGTGTGTGTGTGTGTATGTGTGTGTATGCGTGCGTGCGTATGTACGTGTGTGTGTGTGTGTGTGTGTGTGGACTCTGAGCTTTAGCACTGAGTGACAGATCCCTTTACCTCAAAGTCGAGAGTAACCAAAGGCTAACACTGGCTTTACTGTCACCGGTAAATTATGATTTTTTTTATACACAGGAACATCATATAAAATATTTTTTAGAATTATATATTGTTAATCATCAGCTTGTATAAAATATTCTATTGTCACTACAACTGGGTTCTGAGGGGTATGTACTGCATGTATATATACATATATATATATATATATATATATATACATATATATATATATATATATATATATATATATATATAACAAAAAAACTCAATTTAATGCATCAGTTAAAGTTGTTCCACAGTGACAAAAGTGAAATTCGGTGTTAGGGTTGCCGCCCCTTGCACCCCACACCCACCTCGCCCCCACCAACAGGCATCAGGGTGTATATTGGGGTCATCAGCCCTAACCAAAGGCTGTTATATGATATTGTTCAATGGTCCACAGTAATTGAAAGAAACTACAGTGGTAGCAGTTACAAGTATACAAAAGTCCATGTCACAAAAACTGCCATTACAACTGGCACTAAGTGGCATACTTGCTCACTGCCTCAGTTCACATAAATGAACTACAGCTGGGTTTACACTGATTTTTCTGCAACATTTCATGGATGCTGTGATGCGTGTTCCATTACTGGCTCAGCTGTGGAGACACCTTTGAGCAGAATCATTTCATGCTTGCTGAGGTGTTTAGATGGTGGGGAGTAAAAACACTGCAGACATTTATAGGCTTAGAGCCAAGCCACAAAACACTGGGAAGGCTTTGCCCACTTGTGTAGGGGAACTTAGGGTGGTTGTAGATGTGTGGAGGAACCACGCTGTATATACAAAGACCTATGTGCATCCACAGCCTACAATGCACTCCCAGACCCAAGCTGTGGTACTATCTGTGAGGCTGGGTCATGGGCAGGCTTGGAGGGGACACCCATCCTTGTGAACTGCAAACAGTGATGCACACTGAGGAGGGTGTACAGAGGGTGGTGGTTGTGTTACATAAGGTAGGAGGCAGCAGTGTTGTTTATCTGCCCTCCATGCAAGTTGGCACTTCTTGGACTTGTCTGGGCCCGTTGAGCACTGGCACCACATGCCCCTAACCCTTGGACCTGACTGGGGGCATTGTCCTGATTTATTTTATTCAAAAAGTGGAGTTTCTATTAAAGGGGTATTTTAGACTTTGGAGGACTGAGCTATACCACAATGGGAATCCACTGTAGCACCTGACCAGGTATCCCACAGGATGCCTGGTGTTCAGCCCACTGTACCCCAGACACTTTCCGTGGCATTTTTATGTGACTTTCTGCATGTTCTGGGGGTTGGGGGAAGGCTGAGGGTACTGAATGCTAAAGCTTGTTTGGTTGTCCAAGGTTGTCAAGCTCAGTAGTGTAGCTATACGCCGTTGTACATATCTTGACCGCCTTTGTGGATTGAGCCCTTGGTGGCACAAGCCACACTAATTGCAGAATTTCATGGTGATGATTTCCTGTATAAAAAAAGTACCTAACGTCTCTGCAGCAGGCTAGCCAGGCATTGTGGCCAGGAATGATGTATCACAGCAAGTCTGAGAGGGGCTCAGCCATTATGTAGGTCTCTGTGACTGTTGGAAACCATGTAGATCTGTGTGGCATGGTTAAAATCCACCAAAGAGTTAATTCCCTGGTGTCTCAGGAGGCTGGGCTGGCTGGTCTTCTTCAGTTGCCTGAGGGAAGAAGCCAACTTGCTGTGGTGAAAAGAGCTGCAGGAAGTTGTGTGGAGTAAATGTGGCTGGGAGGTGCATGATAGGCAAGCCATGCCTGCTCCTGGAGCTGAACTTTTGTTTCAATGTGATGGGCCCAATAAGAACTCGCTTCATAATGGCAACGACCGTTGGCAGGGATCTCCAGGAGGGGGAATCATCTGTTTTCCTCAAGTTAGAGGTGGACAGCAGAATCTTTCAACTGTGTGTTGCTGCAACCCAGTGAAGGAAAGTGATGTAGCAAACTGTGTTCTCCAGGATTGCACATTGCACCCAGCAGTGTTTCCCATCCCTGCATTACACAGGAGGGTTAGACATGCCCCTATAGCCTTAATTTGGTCTGGTACCCTCTGCTCATGGGGGTAAGTTCTTGTGAGAGGGTGACAGGTGGCACTCTTGGCAACCTTAGACACCCAGAGGGTGTCCAGTTCTTTTTGCCCCTAAATTGTGATCCCCTCAGGTGGGGATAAAGATTGTGAAGCTCCCATTAGATTTTGTCTCTGCCCATGAGGGTCACTTCTAGGGTGGAGAGTGGAAGGCATCACTGTGGCAACCTCAGACCACCAGGTAGTGACAGCCTCTCCTTGTCATATAAATTGTGTGGAAAACTAGTCCCCTTGAGCAATGTGCCTAATCTTATAGACTATGCAGATATCTAACCAATGAAGCTCAGTTGTCAGTTGTCACAGGAACCCTCCTGCCCATCCTACTCTATGGAGCACCCCTCCTTCAACTTCTGCGATGCACCGAACTCGCCAAACTCAGCATCCTCTACCACAAGGTTGCTTGCTTTCTTGCTGCTGCTCACCCTCATGACCACCACTGTAGTGTACTCGCCTCACTAAACTGGCTATGCCTCAAGACTTGGCTAGCCTATCCTACCCTCTGCCTTGCCTTTAAAATGCTTAAACTTGTGGCCTTCCCCAGCCTTAATGGGCTACTCCAACACAAAATCCACAAATGGGAACTTTGGTCATCCACGAACTCAGCTCTAGAAGTCCCAAGGCCTCGATCATGTGCAAGGGACAAGTCCTTTGCTATCTCCACCCCAGTCCTCTGGAATAACCTACCATCTGATGTGACAAACTGCATCACACTGAATATTTTCAAAACTGCACTTAAATCACACCTCTTTGTGCCTAGTGTATGCAATTCCATATAATGCTGCAGTCTTCTACCACAGAATGCCAGCACGCCTGCTCAGCCTACTCCAACATTGTTAGGGCCTCCAACTCTAGGACACTTAACCATTTCATATAAACTTAACGCCGCCCGATTCCGGCACTCATCTCACCTGAGATGGAAACCCATATGGGGATTATTGCCCTTGTGTCCCAAATATCTATAGATGTGCTTTTCCCCCCTACCTCATATATATACTTGCCCCAACAAACCTCCCCTTCAGGTTTCTGCTATCTCAATTTAACTTTTATTGTATTTGCATACATGAAATCTGTTGCCAGTACCTGACTCTATGTACCAAATTTTGTTGATTCTAAGTCTCGTAACTTAACATGCATCTGTATAACGCTTACATGTTTTTCTTATCCTGTCTCTGTCTGTAAATGCTGCTTCATACTGAATGTAACTAACTCCAAGTCACCCATGAAAAAGGGACACTATGTCTCAGTGGGCTTACCCGGTTAACAGATTTCAATAAATAAATAATCTGTATTGAAAGCTTTTGCAGTTTCTGTGAATCTAAGGACTGAGGTCCCTGCTTCACCCACTGTGGAGGGGCAGTTAGGGTGTGCCTAGTACCGGGTTCAAGGGAAGCCTGCCCTGTTCTGTGGGTGGCTGCATGGAGCCCAGTACCCCTGTCTGTAGGAATGAGGACTGTGCAGGGAAGCAAGAAGCTCCTGAAGGAGTAAATATGGACCTGGAAAGCTCGCAGTGGTGTAAATAGGTAGCCTGTGCTGATATTTATCAACTGGACTTTCTGCCTTAGAAAATGCCTTTACTGCCACCCTTGGATTGCGGAAGTTAGAGACTGCTATAATGGAAGAGACTGGGAGATTTTTGTAGCCTGCCTATGGAAAACTGGATACTCTGCACCAGAGCATCAGTTAATAAGAGGATTCTGTCTGGAAGTTTAATCCAAGTTTTGACATTCTCCATTGTTTGGAAAAGTGTTCTGTGTGCTACCACCCCTTGCCTTGCAGCCTGAATGCTCTGATGTATCCTGGAGTAGCAGGAGGTCACCATCAGCCTGGAGGTCAAGTAAGTGAACTTGTTTTGGTGTCTGCTGTCTCCACCTGCTGCATACCTCTAGACACCATGGAGTGAGGGCTTTCATCTGTGTGCAACATAAAATAGAGCTTGCTTCCACGCCACTCACTGGGAGCTGGAACACCTCACAGCAATGAGTACAAACATAGCTAAGGACCGAGTCTGTGTGAAAACTGAACTATCCTCTTACCTGATAAAGGTGGTCCTACCAAGGCAGGGTTGAAGTGTCCTGATAACTCAACTGGCAAATTACTTGTACTGTACACAGTTGTCCTAGCCTCAATTTCCAGTGAGGTCACATGCTTCATTGTCACTGTCATTTGTGTTTCCTGTGCCTAGTGGTGCCTATTTTCAGACAAACACCTCTTTTCTAGGTATAATGTTCCTAACTGCCGAATTTGAAGTTGAGAAAGAAAGTGACACCAGGAGGATCATGCCAGCCAGTTGGCCTGATTGTTCATCTGGTAGAACATTTGTGGCTAGTTATTCAAAACTTTGCCCGGTGGGCAAAGTGACTGCACTGTTTGCCCGAGGTTTGCACCCATGCATAATATTCAAAGGGGGATTTTGCACACGCTAGCAGGGTTAGCAGCCGCAAAGCAAAATAATGTATGTGGTGGGCAAAGGGAGGGGTTGGGAAAGTAATACTATGCAATGCAATATTCAGCATGGTAGCGCTGCACAAAAGGAATAGCACAGGCCACTTTGCGCAGCACTATTACCAAGTGCAAAACCTAGACTTACTCTGGGCAACCCTAGTGGCTTCTGGAGCCACTGTAGCCAACAACCAAGTTGGCGGTTGGGGGAGCACACCTGCCTGCTGGCGTCTAGTGGCACCCCTGTCCACCAATCACCATCCTTGCAGTAAAACATGTCCCATGTGTCCAGTGGTCCCACCATCCTCCCATCCCTGTCTCTGCTGGCAGAGCATAATGACCTTTTGCCTAATTGTCCCCCCCACTCTCTGATCCATGGCCCTATACAAGAGATTATACCCTGGTGTCCAGTGGTACCCCTCAAGTCTCTAATCCCCGGTCCCCATGAAAATAACATTGTCCCTGGTGTCTAGTTTTTCCCTGCATCCTCCAATCACCATCCCCATATATGATAAGGTAATTCCTGGTGCCTAGCAGTATTCACTCCCTCCAGTTGTCATCCCTGTATGTGACGAGGAAATCACTGGTGTCTAGTGGAACCCCCCCACCCTCTGATTGCCATTCCTGTGACAAGAAAAACTTTCTAGCATCTAGCGGCCCCCCTGCACTGCCAGCACCATGCAACCTATGGTGCCACCCCCCTGCCCATTGATGCCAATGCTGTAGCTCCAGTATGGCCACCTGTACAGCCCTCCTCTCACCTCCTTCGCCAGTTGCCACATGGACAGACAGGGATCTTATATCCTATGTACTGTACAAAGCATGCAACTTCTGTACTGTATGGGGAGTGTGTGGCCTGTGTGCTGTACAAGGAGTGCAGTCTCTTTGTAATGTACACAGGCTGCATGCTCCCTGTACAGCACAGAGGACATATGCCCAGTACAATACATAGGACCCATGCTCTGTACAATACATAGGATGTCACTCCCTGCCTGTTCATGCAGTGGCCAGCTGAGGAGATGAGAGGAGGGCTGTGCTGGTCACCGTATCGGAGCTGTGGTACTACATCATTGGGTGAGGTGTGGCATCAGAGTTTGCACAGTGCTGGCAGTGGGGGGGGCGCTAGACACCAGGGTGTCCTCTCTTGCCATGGGAACATGACTGGAAGGTGGAGGGTACCACTAGACACCTAGAATTACTTTGTCATACCCCTGCCCAATTTATTATTTAATTTTTAGAAAACTTTAGTCTGTTTTTAGTGCCTTGACTTCTGCAACTAATATAATCTATTTTGTTATCAGTGTTTGTACTATTGTGTCTTCAGTGCCTTGACTTTGACCTTGTAACACTTGTAATGTTTTCTCATATCACTGCTTGTATTGTTAATTTACTGTTACTGGTTGAACCATATTAACTTGTGCTGTTATTTGTATGTGTATGTATATAACTGCTGTATGTAATTAATTCTGGGTCACCCCTGAAAAGGGTCTTCCAGTCTCAGTGGGCCTACCCGGTTAACAAAATCCAAATAAATAAATTACTATATGGGGATGGCAATCAGAGGATGTGGGGGACCACTAGGCACTAGGGATTACATTGTCATTTATGGGGGTGGCAATTGGAGGATGACGGAGTACCACTAGGCACCAGGGATTACCTTGTAAGGAAAGGGGGTAAAATTGTTTAACCAGGAAAGAGGAAATTATTTTACAGGAAAGGCACACTAAGCTGAAACTTATTCCCAGGTGTGACCTGGGAGTACAAGGATGTTAAGTGAGTTGCTCAGGGTCACACAATATGCAACTGGGGGCTGTGGGATTCAAACCCAGGTCTCCAGGTTTAGAGCTCAGTGCCCTAGACCACAGCGCTATACTGCCTCCTTGTAATATATGGAAATGGTGATCAGAAAGTGGGGGACCACTAGGCACCAAAGAATTGTTTTCTCCCCCTGGGCTGGTGTTAGAGGGTGGGGGGACCACTATGCACCAGGGATTACTTGATTTTACAGGACCGGCAATTGCAGTGGGGGTGGAGCCAGTCACAGGGGTGCAAACCTGCTGCCATTTCCCATTCAAATGTGCCCATAATGGGGTATGCAAATGGTCCCTTAGCACTTTGCATGCCCAATAGCATCATTTACATGGGGTCACCTGAATATCACGCTGGGAGCTACTGGCACTGTCAGATCTGGTGGTCCTGGTCCCTACACTGCCAGGTTCCATGCCGGGACAGCACTACTTGGCTTAGCACTGTGCCAACATGCCCCTGTATTCAGTCGGATAGTGCCAGTGTGCTATCTGACTGAATAGAGCATCCTCAGGGTAGTGGGCAATGGGCAAGCACAGTGCAAAACTTTGCACTCCGCTTTGACCATTTTTGAATATTGGGCCCCTGATTGCTGGCCAGTAGAGCTGGGTTCAATACCTCGTAACATTCTTTTCAAGCACAAATTGTGTTTCTAGCTTATTGGTAACGTGGGTATGTTTGCACTGTCACTTCCTGAACAGTACTTATGTGAATAATTTGAAGGATTTTAGACTCCAGTGCCATTATGTTGCACCTTTCATGAGCATTAGAAATCATTTAGAAATCAAGCAGCAATAGCATAAAAATGTAATTGAAGAACATTCACATCTGGGGTATGCCTATCTTTATTGTAATGTGCCATTCTATCTTGTTAAAAGTAAGATCTATTTGTATGATATGTTATCTGTGCTTGCAGTGATGTATCTCACTGTTCTAATAATCTATTTTAACTGCATTTTTATTTCTATTTGTTGGGAAGGATTTTTCAATTATGTGGGCTGCAAGAACAGGTATTTCATTACTATCCTTTTGAAAACTGAAGTCCAATTCAAGCTGAAAAGATATTTTCCAAGAGCTCATTTAAAAAAGGAATTTTGCTAACTTTCAGCTGACCAGCACTGATATTAATGCAAATCTCAATATAGTTGGAAATGTTGTGTACACTGGATTTTGTTCTTTACCCTCCACCCCCTCCCCCAGCCTGACAATCTTGGTCTCCTTGGTTTCAAGCACTGTCTGGCATAGGTGCTGGAACCTATGGGTGGGGGTGGTAACTCACACACCCCCACACACGTTTGCCTATGAATATTCAGAGTTCCCCTTTAATGCATACAAGGTCAGAAGGGAAGTACTCATGGTCTCTTTGGTAATTACTACAGGCTCCCCCACACACACACATTTCCTCATGTTCCAGTACCCATGTGGCAAGGCAGAGGGAGGGAGGGAGGCAAGCAGATGTGTGGCTGCCTGTCTTAACAGTTGGCACCAGTGTTATTCTTCATTTGACCTGCAGGGGGTGTATAGATGCCAGGCAGTCCATAGCAGCTGAGTGCTTCGCCACCAGCTGGGCTCAGATCCCAGCCATCTTCCCTCTAGGATTCTTGGGCTTGCATCTAAACCCCATCTCCTACTGTGTGTGACAATGCAAAGTGCTGCTTCTGTGCCAAATTTGGGGCAGCCTCCCTTGCTGTAGTTGTTGTAATGTAATCACTGCTTCTTTCTTAAATGTTTTCTATGAAGATATTAATCTACAGTGGTTTACTGTAGGGCAATACTGGTGCATTTATCCTCTAGGCTGAAATTCCAATGTATTGTATTTGTTAGATGGCAGCTTTTTATGGATTTCAATTGCATGGGGGTGGGGGGCATTACTGAACAGAAAAGTAATGTGCCACCGTTGGGGATGAAAATAAGGGCTCACAGTCTTCTTTTCACCTTAACTCAGTGCTGACTGCTAACTCGAGTAACACAGAGTTCCCCTGGCACTCCAATCCCAGTGCATGCCAGCTAAGGATGCTGTTGGCAATGAAGAAGAAACATAAAGAGTGTGTGGGTCACCTGATATACGCTTTTGCAAGTTTGTACAGGATTTGAAGAGTTAACCAGTATTGTTCTTTCCAGATATTATTCCACAGCAAGTGAAAAACAATGATTGTTTGCATCTATTGGCTGGTCTGTGTATAACAGATGGGAATCCAATGCAGACCTTGTGTCTGGACATTGTTAGCAAATACAGCAGGAGTCCTATACATGGCTTTTTGGAACTCAGTGCTGTTTGGCAGCAGGGAGACACAGGCTAATTAACAACATCTGAGCTGATTGTTTGATGAAGGGGAATGCAAAAGAAGGGAGGTACTTAAATGAGTATGGGCGGGAAAGTGGGTCACAAAAGTTAGAGACATTAGAAAAATACAGGAAACTTAGGTTAACCTTTTGGCACCTTTTCTCTACTTACATGACATGCCCTAGAGCTGGCAGTGGTTTGGTACAGAGTATGCATATAAGGAAAGAAAGACCCAGCCCTGTTCATTTTGTTTCTTATTACACTAGAACTTCTCTAGGAGATTTCTGTTGGAGATGTTAGTGCTTTACTGCCACTATATAGTCAGGTGTTAATGACACAGGTTCAGGTTCCTTATTCTTAGAAACAGAAGGATTAGGACATTAAAAATGCTGTAAGTCCATCAAGTCTACCAGGATATCCTATGATGTATTACTCTGAACTTGCATTTCCCTCAGAGTGTCCACTGTCTCCTAGTACCCTCTCTTTCCTAATAACCCCCTTGATGATGGCAATTGTTTGGTCTTGGTATCGGTCACATTGTTAGACAATCTGTTCCACCCATCCACTACCATTCTGTGAAAACAAATATGTCTGGATGTCCTTTTTGGATTTCTGCCATTCCAGCTTGAGACTGTGCCCCTTGGTGGATGAACTATTCAGCAACTTGAAAAACTCTGTGGAGTTCACCCTACAGTATCCCTATATGTATCTGTACTGTAAGTTTCTCTGATGTCCCCTGTCCCTCCTATCTTTCAAGGAAATATATTGAGACTTTCCAGTCTCACCTTATAGGACCCACCCAACTGTCTCTGGATCATTTTTGTCACCCTATGTTGTAGAGTTTCCAGCCTAATCTGGTCCTTCCTCAGATGTAGGCTCCAAAGTAGCACACAGTACTCCAGGTGTGTTAGATGAGTGACCTATACAGTGTTAGTATTACCTCCCTCCAGCAACTGGTGAAGCCCCACCTAATTTATCCTAAAATCCTGTTTACCTTCTGATACACAGTACTGAATTGGATAAAGTTTTTTTAGACAATTGTTAATTATCACCCCAAGGTCCATTTCCTCCTTTGAGTACTCGACCTTTACCCCACTGATGCAATACTCTGTATGTGGATTTCTGCTACCGATGTGCATGACTTTACATTTATTGACACTGAATTTCAGTTACCAAAAACTTGACCACTTCTTCAATCACTCTTTATTCCTCCTTATGCTGCCAGTTCCCACATCGCTATTCACTCTGCCAAAGAATTTTATTCCATCTGCAAACAAACTCTATTTCCACTGTAAAACCCCCACCCCAATATCACTTAAAGAGAGAGAGAGATGAAGAGTAGTGGCCCCAGGACAAGCCCCTGAAAAGCCCTATTATTCACCTCTCTAACATCAAAGAACTTTCCATTCAGGACTACACTCTGAGCCCCATTCATCAACCAGTTCCCAACCCACCTAGTTAGCTCATCCCGCAGTCCTAGGTTACCTGCCTTCTTCATTAGCCTCCTATATAGCACTAAACCAAAGATATTACTGAAATTCAGGTACAGGATGCCGAATGCCTGACACAATCACATGGCCACTGCTAGACTGGGTAGGCTGCAGTCAGGGCAGGGGCGCTGAGGAAATGAATGATTTCATTGTCCTATGTTTACAGTAGCTCCTGTTTTATGAAAAAAAAACTGATCTGGGTTCTTCAGCACAGAAGTGGTTGCTGTAGTTGTTTGCCTTATTTATTTTAGCAAAAGGGTGTTTTAAGTGCTAGTTAGGCAAATTAAGTGAGAAAGTGTAGGAGTGTAGAATTTTATTTTAGATCCAGTACATATTAGTAACTGTGGCAGGTTTTCATTTTCATTTGTACCACATTATCTGTTGTTTCCTCCGCTAGTTACTGTATGTGAAGAGCGGAGGAGCGTTGAACCAGGAACCAGGAGGCAGGGAGCAACAGCGTGTGCTGGTTTATTTCCTCAGGCCTTCTGTGCTGTCTCCTTCAGCTCATTTTGCTGAAATTGTAGATACTGAACTGTGCTGCATTCAATAGCCACTGTATGGAGCTGATTGTTCACACAACTGCTGCATTTTGAGGTCAAATTTATAATCTGTGGCTCCGGCTGTCAGGTAAGCAGGCCATCGGAGTGAGGAGATGAAACGGTTGATATGCTAGAGATAGCAAGGTTGAGACACCTGCAAGCTGGAGGGAGCTTAGAGTGCAGCATCTCTTGAAGGATCCACAAGGGAACTGGCAGAGACTTGCTGGGAGACTGTCATAGAGTGGACTACAGCCTACATGGGAAGACAGGCTTTCTGGGGTCAGTGGTGGTGAAACAGCCCCGGTCTGGTTTCTCTTTTTCTTCATTTGTAACTATTATCTGCCTGTCTGGACGTGTGAAGCCCCTCAAGTGGCAGCACTGGGGAGAGCTGTGACACTTGGCCTATTTGTACAAATTACCTGGTGAGAGGGGAGACTGGGGCTGTACTTCTCTGGTTACAGCCCTGCATCACTAACTTCTGTCACTGCTGGAGTCCGTTTGTCTGGTGAAAACTACCTAGAAGTTTCTCTTTAAGTTTGATCAGCATTTGTCTGTGACCATGAGCCAGACATCTGTCTGGAACTTAAATATTACCTGCTACTGAACTATAACATTGCTATTTTGCAGTGGACTTTTGAACTTTAGTATTGATTGTTTATATATTGTTTTATTGATTGAAAGTGTGTGTGTGTTTAGATTTAGGAGTGTGTTGTGATGTCTAAAGAGAAACTTCTAGCTAGTTTTCACCAGACAAAGGGACTCCAGCAGTGACAGAAGTTAGTCATGCAGGGCTGGTAACCAGAGAAGTACAGCCCCAGTCTCCCCTCTGCTTGCGTCTGAACAGGGCTGCTTCAGCTCACCCAGAGTCGGCCGGCACCCAGCCAGCCACCACCAAGACCAGGACACCCACCTGCAGCTCCTTGGAAGCTGCTTGCCCCTGAACAGGGCTGCTTCAGCTCACCCACGGTCGGCCAGCACCCAGCCAGCCACCGACCAAGACCAGGACACCCGCCTGCAGCTCCTTGAAAGCTGCTTGCCCCTGAACAGGGCTGCTACAGCTCACCCACGGTCAGCCGGCACCCAGTCAGACACCGACCAAGACCAGGACACCCGCCTGCAGCTCCTTGGAAGGTACGGGACAGCGCAGCCAATTGGAACACGGGTGCTTCCAGCAAACCAACTCTGATTGGCCAGGAGTTTTCCCCTGATATAGACACCTGGCACTTTGTTAGATTTTTGATAGAATTAAGCACATTTCAACTGTGTTATTAGGAGTTTTTCAACTGTATTAGCTGGATTGTAATTTCTACTACTGTTTTAAAGTGCTTACACCTCTTCTGTCTTACTGCTCTTCCTGCAGTGCCCCCCCCAACCAAGCACTCTGCCTTGGTGCCAAAAAATTCAACTACCTATTGTCTTACTAAACTGCTCAAATCTAACCCCCTTTTCTTCTATGCTATTTAAGACCTGCTCTGTCTTCTTCCCTCTAGATGCTTGCCCCTGAACAGGGCTGCTTCAGCTCACCCACGGTCGGTCGGCACCCAGCCAGCCACCGACCAAGACCAGGACACCCGCCTGCAGCTCCTTGGAAGCTGCTTGCCCGTGAACAGGGCTGCTTCAGCTCACCCACGGTCGGCTGGCACCAGCCAGCCATCAACCAAGACCAGCACACCCACCTGCAGCTCCTTGGAAAGTACGGGACAGCGCAGCCAATTGGAACACGGGTGCTTCCAGCAAACCCACTCTGATTGGCCAGGAGTTTTCCCCTGCTATAGACACCTGTCACTTTGTTAGATTTTCGATAGAACTAAGCACATTTCAACTGTGTTATTATGAGTTTTTCAACTGTATTAGCTGGATTGTAACTTTTACTACTGTTTTAAAGTGCTTACACCTCTTCTGTCTTACTGCTCTTCCTGCAGCGCCCCCATTCAAGCACACTGCCTTGGTGCCGATAAGTCTAACTAGCTTTTGTCTTACTAAACAGCTCAAATCTAACCATCTTTACCTCTATGCTATTTAAGACCTGCTCTGTCTTCTTCTCTCTAGCTGCTTGCCCCTGAACAGGGCTGCTTCAGCTCACCCACGGTCGTCCGGCACCCAGCCAGCCACCGACCAAGACCAGGACACCCGCCTGCAGCTCCTTGGAAAGTACGGGACAGCGCAGCCAATGGAACACGGGTGCTTCCAGCAAACCCACTCTGATTGACCAGGAGTTTTCCACTGCCATAGACACCTGGCACTTTGTTAGATTTTCGCTAGAACTAAGCAAATTTCAACTGTGTTAATAGGAGTTTTTCAACTGTATTAGCTGGATTGTAATTTCTACTACTGTTTTAAAGTGCTTACACCTCTTCTGTCTTACTGCTCTTCCTGCAGTGCCCCCATCCAAGCACTCTGCCTTAGTGCCGATAAGTCTAACTACCTTTTGTCTTACTAAACTGCTCAAATCTAACCCCCTTTACCTCTATGCTATTTAAGACCTGCTCTGTCTTCTTCTCTCTAGCTGCTTGCCCCTGAACATAGCTGCTTCAGCTCACCCACGGTCGGCCGGCACCAAGCCAGCCACCGACCTAGACCAGGACACCCGCCTGCAGCTCCTTGGAAAGTACGGGACAGCGCAGCCAATCGGAACACGGGTGCTTCCAGCAAACCCACTCTGATTGACCAGGAGTTTTCCACTGCCATAGACACCTGGCACTTTGTTAGATTTTCGCTAGAACTAAGCAAATTTCAACTGTGTTAATAGGAGTTTTTCAACTGTATTAGCTGGATTGTAATTTCTACTACTGTTTTAAAGTGCTTACACCTCTTCTGTCTTACTGCTCTTCCTGCAGTGCCCCCATCCAAGCACTCTGCCTTAGTGCCGATAAGTCTAACTACCTTTTGTCTTACTAAACTGCTCAAATCTAACCCCCTTTACCTCTATGCTATTTAAGACCTGCTCTGTCTTCTTCTCTCTAGCTGCTTGCCCCTGAACATAGCTGCTTCAGCTCACCTACGGTCGGCCGGCACCAAGCCAGCCACCGACCTAGACCAGGACACCGGCCTGCAGCTCCTTGGAAAGTACGGGACAGCGCAGCCAATCGGAACACGGTTCCTTCCAGCAAACCCACTCTGATTGACCAGGAGTTTTCCACTGCCATAGACATCTGTCACTTTGTTAGATTTTCGATAGAACTAAGCAAATTTCAACTGTGTTATTAGGAGTTTTTCAACTGTATTAGCTGGATTGTAATTTCTACTACTGTTTTAAAGTGCTTACACCTCTTCTGTCTTACTGCTCTTCCTGCAGCGCCCCCAATCCAAGCACTCTGCCTTGGTGCCGATAAGTTTAACTACCTTTTGTCTTACTAAGCTGCTCAAATCTAACCCCCTTTTCTTCTATGCTATTTAAGACCTGCTCTGTCTTCTTCTCTCGAGCTGCTTGCCCCAGAACAGGGCTGCTTCAGCTCACCCACGGTCAGCCGGCACCCAGCCAGCCACCGACCAAGACCAGGACACCCGCCTGCAGCTCCTTGGAAGCTGCTTGCCCCAGAATAGGGCTGCTTCAGCTCACCCACATTCGGCCTGGACCCAGCCAGCCATCGACCAAGACCAGGACACCTGCCTGCAGCTCCTTGGAAGGTACGGGACAGCGCAGCCAATTAGAAAATGGGTGATTCCAGCAAACCCACTCTGATTGGCCAGGAGTATTCCCCTGCTATAGACACCTGGCTCTTTGTTAGATTTTCGATAGAACTAAGCACATTTCAACTGTGTTATTATGAGTTTTTCAACTGTATTAGCTGGATTGTAATTTTTACTACTGTTTTAAAGTGCTTACACCTCTTCTGTCTTACAATTCTTCCAGCAGTGCCCCCCCATCCAAACACTCTTCCTTGGTGCCGATAAGTCTAACTACCTTTTGTCTTCCTAAACTGCTCAAATCTAACCCCCTTTACTTCTATGCTATTTAAGACCTGCTCTGTCTTCTTCTCTCTAGCTGCTTGCGCCTGAACAGGACTGCTTCAGCTCACCCACGGACGGCCGGCACCAAGCCAGCCAACGACCTATACCAGGACACCCGTCTGCAGCTCCTTGGAAGCTGCTTGCCCCTGAACAGGGCAGCTTCAGCTCACCCACGTTCGGCCGGCACCCAGCTAGCCATAGACCAAGACCAGGACACCTGCCTGCAGCTCCTTGGAAAGTACGGGACAGTGCAGCCAATCAGAACATGGGTGCTTCCAGCAAACCCACTCTGATTGGCCCGGAGTTTTCCCCTGCTATAGACACCTGGCACTTTGTTAGATTTTCGATAGAACTCAGCACATTTCAACTGTGTTATAGGGTTTTCAACTGTATTAGTTGGATTGTAATTTCTACTACTGTTTTAAAGTGCTTACACCTCTTCTGTCTTACTGCTCTTCCTGCAGTGCCCCCCATCCAAGCACTCTGCCTTGGTGCCGATAAGTCTAACTACCTTTTGTCTTACTAAACTGCTCAAATTTAACCCCCTTTTCTTCTATGCTATTTAAGACCGGCTCTGTCTTCTTCTCTCTAGCTGCTTGCCCCTGAACAGGGCTGCTTCAGCTCACCCACGGTCGGCCGGCACCCAGCCAGCCACCGACCAAGACCAGGACACCCGCCTGCAGCTCCTTGGAAGGTACGGGACAGCGCAGCCAATTGGAAAATCGGTGCTTTCAGCAAACCAACTCTGACTGGCCAGGAGTTTTCCCCTACTAGAGACCCCTGGCACTTTGTTAGATTTTGGATAGAACTAAGCACATTTCAACTGAGTTATTAGGAGTTTTTCAACTGTATTAGCTGGATTGTAATTTCTACTACTGTTTTAAAGTGCTTACACCTCTTCTGTCTTACTGCTCTTCCAGCAGCGCCCCCCCATCGAAGCACTCTGCCTTGGTGCCGATAAGTCTAACTACCTTTTGTCTTACTAAACTGCTAAAATCTAACCCCCTTTACCTCTATGCTATTTAAGACCTGCTCTGTCTTCTTCTCTCTTGCTGATCCCTGAACAGGGCTGCTTCAGCTCACCCACAGTCGGCCGGCACCAAGCCAGCCATCGACCAAGACCAGGACACCCGCCTGCAGCTCCATGGAAAGTACGGGACAGCGCTGCCTATCGGAATATGGGTGCTTCCAGCAAACCCACTCTGATTTGCCTGGAGTTTTCCCCTGCTATAGACACCTGACACTTTGTTAGATTTTCGATAGAACTAAGCACATTTCAACTGTGTTATTAGGAGTTTTACAACTGTATTAGCTGGATTGTAATTTCTACTACTGTTTTAAAGTGCTTACACCTCTTCTGTCTTCCTGCTCTTCCTGCAGCGCCCCACCCCCATCCAAGCACTCTGCCTTGGTGCCGAAAAGTCTAACTTCCTTTTGTCTTAAAAAACTGCTCAAATCTAACCCCCTTTTCTTCCATGCTATTTAACACATGCTCTGTCTTCTTCTCTCTAGCTGCTTGACCCTGAACAGGGCTGTTTCAGCTCAACCATGGTTGGCCGGCACCAGCCAGCCACTGACCAAGACCAGGACACCCGCCTGCAGCTCCTTGGAAGGTACGGGACAGCACAGCCAATTGGAACATGGGTGCTTCCAGCAAACCCACTCTGATTGGCCAGGAGTTTTCCCCTGCTATAGACACCAGGCACTTTGTTAGATTTTCGATAGAACTAAGCACATTTCAACTGTGTTATTAGGGTTTTTCAACTGTATTAGCTGGATCGTAATTTCTACTACTGTTTTAAAGTGCTTACACCTCATCTGTCTTACTGCTCTTCCTGCAGTGCCCCCCCATCCAAGCTCTCTGCCTTGGTGCCGATAAGTCTAACTACATTTTGTGGTACTCAACTGCTCAAATCTAACGCCCTTTACCTCTATGCTATTTAAGACCTGCTCTGTCTTCTTCTCTCTAGCTGCTTGCCCCTGAACAGGGCTGCTTCAGCTCACCAACGGTCGGCTGGCACCAAGCTAGCCACTGACCTAGACCAGGACACCCACCTGCAGCTCCTTGGAAGCTGCTTGCCCATGAATAGGGCTGCTTCAGCTTACCCACATTCGGCCTGCACCCAGACAGCCATCGACCAAGACCAGGACACCTGCCTGCAGCTCCTTGGAAGGTACGGGACAGTGCAGCCAATTGGAAAATGGGTGCTTCGAGCAAACCCACTCTGATTGGCCAGGAGTTTTCCCCTGCTATAGACACCTGGCACTTTGTTAGATTTTTGATGGAACTAAGCACATTTCAACAGTGTTATTATGAGTTTTTCAACTGTATTAGCTGGATTGTAATTTTTACTACTGTTTTAAAGTGCTTACACCTCTTCTGTATTACAATTCTTCCAGCAGTGCCCCCCCATCCAAACACTCGTCCTTGGTGCCGATAAGTCTAACTACCTTTTGTCTTCCTAAACTGCTCAAATCTAACCCAATTTACTTCTATACTATTTAAGACCTGCTCTGTCTTCTTCTCTCTCTGCTTCTTGCCCTGAACAGGCTGGCTAGCTCACCCACGGTCCGAGGCGGCACCAAAGCAAGCCAGCGACCCATACCAGGACGTCGCCTGCAGCTCCTTGGAAAATGCGGGACAATGCAGCCAATCGAACATGGGTGCTTCCAGCAAACCCACTCTGACTGGCCAGGAGTTTTCCAATGCTATAGACACCTGGCACTTTGTTAGATTTTCGGTAGAACTAAGCACATTTCAACTGTGTTATTAGGAGTTTTTCAACTGTATTAGCTGGATTGTAATTTCTACTTCTGTTTTAAAGTGTTTACACCTCTTCTGTCTTACTGCTCTTCCTGCAGCACCCCCCTCATCCAAGCACTCTGCCTTGGTGCCGATAAGTCTAACTACGTTTTGTCTTACTAAACTGCTCAAATCTAACCCCTTTTCTTCTATGCTATTTAAGACCTGCTCTGTCTTCTTCTCTCTAGCTGCTTGCCCCTGAACAGGGCTGCTTCAGCTCACCCACGGTCGTCCAGCACCCAGCCAGCCACCGACCAAGACCAGGACACCCACCTGCAGCTCCTGGGAAGGAACGGGACTGCGCAGCCAATTGGAAAATGTGTGCTTCCAGCAAACCCACTCTGACTGGCCAGGAGTTTTCCCCTGCTAGAGACACCTGGCACTTTGTTAAATTTTGGATAGAAATAATCAAATTTCAACTGTGTTATTAGGAGTTTTTCAACTGTATTAGCTGGATTGTAAATTCTACTACTGTTTTAAAGTGCTTACACCTCTTCTGTCTTACTGCTCTTCCTGCAGTGCCCCCCCCATACAAGCACTCTGCCTTGGTGCCGATAAGTTTAACTACCTTTTGTCTTACTAAGCTGCTCAAATCTAACCCCCCTTTCTTCTATGCTATTTAAGACCTGCTCTGTCTTCTTCTCTCTAGCTGCTTGCCCCAGAACAGGGCTGCTTCAGCTCACCCAAGGTCGGCCGGCACCCTGCCAGCCACCGACCAAGACCAGGACACCCGCCTGCAGCTCCTTGGAAGCTACTTTCCCATGAATAGGGCTGCTTCAGCTCACCCACATTCGGCCTGCACCCAGCCAGCCATCGACCAAGACCAGGACACCTGCCTGCAGCTCCTTGGAAGGTACAGGACAGCGCAGCTAATTGGAACATGGGTGCTTTCAGCAAACCCACTCTGATTGGCCAGGAGTTTTCCCCTGCTATAGACAACTGGCACTTTGTTAGATTTTCGATAGAACTAAGCACATTTCAACTGTGTTATTATGAGTTTTTCAACTATATTAGCTGGATAGTAATTTTTACTACTGTTTTAAAGTGCTTACACCTCTTCTGTCTTACAATTCTTCCTGCAGTGCCCCCCCATCCAAACACTCTTCCTTTGTGCCGATAAGTCTAACTACCTTTTGTCTTCCTAAACTGCTCAAATATAACCCCTTACTTCTATGCTATTTAAAAGCCTCTGTCTTCTTCTCTCTAGCACTTGCCCTGAACAGGACTGCTTCATCTCCAAGGTCGTGACCACCAGAAGCCAGACAGCGACCTATACCGGGACACCTTCCTGCAGCTCTGTAGAGGCTGCTTGCCCCTGAACAGGGCAGCTTCGCTCAACCCCGTTCGGCCCCGGCGCAGCTAGCCGCCGGAGCCAAAACCAGGACACCTGCCTACGGCCTTGGAAAGTATGGGACAGTGCAATAATCCAGACAATGGTGCTTCAGCAAACCATCTGATTGGCCGGGTTCTCCCTGCTATAGTCACCTTGCACTTTGTTAGACTTTCGATAGAGACTAAGCACATTTCAACTGTGTTATTAGGGTTTTTCAACTGTATTAGGTTAGTTGTAGTTTCTACACTTTTAAAGGGTGTACACCTCTTCTGTCTTACTGCTCTTCCACTGTGCCCCATCCAAGCACTCTGCCTTGGTGCCGATAAGTCTAACTTTGCTTTTGTCTTACTAAACTGCTAAAATCTAACCCACTTTGCTTCTATACTATTTAAGACCTGCTCTGTCTTCTTCTCTCTAGCTGCTTGACCCTGAACAGGGCACTGCCTCAACCACAGTCGGCGGCACCAGCAGCACCACCGACCAAGAACAGGACACCCGCCGCAGCCAGGAAGGTACGGGACAGCACGCCAATTGGAACACGGTGCTTCAGCAAACCCTCTGATTGACGGAGTTTTCCTGCTATAGACACCGGCACTGTGGATTTTCGATAGAACAAGCACATTTCAACTGTGTTGGAGTTTTCAACAGTATTAGCTGGATTATAATTTCTACAGCTTTAAAGTGCTTACACCTCTGTCTTACTGCTCTTCCTGCAGTACCCCGATCAACACTCTGCCCTAAGTGCCATCAAATAACTACCTTTTATTTTAAACTGCTCTATCTAACCCACTCCTCTATGCTATTTAGACCTGTCATCTTCTCTCAGCTGCTTGCCCCAGAACAGGGCTGTAGCTCACCCACAGTCGGCTGGCACCGGCCCCACCCGACCAGATCAGGACACCCTGGATCCGGAAGCTGCCCCTGAACAGGCTGCTTCCAGCTCACCCACGGTCAGCAGTACCCAGCTAGCCATCGACCAAGACCAGGACACCCACCTGCAACGCATGGAAAATAAAGACATCGCCGCCAATTGGAACATGGGTGCTTCAGCAAACCCACTCTGAGAGGCCAGATTTTTCTCCTGCTATGACACCAGGCACTGATGAATTTCAATAGAATAAGCACATTTCAACTGTGTTATTAGGAGTTTTCAACTGCTAGCTGGTTGTAATTTCTACTGTTTTTAAGGCTTACACCTCTTCTGTCTACTGCTCTTCTGCAGCACCCTCCACATCCAACCTCTGCCTTGTTGCCGATAAGTCTAACTAGCTGTCTTACTAAACTATAGATCTAACCCCTTTTCTTCTATGCTATTTAAGATCTGCTCTATCTTCTTCTCTCTTGCTTGCCCTGAACATAGCTGCTTCGCTCCCTTGCAGTCGGCCCGGCAACCCAGCCAGCCAGCGACCAAGACCAGGACACCATACTGCAGCTCCTTGGAAGGTATGGGACAGGCGCATCGTTGCAACATGGGTGCTTCCAGCAAACCCACTGTGATTGGAAGGAGTTTCCCTACTACTGAACACTGGCACTTTGTTAGTTTTTCGATAGAATAAGCAATTTCAACTGTATTTATTAGGAGTTTCAACTGTATTAGCTGGATTGAAATTTTTACTGTTTAAAGGGAACACACCTCTTTGTCTACTGCTCTTCCTGCAGTCCCCCCATCCAAGCATTCTGCCTTGGCGCGATAAATCTAACTACCCTTTTGTGTTACTCAACTGCTCAATCAACCCCTTTACCTCCTGCTATTTAAGACCTGCTCTGTCTTCTTCTCTCTGGGAGTGTTTGCTCTGAACAGGGCTGCTAGCTCACACGTCGACCGGCACCAAACTCCAACACACCGGACACCCGCTGCAGCTAGTTGAGCTGCTTGCCCTAATGGACGCTAGCTCACAACTCGGCCGGCCTAGCATCGACCAGACGGAACACTCGCCTGCGGCTCCTTGGAGAGTACAGGACAGTGCAGTAGTGGAACATGAGTGCTAGCAAACCCTCTGATTGGACAGGAGTTTTCCTACTACAGACACCTAGCACTTTGTTAGATTTCCGATGAGACTAAGCACATTTCAACTGTGTACTGTGGAGTTTTCAACTGTATTAGCTGGTTTGTAAATTCTACTGTTTAAAATCTTGCACCTCTTCTGTCTCACAGCTCTTCCAACAGAGCCCCCATCCGCCTCTGCCTTCCCGATAGCTAACCACCTTTTGTCATATAAACTGCACCCACTCTGATTAGCCGAGTTTTCCCTGCTATAGACACCTTGCACTTTGTTAGATTTTGATAGAAATACAGCACATTTCAACTGTGTTATTAGGAGTTTTTCAACTGTATTAGCTGGATTGTAATTTCTGCTACTGTTTTAAAGTGCTTACACCTCTAATGTCTTACAGTTCTTCCTGCAGTGCCCCCATCCAAGCACTCTGCCTTGATGCCCGATAAGTCTAACTCGTTTTGTCTTACTAAACTGCTCAAATCTAACCCCTTTACCTCTATGCTATTTAAGACCTGCTCTGTCTTCTCTCTCTAGTCACTTGCCCTGAAAAGGGATGGCTTCAGCTCACCCATGGTCAGGCGGCGGCAAGCCAGCCACCGACCAAGACCAGAACACCGCCTGCAGCTCCTTGGAAAATCGCAGGTACAGCGCAGCCAATCAGAACATGTAGGTGCTTCCAACAACGCACTCTGATTGTGCAGGAGTTTTCCCCTGCTATAGACACCTGGCACTTTATTAGATTTTCGATAGAAATAAGCACATTTGAACTGTGTTATTAGGAGTTTTTCAACTGTATTAGCTGGATTGTAATTTCTGCTACTGTTTTAAAGTGCTTACACCTCTTCTGTCGTACTGCTCTTCCTGCAGCACCCCCCCCAATCCAAGCACTCTGCCTTGGTGCCGATAAGTTTAACAACCTTTTGTCTTACTAAGCTGCTCAAATCTAACCCGCTTTTCTTCTATGCTATTTAAGACCTGCTCTGTCTTCTTCTTTTCCTAGCTGCTTGCCCCAGAACCAGAAGCTGTTCAGCTCACCCGGTGGCGGCCGCAGCCAGCCACCGCAAACCAAGACCAGACACCCGCCTGCAGCTCCTTGAGCTGCTCGCCCATGAATAAGGCCTTCAGCTCACCCACACCAGGTCTGCACCCAGCCAGCCATCTCGGCCAAGACCAGGACACCTGCCGCTCACCCAGAGAAAGTGCAGGACAGCGCGGCCTATCGTAATATGGGTGCTTCCAGGACCCACTCTGATTGGCCAGGAGTTTTCCCCTGCAATGAACGACGGCACTTTCTTAGATTTTTCGAAAGAACTAAGCACATTTCAACTGTGTTGTGAGTTTTTCAACACTGTAATGCTAGCTGGATTATAATTTCTACTGTTTTAAAAATTACTTACACCTCTTCTGTCTTACTACTTTTCCTGGCGCCCATCGAGCTAACTCTGCCTTGGTGCCGATAAGTCTAACTACCTTTTCTCTTACTAAACGGCTCAAATCTAACCCCCTTTCTTCTATAGCTACTTAGGGTCTCTCTATGCTCTTCTTCTCTCAGCTGCTTGCCCTGAACGAGGCCTTTAGCTTTCACCCACAGTCGGCCGGCACCCAGCCAGCCACCGACCTAGACCAGAACACCCGCCTGCAGTTCCTTGGAAGCTGCTTGCCCCTGAACAGGGCTGCTTCAGCTAACACATGTTCAGCCGGCACCCAGCTAGCCATCGACGAATACCAGGACCCCTTCCTGCAGCTCCTTGTAAAGTACGGGACAGTGCAGCCAATCGGAACATGGGTGCTTCCAGCAAACCCACTCTGATTGGCCAGGAGTTTTCCCCTGCTATAGACACCTGGCACTTTGTTAGATTTTCGATAGAACTAAGCACATTTCAACTGTGTTATTAGGAGTTTTTCAACTGTATTAGCTGGATTGTAATTTCTACTACTGTTTTAATGTGCTTACACCTCTTCTGTCTTACTGCTCTTCCTGCAGTGCACCCCTATCCAAGCACTCTGCCTTGGTGCCGATAAGTCTAAATACCTTTTGTCTTACTAAACTGCTCAAATCTAACCCCTTTTTCTTCTCTGCTATTTAAGACCTGTTCTGTCTTCTTCTCTCTAACTGCTTGCCCCTGAAATGGGCTGCGTCAGCTCACCCACGGTCGGCCAGCACCCAGCCAGCCACCGACCAAGACCAGGACACCCGCCTGCAGCTCCTTGGAAGGCACGGGACAGCGCAGCCAATTTTAACATGGGTGCTTACTGCAAACCCACTCTGATTGGCCCGGAATTTTCCCCTGCTATAGACACCTTGCACTTTGTTAGATTTTCGATAGAACTAAGCACATTTCAACTGTGTTATTAAGAGTTTTTCAACTGTATTAGCAGGATTGTAATTTCTACTACTATTTTAAAGTGCTTACACCTCTTCTGTCTTACTGCTCTTTCCTGCAGCGCCCCCCCATCCAAGCACTCTGCTTTGGTGCCGATAAGTATAACTACCTTTTGTCTTACTAAACTGCTCAAATCTAACCACCTTTCTTCTATTCTATTTAAGACCTGCTCTGTCTTCTTCTCTCTAGCTGCTTGCCCCTGAACAGGCCTGCTTCAGCTCACCCACGCTCGGCCGGCACCCAACCAGCCACTGACTAAGACCAGGACACCCGCCTGCAGCTCCTTAGAAGGTACGGGACAGCGCAGCCAATTAGAACATGGGTGCTTCCAGCAAACCCACTCTGATTGGCCAGGAGTTTTCCCCTGCTATAGACACCTGGCACTTTATAAGATTTTCGATAGAAATAAGCACATTTCAACTGTGTTATTAGGAGTTTTTCAACTGTATTAGCTGGATTGTAATTTCTGCTACTGTTTTAAAGTGCTTACACCTCGAATGTCTTACAGTTCTTCCTGCAGTGCCCCCCCATCCAAGCACTCTGCCTTGATGCCGATAAGTCTAACTACGTTTTGTCTTACTAAACTGCTCAAATCTAACCCCCTTTACCTCTATGCTATTTAAGACCTGCTCTGTCTTCTTCTCCTCTCTAGTTACTTGCCCCTGAAAAGGGATGCTTCAGCTCACCCATGGTCAGCCGGCAGCAAGCCAGCCACCGACCAAGACCAGAACACCCGCCTGCAGCTCCTTGGAAAGTACGGGACAGCGCAGCCAATCGGAACATGGGTGCTTCCAACAAACCCACTCTGATTGGCCAGGAGTTTTCCCCTGCTATAGACACCTGGCACTTTGTTAGATTTTCGATAGAAATAAGCACATTTGAACTGTGTTATTAGGAGTTTTTCAACTGTATTAGCTGGATTGTAATTTCTGCTACTGTTTTAAAGTGCTTACACCTCTTCTGTCGTACTGCTCTTCCTGCAGCACCCCCCCCAATCCAAGCACTCTGCCTTGGTGCCGATAAGTTTAACTACCTTTTGTCTTACTAAGCTGCTCAAATCTAACCCGCTTTTCTTCTATGCTATTTAAGACCTGCTCTGTCTTCTTCTTCCTAGCTGCTTGCCCCAGAACAGAGCTGCTTCAGCTCACCCACGGTCGGCCGGCACCCAGCCAGCCACCGACCAAGACCAGGACACCCGCCTGCAGCTCCTTGGAAGCTGCTTGCCCATGAATAGGGCTTCTTCAGCTCACCCACATTCGGTCTGCACCCAGCCAGCCATCGACCAAGACCAGGACACCTGCCTGCAGCTCCTTGGAAGGTACGGGACAGCGCATCCAATTGGAACATGGGTGCTTCCAGCAAACTCACTCTGATTGGCCAGGAGTTTTCCACTGCTATAGACACCTGGCACTTTGTTAGATTTTCGATAGAACTAAGCACATTTCAACTGTGTTATTAGGAGTTTTTCAACTGTATTAGCTGGAATGTAATTTTTACTACTGTTTTAAAGTGCTTACACCTCTTCTGTCTTACAGTTCTTCCAGCAGTGCCCCCCCATCCAAACACTCTTCCTTGGTGCTGATAAGTCTAACTACCTTTTGTCTTCCTAAACTGCTCAAATCTAACCCCCTTTACTTCTATGCTATTTAAGACCTGCTCTGTCTTCTTCTCTCTAGCTGCTTGCAACTGAACAGGACTGCTTCAGCTCACCCACGGTCGGCGGCACCAAGCAGCCAGCGACCCTATACCAGGACACCCACCTGCAGCCCTTGAAGCTGCTGCTCTAAACAGGCGATAAGCTCACCCACGTTCAGCCAGCTCCCTGCTAGCCATAGACCAAGACCAGGACACCTGCCTGCAGCTCCTTGGAAAGTACGGGACAGTGCATCCAATCGGAACATGGGTGCTTCCAGCAAACCCACTCTGATTGGCCCGGAGTTTTCCCCTGCTACAGACACCTTACACTTTGTTAGATTTTCGATAGAACTAAGCACATTTCAACTGTGTTATTAGGAGTTTTTCAACTGTATTAGTTGGATAGTAATTTCTAATACTGTTTTAAAGTGCTTACACCTCTTCTGTCTTACAGCTCTTCCTGCAGCTCCCAATCATCCAAGCACTCTGCCTTGGTGCCGATAAGTCTAACTACCTTTTGTCTTACTAAACTGCTCAAATATAACCCCTTTTCTTCTATGCTATTTAAGACCTGCTCTGTCTTCTTCTCTCTAGCTGCTTGCCCCTGAACAGGGCTGCTTCAGCTCAACCACGGTCAGCCAGCACCCAGCCAGCCACCGACCAAGACAAGGACACCAGCCTGCAGCTCCTTGGAAGGTATGGGACAGCGCAGCCAATTGGTGCATGGGTGCTTCCAGCAATCCCACTCTGATTGGAGAGGAGTTTTCCCCTGCTATAGACACCTGGCACTTTGTTAGATTTTCGATAGAACTAAGCACATTTCAACTGTGTTATTAGGAGTTTTTCAACTGTATTAGCTGGATTGTAATTTTTACTTCTGTTTTAAAGTGCTTACACCTCTTCTGTCTTACTCCTCTTCCTGCAGTGGCCCCCCATCCAAGCATTCTGAATTGGTGCCGATAAGTCTAACTACCTTTTGTGTTACTCAACTGCTCAAATCTAACCCCCTTTACCTCTATGCTATTTAAGACCTGCTCTGTCTTCTTCTCTCGAGCTGCTTGCCTCGGAACAGGGCTGCTTCAGCTCACCCACGATCGGCTGGCACCAAGCTAGCCACCGACTTACACCAGACACCCGCCTGCAGCTAGTTGGAAGCTGCTTGCCCCTGAACAGGGCTGCTTCAGCTCACCAACGTTCGGCCGGCACCCAGCTAGCCATCGACCAAGACCAGGACACCCGCCTGCAGCTCCTTGGAAAGTACGTGACAATGCAGCCAATCGGAACATGGGTGCTTCCAGCAAACCCACTCTGATTGGGCAGGAGTTTTTCCCTGCTATAGACAACTGGCACTTTGTTAGATTTTCGATAGAACTAAGCACATTTCAACTGTGCTATTAGGGGTTTTTCAACTGTATTAGCTGGATTGTAATTTTTACTACTGTTTTAAAGTGCTTACACCTCATCTGTCTTACTGCTCTTCCTGCAGTGCCCCCCCATCCAAGCTCTCTGCCTTGGTGCCGATAAGTCTAACTACATTTTGTGTTACTCAAATGCTCAAATCTAACCCCCTTTACCTCTAAGCTATTTAAGACCTGCTCAGTCTTCTTCTCTCTAGCTGCTTGCCAATGAACAGGGCTGCTTCAGCTCACCCACGGTCGGCAGGCACCAAGCTAGCCACCGACCTAGACCAAGACACCCGCCTGCAGCTCCTTGAAAGCTACTTGCCCCTGAACAGGGCTGCTTCAGCTCAACCACGTTCGGCCGGCACCCAGCTAGCCATCGACTAAGACCAGGACACCCGCCAGCAGCTCTTTGGAAAGTACAGGATAGCGTAGCCAATTGGAACATGGATGCTTCCTGCAAACCCACTCTGATTGGCCAGGAGTTTTCCCCTGCTATAGACACCTGCTACTTTGTTAGATTTTTGATAGAACTAAGCACATTTCAACTTTGTTATTAGGAGTTTATCAACTGTATTAGCTGGAATGTAATTTCTACTACTGTTTTAAAGTGCTTACACCTCTTCTGTCTTACTGCTCTTCCAGCTGTGCCCCCCCCATCCAAGCACTCTGACTTGGTGCCGAAAAGACTAACTACCTTTTGTCTTACTAAACTGCTAAAATCTAACCCCCTTTTGTTCTATGCTATTAAAGCCCTGCTCTGTCTTCTTCTCTGTAGCTGCTTGAACCTGAACAGGGCTGCTACAGCTCACCCACGGTGGGCCGGCACCCAGCCAGCCACCGACCAAGACCACGACACCCGCCTGCAGCTCCTTTGAAGGTACGGGACAGCACAGCGAATTGGAAAATCGGTGCTTCCAGCAAACCCACTGTGACTGGCCAGGAGTTTTCATCTGCTGGAGACACCTGACACTTTGTTAGATTTTGGATAGAACTAAGCACATTTCAACTGTGTTATAAGGAGTTTTTCAACTGTATTAGCTGCATTGTAATTTCTACTACTGTTTTAAAGTGCTTACACCTCTTCTGTCTTACTGCTCTTCCAGCAGCGCCCCCCCAATCCAAGCACTCTGCCTTGGTGCCGATAAGTCTAACTACCTTTTGTCTTACTAAACTGCTCAAATCTAACCCCTTAACCTCTATGATATTTAAGACCTGCTCTGTCTTCTTCTCTCTAGCTGAACCCCTGAACAGGGCTGCTTCAGCTCACCTACATTCGGCCGGCACCAAGCCAGCCATTGACCAAGACCAGGACACCCGCCTGCAGCTCCATGGAAAGTACGGGACAGCGCTGCCAATCGGAACATGGGTGCTTCCAGCAAACCCACTCTGATTTGCCAGGAGTATTCCACTGCTATAGACACCTGACACTTTGTTAGATTTTGATAGAACTAAGCACATTTCAACTGTGTTATTAGGAGTTTTTCAACTGTATTAGCTGGATTGCAATTTCTACTCCTGTTTTAAAGTGCTAACGCCTCTTCTGTCTTACTGCTCTTCCTGCAGCGCCCCACCCCCATCCAAGCACTCTGCCTTGGTGCGATAAGTCTAACTTCGTTTTGTCTTACTAAACTGCTCAAATCTAACCCCTTTTCTTCTATGCTATTTAAGACATGCTCTCTCTTCTTCTCTCTAGCTGCTTGCCCCTGAACAGGACTGCTTCAGCTCAACCACTGTCGGCCGGCACCAGCCAGCCACCGACCAAGACCAGGACACCCGCCTGCAGTTCATTGGAAGGTACAGGACAGAACAGCAAATTGGAACATGGGTGCTGCCAGCAAACCCACTCTGATTGGCCAGGACTTTTCCCCTGCTATAGACACCAGGCACTTTGTTAGATTTTCGATAGAACTAAGCACATTTCAACTGTGTTATTAGGAGTTTTTCAACTGTATTAGCTGGATTGTAATTTCTACTACTGTTTTAAAGTGCTTACACCTCTACTGTCTTACTGCTCTTCCTGCAGTGCCCCCCGATCCAAGCACTCTGCCTTGGTGCCGATAAGACTAACTAACTTTTGACTTACTAAACTGCTCAAATCTAACCCACTTTACCTCTATGCTATTTAAGACCTGCTCTGTCTTCTTCTCTCCAGCTGCTTGCCCCTGAAGAGGGCTGTTTCAGCTCACCCACATTCGGCCTGCACCAAGCCAGCCATTGACCAAGACCAGGACATCCGCCTGCAGCTCCATGGAAAGTACGGGACAGCACTGCCAATTGGAACATGGGTGCTTCCTGCAAACCCACTCTGATTTGCCAGGAGTTTTGCACTGCTATAGACACCTGACACTTTGTTAGATTTCGATAGAAATAAGCACATTTCAACTGTGTTATTAGGAGTTTTTCAACTGTATTAGCTGGATTGTAATTTCTACTACTGTTTTAAAGTGCTTACACCTCTTCTGTAATACTGCTCTTCCTGCAGCGCTCCACCCCCATCCAAGCACTCTGCCTTGGTGCCGATAAGTCTAACTTCCTTTTGTCTTACTAAACTGCTCAAATCTAACCCTTTTCTTCTATGCTATTTAAGACCTGCTCTGTCTTCTTCTCTCTAGCTGCTTGCCCCTGAACAGGACTGCTTCAGCTCAAACACTGTCAGCCGGCACCAGCCAGCCACCGACCAAGACCAGGACACCCGCCTGCAGCTCATTGGAAGGTACAGGACAGCACAGCAAATTGGAACATGGGTGCTGCCAGCAAACTCACTCTGATTGGCAAGGAGTTTTCCCCTGCTATAGACACCTGGTACTTTGTTAGATTTTCGATAGAACTAAGCACATTTCAACTGTGTTATTAGGAGTTTTTCAACTGTATTAGCTGGATTTAATTTCTACTACTGTTTTAAAGTGCTTACACCTCTACTGTCTTACTGCTCTTCCTGCAGTGCCCCCATCCAAGCACTCTGCCTTGGGGCCGATAAGACTAACTACCTTTTGTCTTACTAAACTGCTCAAATCTAACCCACTTTACCTCTATGCTATTTTAGACCTGCTCTGTCTTCTTCTCTCCAGCTGCTTGCCCTGAACAGGGCTGTTTCAGCTCACCCACGTTCGGCCGGCACCAAGCCAGCCACTGACCTAGACCAGGACACCCACCTGCAGCTCCTTGGAAGCTGCTTGCTCCTGAACAGGGCTGTTTCAGCTCACCCACGTTCGGCCGGCACCGAGCTAGAAATCGACCCTAAGATCAGGACACCCACCTGCAGCTCCATGGAAAGTACAGGACAGCGCAGCCAATCGGAACATGGGTGCTTCCAGCAAACCCACTCTGATTGGCCAGGAGTTTTCTCCTGCTATATACACCTGGCACTTTGTTAGATTTTCTATAGAGCTAAACACCTTTCAACTGTGTTATTAGGATTTTTTCAACTGTATTAGCTGGATTCTAATTTCTACTACTGTTTTAAAGTGCTTACACTTCTTCTGTCTTACTGCTCTTCCTGCAGCGCCCTCCCATCCAAGCAATCTGCCTTGGTGCCGATAAGTCTAACTAGCTTTTGTCTTACAAAACTACTCAAATCTAACCCCCTATTCTTCTATACTATTTAAGATCTGCTCTGTCTTCTTCTCTCTTGCTACTTGCCCCTGAACAGAGCTGCTCCAGCTCACTCATGGTCGGCCAGCACCCAGCAAGCCAGAGACCAAGACCAGGACACCCGCCTGCAGCTCCTTGGAAAGTATGGGACAGCGCTGCCAATTGGAACATGGGTGCTTCCAGCAAACCCACTCTGATTGGAGAGGAGTTTTCCCTTGCTATAGACACCTGGCACTTTGTTAGATTTTCAATAGAACTAAGCACATTTCAACTGTGTTATTAGGAGTTTTTCAACTGTATTAGCTGGATTGTAATTTCTACTACTGTTTTAAAGTGCTTACACCTCTTCTGTCTTACTGCTCTTCCTGCAGCGCCCCACCCCCATCCAAGAACTCTGCCTTGGTGCCGATAAGTCTAACTACCTTTTGTCTTACTAAACTGCTCAAATCTAACCCCTTTTTTCTATGCAATTTAAGACCTGCTCTGTCTTCTTCTCTCAAGCTGCTTGCCCCTGAACAGGGCTGCTTCAGCTCACCCACGGTCGGCCGGCACCCAGCCAGCCACCGACCAAGACCAGGACACCCGCCTGCAGCTCCATGGAAAGTACGGGACAGCACTGCCAATTGGAACATGGGTGCTTCCAGCAAATCCACTCTGATTTGCCAGGAGTTTTCCACTGCTATAGACACCTGACACTTTGTTAGATTTTCAATAGAACTAAGTACATTTCAACTGTGTTATTAGGAGTTTTTCAACTGTATTAGCTGGATTGTAATTTCTACTACTGTTTTAAAGTGCTTACACCTCTTCTGTCTTACTGCTCTTCCTGCAGCGCCCACCCCATCCAAGAACTCTGCCTTGGTGCCGATAAGTCTAACTTCCTTTTGTCTTACTAAACTGCTCAAATCTAACCCCTTTTCTTCTATGCTATTTAAGACCTGCTCTGTCTTCTTCTCTCGAGCTGCTTGCCCCTGAACAGGACTGCTACAGCTCAACCACTGTCGGCCGGCACCAGCCAGCCACCGACTAAGACCAGGACACCCTCCTGCAGCTCTTTGGAAGGTACAGGACAGCACAGCAATTGGAACATGGTGCTCTTCAAACTCACTTGATTCTAGAGTTTTCCCCTGCTAAAGACACCTAGGACTTTGTTAGATTTTCGATAGAACTAAGCACATTTCAACTGTGATGCATAGGGAGTTTATCAACTGTATTAGCTGGATTGTAATTTCTACTACTGTTTTAAAGTGCTTACACCTCTACTGTCTTACTGCTCTTCTTGCAGTGCCCCCCGATCCAAGCACTCTGCCTTGGTGCCGATATGACTAACTACCTTTTGTCTTACTAAACTGCTCAAATCTAACCCACTTTACCTCTATGCTATTTAAGACCTGCTCTGTCTTCTTCTCTCCAGCTGCTTGCCCCTGAACAGGGCTGCTACAGCTCACCCACGGTTGGCTGGCACCAAGCCAGCCACTGACCGAGACCAGGACACCCACCTGCAGCTCCTTGGAAGCTGCTTGCCCCTGAACAGGGCTGTTTCAGCTCACCCACGTTCGGCTGGCACCCAGCTAGCCATCGACCAAGACCAGGACACCCACCTGCAGCTCCTTGGAAAGTATGGGACAGCGCAGCCAATCGGAACATGGATGCTTCCAGCAAACCCACTCTAATTGGCCAGGAGTTTTCTCCTGCTATAGACACCAGGCACTTTGTTAGATTTTCAATAGAACTAAGCACATTTCAACTGTGTTATTAGGAGTTTTTCAACTGTATTAGCTGGATTGTAATTTCTACTACTGTTTTAAAGTGCTTACACTTCTTCTGTCTTACTGCTCTTCCTGCACCGCCCTGCCCCATCCAAGCAATCTGCCTTGGTGTTGATAAGTCTAACTAGCTTTTGTCTTACTAAACTACTAAAATTTAACCCCCTTTTCTTCTATGCTTTTTAAGATCTGCTCTGTCTTCTTCTAATTTTGGCTGCTTCGCTCCCTGAACATAGCGTGCTTCAGCTGCCACAGTCGGCCGGCACCGAACGAGCCAGCTGACCAAGACTCAGGACACCCGCTTCTGCAGCTCCTTTGAAGGTATGACAGCAGCCAATTAACATTGGTGCTTCCGGCAAACCCACCTCTGATTGAGAGAGAGTTTTCCCCTGCTATCGACACCTGGCAATTTGTTAGATTTTCGATAGAACTAAGCAATATTTCAACAGTGTTATTAGAGTTTTTCAACTGTATTAGCTGGATTGTAATTTTCACTACTGCTGGAAGGCTTACACCTCTTCTGTCTTCATCTGTTCTTCCTGCAGCCCCCCATCCAAGCACTCTGCCTTGGTGCCGATAAGTCTAACTACCTTTTGTCTTACTAAACTGCTCAAATCTAATCCCCCTTTTCTTCTATGCTATTTAAAATTTGCTCTGTCTTCTTCTCTCTAGCTGCTTGCCCCTGAACAGGGCTGCTTCAGCTCACCCACAGTCGGCCGGCACCCTGCCAGCCACCGACCAAGACCTGGACACCCACCTGCTGCTCCTTGGAAGGTACGGGACAGCGCAGCCAATTGGAAAATTGGTGCTTCCAGCAAACCCACTCTGTCTGGCCAGGAATTTTCCCCTGCTAGAGACACCTGGCACTTTGTTAGATTTTGGATAGAACTAAGCACATTTCAACTGTGTTATTTGGAGTTTTTCAACTGTATTAGCTGCATTGTAATTTCTACTACAGTTTTAAAGTGCTTGCACCTCTTCTGTCTTACTGCTCTTCCAGCAGTTCCCCTCAATCCAAGCACTCTGCCTTGTTTCCGATAAGTCTAACTACCTTTTACCTTACTAAACTACTCAAATCTAACCCCCTTTACCTCTATGCTATTTTAGACCTGCTCTGTCTTCTTCTCTCTAGCTGTTTGCCCCTGAACAGGGCTGCTTCAGCTCACCCACGGTCGGCCAGCACCAAGCCAGCCACCGACCTAGACCAGGACACCCACCTGCAGCTCCTTGGAAGCTGCTTTCCCCTGAACAGGGCTGCTTCAGCTCACCCACGTTCGGCCGGCACCCAGCTAGCCATCGACCAAGACAGGATACCCGCCTGCAGCTCCTTGGAACGTATGGTACAGCGCAGCCAATCGGAATATGGGTGCTTCTAGCAAACCCACTCTGAATGGCCAGTAGTTTTCCCCTGTTATAGACACCTGGCACTTTGTTAGATTTTCGATAGAACGATGCACATTTCAACTGTGTTATTAGGAGTTTTTCAACTCTATTAGCTGGATTGTAATTACTACTACTGTTTGAAAGTGATTACACCTCTTCTGTCCTACTGCTCTTCCTGCAGCGCCCTCCTATCCAAGCACTCTGCCTTTGTGCCGATAAGTCTAAATATCTTTTGTCTTACTAAACTGCTCAAATCTAACCCCCTTTTCTTCTATGCTATTTAATACCTGCTCTGTCTTCTTCTCTCTAACTGCTTTCCCCTGAACTGGGCTGCGTCAGCTCACCCATGGTCGGCCGGCACCCAGCCAGCCACCGACCAAGACCAGGACACCCGCCTGCAGCTCCTAGGAAGGCACGGGACAGCGCAGCCAATTTTAACATGGGTGCTTCCTGCAAACCCACTCTGATTGGCCCGGAGTTTTCCCCTGCTATAGACACCTGGCACTTTGCTAGATTTTCGATAGAACTAATCACATTTCAACTGTGTTATTAGGAGTTTTTCAACTGTATTAGCTGGATTGTAATTTCTACTACTGTTTTAAAGTGCTTACACCTCTTCTGTCTTACTGCTCTTCCAGCAGATCCACCCCCCATCCAAGTTCTCTGCCTTGGTGCCAATAAGTCTAACTACCTTTTGTCTTACTAAACTGCTCAAATCTAAACCCCTTTTCTTCTATGCTATTTAAGACCTGCTCTGTCTTCTTCTCTCTAGCTGCTTGCCCCTGAGTAGGGCTGCTTCAGCTCACCCACTGTCGGCCGGCACCCAGCCAGCCTCCGACCAAGACCAGGACACCCACCTGCAGCTCCTTTGAAAGTACGGGACAGCGCAGCCAATTGGAACATGGGTGCTTCCAGCAAACCCACTCTGATTGGCCAGGAGTTTTCCCCTGCTATAGACTCCTGGCACTTTTTTAGATTTTTGATAGAACTAAGCACATTTCCACTGTGTTATTAGGAGTTTTTCAACCTTATTAACTGGATTGCGATTTCTACTACTGTTTTAAAGTGCTTACACCTCTTCTGTCTTACTGCTCTTCCTGCAGTACCCACCCATCCAAGCAGTCTGCCTTGGTGCCGATAAGTCTAACTACCTTTTGTCTTACTAAACTGCTCAAATCTAACCCCCTTTACCTCTATGCTATTGAAGACCTGCTCGTCTTCTTCTCTCCAGCTGCTTGCCCTGAACAGGTCTAGCTTCAGCTCACCCACGGTCGGGCCGGCACCACGCCAGCCACCGACGAAACCAGAACACCGCCTGCAGCTCGCCTGGAAGGCTTGCCCTGAACAGGCCTGCTTCAGCTCACCCACGTTCAGCCGGCACCCAGCTTGCCATCGACAAAGAGCAGAACTCCCTCCTGCAGCTCCTTGGAAAGTACGGGACAGCGCAGCCAATCGGAACATGGGTGCTTCCAGCAAACCCACTCTGATTGGCCAGTAGTTTTCCCCTGCTATAGACACCTGGCACTTTGTTTGATTTTCAATAGAATTAAGCACATTTCAACTGTGTTATTAGGAGTTATTCAACTGTATTAGCTGGATTGTAATTTCTACTACTGTTTTAAAGTGCTTACACCTCTTCTGTCTTACTGCTCTTCCTGCAGCGCCCCCCCATCCAAGCACTCTGCCTTGGTGCCGTTAAGTCTAACTACCTTTTGTGTTACTCAACTGCTCAAATCTAACCCCCTTTTCTTCTATGCTATTTAAGTCCTGCTCTGTCTTCTTCTCTCTAGCTGCTTGCCCCTGAACAGGGCTGCTTCAGCTCACCCACGGTCAGCCGGCACCCAACCAGTCACCAACCAAGACCAGGACACCCACCTGCAGCTCCTTGGAAGGTACGGGACAGTGCAGCCAATTGGAACATGGGTACTTCCAGCAAACCCACTCTGATTGGCCTGGAGTTTTCCCTTGCTATAGACACCTGGCACTTTTTAAGATTTTTGATAGAACTAAGCACATTTCAACTGTGTTATTAAGAGTTTTTCAACTGTATTAGCTGGATTGAAATTTCTACTACTGTTTTAAACTGCTTACACCTCTTCTGTCTTACTGCTCTTCCTGCAGTGCCCCCCCATACAAGCACTCTGCCTTGATGCCGATAAGTCTATCTACCTTTTGTCTTACTAAACTGCTCAAATCTAACCCCCATTACCTTTATGCTGTTTAAGACCTGCTCTGTCTTCTTCTCTCTAGCTGCTTGCCCCGAACAGGGCTGCATCAGCTCACCCATGTTTGGCCGGCACCAAGCCAGCCACCGACCTAGACCAGGACACCCGCCTGCAGTTCCTTGGAAGCTGCTTGCCCCTGAACAGGGCTGCATCAGCTAACCCATGTTCGGCCGGCACCCATTTAGCCATCGACCAAGACCAGGACCCCCGCTTGCAGCTCCTTGGAAAGTACGGGACAGCGCAGCCAATCAGAACATGGGTGCTTCCAGAAAACCCACTCTGATTGGCAAGGAGTTTTCCCCTGCTATAGACACCTGGCACTTTGTTAGATTTTCGATAGAAATAAGCACATTTCAACTGTGTTATTAGGAGTTTTTCAACTCTATTGGCTGGATTCTAATTTCTACTACTGTTTTAAAGTGCTTACACCTCTTCTGTCTTACTGCTCTTCCTGCAGCGCCCCCCTATCCAAGCACTCTGCCTTGGTGCCGATAAGTCTAAATACCTTTTGTCTTACTAAACTGCTCAAATCTAACCCCCTTTTCTTCTATGCTATTTAAGACCTGCTCTGTCTTCTTCTCTTTAACTGCTTGCCCCTGAACTGGGCTGCGTCAGCTCACCCATGGTCGGCCGGCACCTAGCCAGCCACCGACCAAGACCAGGACACCCACCTGCAGCTCCTTGGAAGGCTCGGGACAGCGCAGCCAATTTTAACTTGGGTGCTTCCTGCAAACCCACTCTGATTGGCCCAGAGTTTTCCCCTGCTATAGACAGCTGGCACTTTGTTAGATTTTCGATAGAACTAATCACATTTCAACTGTGTTATTATAAGTTTTTCAACTGTATTAGCTGGATTGTAATTTCTACTACTGTTTTAAAGTGCTTACACCTCTTCTGTCTTACTGCTCTTCCTGCAGTGCCCACCCATCCAAGCAGTCTGCCTTGGTGCCGATAAGTCTAACTACCTTTTGTCTTACTAAACTGCTCAAATCTAACCCCCTTTACCTCTATGCTATTTAAGACCTGCTCTGTCTTCTTCTCTCCAGCTGCTTGCCCCTGAACAGGTCTGCTTCAGCTCACCCACGGTCGGGCCGGCTCCAAGCCAGCCACCGACCGAGACCAGGACACCCGCCTGCAGCTCCTTGGAAGCTGCTTGCCCCTGAACAGGTCTGCTTCAGCTCACCCACGTTCGGCCGGCACCCAGCTTGCCATCGACAAAGACCAGAACGCCCGCTGCAGCTCCTTGGAAAGTACAGGACAGCGCAGCCAGTCGGAACATGGGTGCTTCCAGCAAACCCACTCTGATTGGCCAGTAGTTTTCCCCTGCTATAAACACCTGGCACTTTGTTAGATTTTCGATAGAATAAAGCACATTTCAACTGTGTTATTAGGAGTTTTTCAACTGTATTAGCTGGATTGTAATTACTACTACTGTTTTAAAGTGCTTACACCTCTTCTGTCTTACTGCTCTTCCTGCAGCCCCCCATCCAAGCACTCTGCCTTGGTACCGATAAGTCTAACTACCTTTTGTCTTACTAAACGGCTCAAATCTAACCCCCTTTTCTTCTATACTATTTAAGTCCTGCTCTGTCTTCTTCTCTCTAGCTGCTTGCCCCTGAACAGGGCTGCTTCAGCTAACCGACGGTCGGCCGGCACCCAGCCAGCCACCGACCAAGACCAGGACACCCGCCTGCAGCTCCTTGGAATGTACGGGACAGCGCAGCCAATTGGAACATGGGTGCTTCCAGCAAACCCACTCTGATTGGCCCGGAGTTTTCCCTTGCTATAGACACCTGGCACTTTGTTAGATTTTCTATAGAACTAAGCACATTTCAACTGTGTTATTAAGAGTTTTTCAACTGTATTAGCTGGATTGAAATTTCTACTACTGTTTTAAACTGCTTACACCTCTTCTGTCTTACTGCTCTTCCTGCAGTGCCCCCATCCAAGCACTCTGCCTTGATGCCGATAAGTCTAACTACCTTTTGTCTTACTAAACTGCTCAAATCTAACCCCCTTTACTTCTATGCTATTTAAGACCTGCTCTGTCTTCTTCTCTCTAGCTGCTTGCCCTTGAACAGGGATGCATCCAGCTCACCCATGTTTGGCCGGCACCAAGCCAGCCACCGACCAAGACCAGGACACCCGCCTGCAGCTCCTTGGAAGGTACGGGACAGCGCAGCCAATTGGAACATGTGTGCTTCCATCAAACCCACTCTGACTGGCCAGGAGTTTTCCTCTGCTATAGATACCTGGCACTTTGTTAGATTTTCGATAGAACTAAGCACATTTCAACTGTGTTATTAGGAGTTTTTCAACTGTATTAGCTGGATTGTAATTTCTACTACTGTTGTAAAGTGCTTACACCTCTTCTGTCTTACTGCTCTTCCTGCAGTGCCCCCCCCATCCAAGCACTCTGCCTCGGTGCCGATATGTCTAACTACCTTTTTTTTTTTTTTTTTTTTAGTGGCTAGTTTTCCATTAGCAGGTTATACAGACCTGCCACTAGAGGGATTCTTGGTCTTCTACATAAATCTCTGTATTCATTCATGGGCAATATGGCCTGCATTATCATTCTACTTCTTTCCAGGTGCTGCTACAAGGGGACTTGAGTCTGAAGGGTGGATGGCCACTAACTAAGCTGCTCCTGCTCTCCTTGTTCCCCTTTCTGCTGTATTTTCTCATCTAGGTTTTAAGTGAGTATATAGGTGGGCAAATTACTTGCCTAGAAAATATTGCACTTATACAAATCACAAGACCACTCAATCTGGGACCATGGCTCTCCTTATTGTGTTTTTATTGCTCCTAAGGTGCAGAGTTTTCAGCAATACAGTGCAATTTGAAGTACCTCAATGCAATTCAGTTCTCCAATGTACCTTATCAATACCTAATGTTATAATAGTCTACCGTGAAGACTCTATGTCATTCTCCTCTCCCCTTTTAGCCTATTCCCCTTGGTTAGCCTACACCCCTTGCTACTGTCCTCACCTATGTCTACCCAAGTACTTACATTGATCACGATCAACTGTCATTACAGTGGTGCCGCCTCTTGTGCAGAACGATATGGGTTGCAGCGAAGAAATAAAAAAGCAGTCTCCATTCTTACAAGCTCCTTAAAGAAAGTTATACTTCTGCTTCTTCTCTGCTCAGGAAATGTGGAGCTCAACCCTGGCCCCCACAACTTACCTCGCCTATCGATTTTGCTGAGGCCACAGGTCTCAAAATGATGATGGTCAACATTTTAAGCCTGCCTAAAAAACTTGTACAGCTGCAAGCCTGGGCTGCACACATTAACCCACACCTTATCATAATTACTGAGTCGTGGTTAAAAAAGACGAACACTGATCAACAAATATCACTGCAGGGCTACAATTTATTTAGAGCAGATAGAGAGTCTAGAGGTGGGGGTGTAGTTATCTACGCCAAATCTAAGTATTTGGTCACCAATATTAGTTGCAAATCTCTAGCCAAGGAATTTGAGTTAGTTTCACTTGAGCCTTCATCTCCCCTCCTCGGAATGTATCACTATCCTAGGTGGCTACAGACCCCCGTCTGGTGGTGATGAAGTCCTTAATCTTTTGGAATCCCTGATCATAGATGCAAAAACTGAAACAATATTTCTAGGAGATCTAAATATGGACTGGCTGTCACCTAAATCACACGGCCTCAAATCCCTTTGTGACGAAGCTAGGTCTTGGGCAATTAGTCAGTGAACCTACTAGGAACAACACTCTAAATACTGCCAACAGTTCCATTCTAGATGTGGTACTAACCACCCATCCACACAAAATATCTCATTTGGCAGTGTTTCACAATGACATGAGCGATCATGGAATTGTTGCTTGCATAAGATCTCAAATTAAGGCCCGGCTGCAACCCATCTTTATAACAAAAAGATCCTTTCACAAATTCAGTGCAGTAAACTTCCTATCTGACCCGAGCATGATCAGATGGCAAGATCTTTACCTAGCCAAAGATGTCAACAAGGCAGCTTGCATCCTTAATGACAAACTCACTACAATAATAAATAGGCATGCCCCTTTCATCAAAGTAAGGGTACAGAACAATTCCAACCCCTGGTTCACCTCAGATCTCAAGGCAGCCCTTATAGCTCGAGATAAGCTCTGGGCTAAAGCTAGACATTCCAAAGAATCTTCGGATTGGCAGGCCTTTAGAACAGCCAGGAATAACTGTGTGAAAAAACTTTGCTCTGCTAAAGCTAACTATTATATTTCTACTCTCGAACAAGCTAAAGGTAACCCTTATACAATATGGAAGACTATCAAAGCTATAGAAGGACAGCCCATGGCCCCCGCTGTCCCAACAAAGATAGTTGCAAGTGGCAAGATTGTGGAAAACAAGTCCCTAATCCTGGAGGAACTTAACTCCCACTTTGCCACAGCTGGATTAGCTTTGACCTCACCTTATGCTGGTGCTGCGGTGAGCCAGCATACCCCTCCCGCCACATCTAGTCCTGCACCAGGCCCTTCCAACTGCGAGAGAGATAACTTATAAAGAAGTAGAAGATTCTCTTCTTAACTTAGACACCAAAAAGCGCAGGGACGATGGTGGCTTGGAACCCTTTTTCCTAAGGTCAGGCTATGCCCATCTCACTGCTCCAATTCTCCACATCTTTACTCTTTCCATTACATCTGCTACTGTGCCGTCCTGCTGGAAATCAGCACATATCCTCCCTCTATTTAAATCTGGTGACCCATGCAATGTAAACAACTATAGGCCTATCTCCATATTGCCTATCCTTTCTAAAGTTCTCAAAAACTGATCCATACTCAGTTAAAATCTCACTTGGAAACCTTCTCTCTCATTAACCCAGCTCAATCTGGCTTCTGGGCTAATCATAGCACAATCACTGCACTAGCAAAAGTAACCAATGATTGGATCTCTGCTATAGATGCTAAGAAGGTAACTGGTGCAGTCTTTTTGGAACTCAGCAAAGCTTTTGATACTGTTGATCACAAACTATTAGTCAATTGCCTTGCAAAGTTGGGTGTCACATATCATACCATACCACCCAGTGGTTCTCTAGCTACCTAACTGGAAGATTCCAAAAAGAAAAGGCGGAAGGCTTTTTTTCTGCTGCCTTGCCAGTTGCAAGAGGAGTCCCCCAAGGGTCCATCTTAGGCCCTATCTTGTTTTCTCTGTACATTAATGACTTAGATGCTAACATATCTACATCCAATCTGCACTTTTTTGCAGATGATACTGTGTTGTATACTTCTGGCTCATCGTTATCTGAAGTCAAGGGAGTGCTTCAAGCAGACTTCGCACAACTTGAGCATAATCTAATAAAGGCAAAGCTTCTGCTCAATGCTAAGAAGACTAAAGCGATGACATTCTCCCACAGTGTTGTCACAGGCCCCCCCAATACCCTTGCCCAAGACTTCATTGTCACCACTCTAAATGAGCCTCTGGAAGTTGTAACCAAATTTAAATATCTAGGTATCTGGATCGACAATAAATTATCTTTCAGTGACCACGTCGAAGATGTCTCTAGAAGGTTAAAAACAAGGTTAGGTTTCTTCTACAGAAATAGGCCCCGTTTCCCCCTTGAAACTCGAAACAAGCTTGTACAGGCCACTTTTCTCCCCTACTCGACTATGGCGATGTAATCTATTCCTCCACCACTCTTGCAAATCTAAGTAAACTGGACATCCTTTATCACCGTGCGTTACGGTTCATTACTTAACTCCTTACTGTTCGCACCACTGTGACTTATATGCAGCTGTTGGTTGGACATCCCTTACTACTAGACGCCTGCTCCATGCTGGGCCATGGCCTTAAACTGCTCCTGCAGAAATTGCCAAACTATCTCTCTTCCTTATTAGTATCTCACATACTACGTAAGAAAATCTGACTTTATTATGCTTGACATACCAAGGACGCTGACTTCCTTTTGGTAAACGTATATTGCATATGCTCTTCCTCTCCATTTGGAACCACTACAAACCATACTGAAACTAATTAGCACAGTTTCAATAAACTTCTACAAATCGCTAAGTTCAGCCAAAATAAAAGACACCTGTAACTGTCATTAAGTCTCTTCCTTCCCCATGTGTGCCATATTTATCCACTGCTAAGGTATAATTGGTATGTCATATTAACTGCTTTCCCTTCCCTTTCTACTCCTGGCTTTATCTTTGCTTACTCTCCACTGCTACTCTTTCAAATCACTCCTCCCCCATATCAGTTGTAGACCGTTGTTTGTTCTAGCTGCCAAAATACTGTATATGTATTGCACACACCAGTCATCATGTTTCATTTATCAGTATGCAACCTGTAAGTCACTTCCCTGTCTCATTTCAATGTTTACCACCTGCGGTCACCCTATGTGATACCCTTGTATGTATATCCAGCCTGTATCATGTAATGTGCATTTCATGTATATACTGTTATTACCTATCTGTGTTTGTACTTTAAGTGTTTATGCCACAGGACCTCCTTGTGAATGAGCTTGCTCAATGGAGTTTTCCTGCAATAAACTTGAACTTGAGATAATACAGTGCATAGAGTTCCCGGAGTGTGCAAGTCTGTAGAAAGCAGTGGGTTGTAGGAAGTGGGATGCAGTGGTGGTAATATGTTGGGATTGTTGTTTTGTTGGCACTGGGATGTGTTTGGGGCAGCAACCCCTAAGCTCAACCACTCCCAATCCCTTCTTCATGATCTGTACACTTTCTGAGCTCCCCCCATGCAGAATGCTACATACCAATGGTGCAGGAGGTGGGGATCATGAGGAGGCATAGAGGTAGAGTGATGGATTTAAGAAGAGCTGAGGGGGAGAGTGCTATTAGGACAGTAAGGACCAGAAGAAGCTCTGGGCTGAAATGGCATGTAGACAGAGGCCAGAACATGTTTAATATCCGTACCAAGGCATCCCACCAGATTAAGCAACCAGGTAGTTGAGATGCCTGCCACCCCTACTCATCCTCATCAGGCAGTGCTATGCAATGCCAGATTGATAAGGAATAAGACCACTATTACAGCAGATATTATTTTGGATTCCTTGGTCAATCTGGCTTGCATCAGAGTATTCTGGCTTGGTAATGATGCTACCCTGGTATTAGAGTCAGCAATCCCAGCTGGATTCTCTGTGGTTCGCTGCCCAAGAAAGGACTGAAAGAGGAGGCTATTGCTTTAGATCTGAGCTGAATTTGATGGTGCACCCAAAGGGAGGTACCTCGCTGTTTGAATGTGTGGCCATGCTTGAGGGTCCAGGTGCAAGTTGCAGGATTCTCCTCATGTACTGGCCTCTGAGATGCAAGGGGGATTTCCTCCAGGACATTATGGACTTTGTTACTGACAAGGTGTTGGAATCACCTAGATGGCTTATTTTGCATGACTTCAGTGCAAGGGTCAACAATGAATTCTCTCATTTTACAAAACATTTCCTCCAGGTAATGGATACATTGGGCTTCACACAAGTGGTTACTTCTGTGTCCCATCAACAGGGTTACACTTTGGCCTTGGTATACTCCCTGGACTCAAGGTTGAGGGTCGTGAGATTGATCCAGTCATTTGTTTGGATCATTGCACCTTCAGGTTCTCCTTCAGGGCCACTAATGTGGCCTGCCCCCTGAGGAGATGTTCTAGTGCCCTTTAAGAGAGCTTCAGCCTGAGGGACTTCTGGCAGTGCTGATTATCTTGGGTGTCATAGTGGCATGTGACACAGGACCAGAGTAGGCTGTGGTGGCTTGTAACAGGGCTCTCAAAGGTGGCCTTCAATTGCATGGCACTAACCCATGTATACTCCCTTGTCTCATGCCGTGGCTCACCGTGTTATGACAATGAGCTTAGGGAGATGAAGACAAGGTGAAAGTGGTTAGAGCACATTGAAGGACATCCAGGGATGAGAAGGACAGAGTGGCTTTCAGTATTCAGTACGGTAAATACCAAAGTGCAATCACCCAGAAGAAGGCAGGTTTTCTGTTCAGGGAGACTGTAGCTGGGAGGAATCGATCAGCTCATCTGTTTTGGACTGTTGACAGGTTACATCATCCTACCTGTCTGCAGTCTGTGAGAGCCTTCTCATCCACTAAATTCAAGGAGTTTGCTACATTTTTTTCAGACGGGGTCCTCTATTCATGCTGGAATCTCACAAAATGTACTGTGGCAACCCAGCAGGGTTGAATATTCTCACCACAGATGCATTCATCTGTCATGGGAAGAGTTTAGACCAGTGACAATAGAAGAGATAAGTGGGTGATCTCTGAGCTGTGACTAACATCCTATAAACTTAATCCAGTCCCAACAAGGCTAATGGTGAGCTGGATCAGGTTGCATGACCTGGTGTTTGCTGGGATTGTTCAGTGTTCCTTGTCAGAGGGGGTCTTCTAGGTAGCACTGAAAAATGCATTGGTTACACTGCTTCAGAAAAAGTCATCTTTGGATGAAGACATCACAGGAATTACTAACCACTCTTTAAACTAACCTTTTTGGGCAAGGTTATTGAGAAAGTGGTTGAGTTGCAGCTCAGGACACACCTCATTGTTTTTGACATCAATGAGCCTCCCCAGTGTGGCTTTAGATCTAAGCATAGCATGGAGACCATGCTGGTCAGGGTGCATAATGACATTCTCAGGGTGAGGGGTAGAGGGGAACAGTCAATTCTTGTCCTCCTTGATCTCTCCTCTGTTTTTGATGCTTTGGACCATGGGCTATTGTTGGATTGGTTGATAGAGCACATGGTGCTTGCTGGCAAAGTCATCTGCTGGTTTGAGTTCTATCTCAGGGACATGACACAAAGGGTCTGATTCCAAGTCATGTTACTCATGGTGCAAGGCAATTTACACCATACCCTATGGTGCAAATCGCAACTTACGCCATGGTGATGCGGTACAATTCAAGTTGTGGCTTGCACCATGCTGCATGTGGGTTGTGCAAAGGTGCGCCATAATTAATTCAATTATGCCTGCAACCCATTGCAGTGTGTAGCAAGGGTGGATTATGGCAGCACCTGCACCCTATTCCAAAAGGGCAGCTGCCATAACCCAGTTCCACTATTCCAGGTCCTGCAATGGAGCAGCATGGAGGTGGTATAAGGGGCATCTGTCCTGGCAAAATGACATATGCCCCCACAGTGCTGCAGAACAAACATTGCCATGTCCCATGGACTCCCCAGCACAGTGCTGCCCCAACATCCACATCTCAGGATGCCCCATGGGTCCATTATGCGCCATGTCCCCCCCTTGCACCTGTGCCACTAAGCCTACCCCCCCAAGGCACCCAGAGGATTGTGGCCATGTTACAGGGTGGGGGGCTCTGGGGGAGCATTTACATGCAGTCTGTGACTTGCAGCAGCCAGGTCCGTTGCACCATTCCCATGGTGCAAGCCTGCGGCTGCTGTAAGTCGCGGGTCATAGGTGCCGGGGACTCTGCCTGTCTTGGAATAGGACACAGGGTCCCCAGCATAGTGGCACATGGTGCAACTTGCATACGCCTGCGAGTTGCACCATGCATTCTGGAAATGGGCCCAAAGACTGTTGTTGAAGAATTTCTCCCTCTCCCAGTGTCACTGCCCTGTGGTGTACCCCAGGGCTTGGTCCTCTTGTCTATGATGTTTGCAGTTTATATGCTACCCCTGGGAGGGATCATTAGACAGTATAGACTGGGGTTTTACTGTTAGGCAGATGACACCCAGCTCTACCTGTTGTTTGCACCCAGGATGCCTGGTGTGGTGAATGTACTAAATAAATGCTTGGGCAAAATTCAGGATTGGATGTCACTGAGCTGGTTGAGACTACCCTGACAAGATAGAAGTGTTGGTTGTTAATATGAGTTAAAGATGAGGAGTAGCAATCACCAAGAGGAAGACCTTTTGCTCAGTTCCTCAAAGTTTTTTGCCACTGCAATGGTTCATACTGAGGTTCTTACTGATGTTAGGAGATAAAAAGGCATGCTAGCCCACTGGTAGCTCCAGACTATCTAGGAAAGTAGTCTTAATTGGTGACTGCATAATATAGCTATCCAGCTTCTTTTTGAATTCTGTTTTATTTTTGATAATAACTTTATGTAATGGTAATGCAGTCCACAGTTTCACAACCCTTTGTGTGAAGAAACTTTTCCTTTTTTGAGTGTGGAAACTTTGTTCAGCAATTTGTAGTGAACATCACCTTGTTTCTGTTTAATTCACACATTAGGCATGTGTAATTTATTGACATGCAGAAAAAGAAGGTCCCCCCATAGGCATCTTGTTATTAAGGCATAAACCCTAGCCTGCTCAATTTATCCTTGTATATTTCACTGCTGAATGTAGAAATTTGTTTGGTGACTCTTTTCTGTACTTTCTCCACTTGAGTGAAGTTTTTGTGTTTGTATGGACAGCAAAACTGAGTCATAAAATTTAGATGGGATGCAGATAGGCCCCATAAACCACATCAATTTATTGGCTGTTGCGATAACCTCATTACATTGCTTATGTTGTTCCGAGTCCTTGGTTACTAATACCCCAAGACCTCTCTCATTCGATGTTGCACTCAGTTTATTATTACACAATGTGTACTCAGTTTGTTTGTTCTTTTTGCCTAAGCGCACGACTTTGCACTTTCCAATATTAAACTTAATTTTCTCATGGTTTTGTCCAGAAGGAAATTTGATTTGAGACTGACTGGATCATTGTAGCTTGGTCATCAGTTTTACGTGGTCCACCAAGCTTAGCATCATCTTCTTATTTCAACAACCAGCTCGATATTTAGTCATATCCAATATCAATATGTAAAATATCATTGGACCCAGTTCTGACTGCTGCAGTACTCCTCAAGTCAATTTACCAGCTGTTGATTTGTGGCTATTTATTTTAAAGGATCGATTCCTATTTGGTAACCAGTTCTGTATCCTACTAATGAGTTTGGGGATAATATTTACTGTTTTCATTTTTTTTATTATAACCCAATAGGGAATAAGATTGAAAACTTTACTGAAGCATAACTTTTTTTATTGAGTGTACTGTTGATTTTTTCATAGAAGCACAGTAAGTTGGTGGTACCTGATCTACCAAGAGTAAGCACAAGTTGATTCTGGTCGATGTTATTTGTTCTTGAAGTAAAATGATCTTTAATGATACCATCTAGTATCTTTCCAGATAGCAAGGTTAAGCTAATCAGTCTATGATTGCTCATGTGGTGTGTGTCTCCCTTTTTGAGTTTGTCTTGTGCACAAGTGCAGATGAACTCATTGAAATGAGAGTTGCTATACAGGGGTGTGAGGGGGGTGCATCCACTGGAGAGATCAGTTCCAAGGGGCAGGTCGGTGGCAGGCAAATCAGTAGGCAGGCTGGCAATGACTTACTTTCTGTTTTTGGGGCTGAGTTGGCAAACTATTCAAAGGACAGAGCTGAACCAATAGTGGCGTGGCTCGGTCCTTTGATGTGTAAATACCTGTATTACATTGACTTTCTGGCTGCGCTTGCATACTGCCATAGCACTTACAGGGTGAACACGCTGAGCCTGTACACTGCTCCTATCCTCCCTCCATTCCCATTCAAGCCCCTTTGCCAGCAAATCACTCCCTCTCACTTCCTCCCACTGCTGCTATCCTCCTCACACCCTCATTCTGTTCGAGGCCCCCCACCAGAAAATCAATCCTTCCCTCTCCCTCCCACCTCTGCTATCCTCCCACACTCTCATTCTGTTTGAGGCCTCCCACTCACAGCAAATCCCCCCTCCTCCCTCCTCCCTCCCTCCCACTGCTGATGTCCTCCTCACTCCTCTCCATTCCTCATCCCCAGGACACTGAGGAGCACACTCTCAGTGTCCAGAAATGTTCACATCCTTTCCTATAGAAAAAAAAACCATCCCAATGTCTTTATTTCTTTAAACCTGAAAAAAATGGTCCATCGTTGTCTCCCCATCCCCTCCCCATCCCAGCCTCCCACTGGGCACCAACCTTCCTTACCCCCCCCTTACCCATACTTACCTCCAGAGGTCGGGAGCAATGATCTTCTGTGGACTGGGGCATGTCTACACTCTTCAAAGCTGACCAGCAAAGTGAAGATTTCAAGGTAAATCTTATAATGGGAATCAATAATGGGGTTTTCAACTTAGATTGATATCGCAGCCATTTTTAGGAATTTTGGCCCCAAATTTTCAACATGAGGTTCTTGGAACCCCGCCCCCTGAACACTGTCACTGTCACTGTCATTTCGTTACTCTGTCCCAAAAGGTGATTTCATGGTCGCTGTGTGGAATCACCTTTTGGGACTGATTAATGAAATGACAGTGCCACTGGTCATGAGGTGGGCTCCCAAAAAGCCCATGTTACAAATTTGGTGAAAAAATTCCAAAAACTGACTGCATTATGGGCTTGTATTGTGCAGTTTCTATGCACTCTCCTAACTTCACCAGTTTTTAATATTTTCACTCCAGATTTTCAACATTGCCATTATTTCACACCTCCTTATGAATAATATAGCTGTCATTTTTCATATCCTGCCTTAAACATGCTATTGCACCTGTGGCTCAGAATGGCTTGGTGGCTTTGTGAAATTTCCTTTTGGGATGAGTGAACGAAATGACACTGGCACTTTTTATGAGGTGCCATCATAAGAATGCTACACTGAAAATTTGGTGAGAAAATATTAACAAACAACAAAGTTACGAGCTGCACTTAAATTAACAAACAAAGGCTCCTACCTTTGGTACTTCTCAATATTTTGACCCCAAATTTTCATCATAGCCATCTCTTCACTGCACCTCATGAATGTGACAGCTGCAATTTTTAAGATCCTGGGCAAAGTGTTTGTTTTTTGCATCCCAAATGGTGATTTTGCAGCCATTGTGTAAAAATACCTTTCGGACAGCAGTTGAAATTGTACTCTTCCTTTCTTTATGGGGTGGCACAATAAGACGACTATGCTGGTGAAAAAATATTAAAAAACAATGAAGTTATGAATCCGTGTTGAAATTTGCCAACACTGGCTCATAAATTCCTCCTTCCCCCCATGGCACCAGTGCACATGACGAACTTTAAGCATTGACAAATGCTTGTTATAAATTGGCATTGCTTCTGCTGTTTTCTAGTTGTGTAGGATTTATCCCAAATTGAAAAATGCATGAAAGAGGTTATTTAGGAGAACCTTAATATGTTCTGTCATTATTTTTAGCATCCTAGCAGAGTTGTTGTCTGTTCCAGAGAGGAACTGGAATTCAAGTTTATTGATTCTCACTTTGCTACATATAACTATTTCTAGAGATACCAGGATGTCAATATTTTCTGGTTCCTTAGACTTTGGTATATAAACTGAGCAGAAATAATTATTGATTGCTTCAGCCATATCAGTTGGGTTATTGACAGTGCCTATAGGAAGATGGATAAGATCTACTTGACATCTAATGCATAGCAAGGAGTTTGCTGTTGTTTCTGTTTGCATTTAAAGCTAGTGAGACTTCTATACTTTGTTTAGCTGTTTTTGTAGCTTTCTTGCATAAATGTTGGGTATGTCTAAACTTAATCCATGATTCAGGGGGGTTTAGTTCTGAAGTGATTTTTGTAGGACTTGTTATTTTTAATTATAAACTTTCTTTATTTTGGATGTTAATCATTTTGATCTTTTTCCCCTTATTATTATTATTATTATGCTTTTTAATTTTCAAGACAGATGTTGTACTCACTTCATGAATAATTATTTTCAGTATCTGACACATTTCTTCATCTGATTTATTTACGAGTAGTTTTCCACATTCTATTTTTCTTAATATATTATTGATATTTTGAATGCTGGCCTTATCATACCAATAGACTTCAGTCCTTCTGAGGTTAAATTATAATGTTATGATCACCATGACAAAGTGGTACTCTAGTTCTACGGTTTTTGATGTGTATATTTTGAATGGAAAGTACTAGGTTGAGAATGTTATTTCTCTTGCTGGACTATTGACATGTTGCCTTAACTGAAGTTGTTTGATGCTGTCAATTAAACATTTGCCTGCCCCCGGTACAAGTAGTTTCAGAGGCCCAGTCAATGTCTCCTAACTTAATGTTCCCCAGAATAATTGTATCACCTTCATCACAGGCTCTTTCAATTTCAGTCATAATGCTTTTGGTAATATTTAGTGGGATGTCCAGGAGTCTGTACCATACCCCAACGATCAGACTCCTTATGTTGTTGTTTGATAATTTCTCTAAAGTGTTTTTGAAACATTCTGATGCTCATTTTTTATTTTATTAGTGATATCAGTAGGAAGTATTCCTTCTTTTATGTATAGTGCTATTCCTCCACCTTTTGCCTACCCTGTCTCTTTTGAATAATTTGAAGTCCTGTGCATCTTTTCCCCAGATGGAGTTGAACATCCACCAAGTTTCAGTATGGCAATTAATATCAAATTCTTCTTGGACATGAGTGCTTCTAACTCTTACTTTTTATTTATTAAGCTTGTAGCATTGATTAGAGTGCAGTTTCATAGCTGAGACAGTTGTAGGTTGTTTTTCTTATAAGCAGATTTTACTGGGATGCATTTATTCTTTACTGACTGCACCCACTGTGCCTCCTGCACATTTAGTTTAAATTTATACTTTGTAATGTTGATTCTATTCTTTGTGCTAAGATTTTTGCTCCCCATTTGACTAAATGAAGCCCATCTTTACAATATGTCATTAGTGTTCTCAAAACATTCCCAAGTATCGATAAAGGTGAAACTAAGTTTCTTGCACCAATTTACGGGATGTATATTTCCTGATGTATACTTATCTGTTTGATACTTAGGTTTTTTTTCCTTACAAGCCCTTGTGACAGGTAAAATACTTGAGATGATCACTTTACAGCCTGCAGATGCAACTTTCGTTCCAAGGTCCATCCATTCGTGGCAGATATCCTTTCTATGTTCCTTACTGACATCATTTGTCCCAAGATGGATTGCTACAATGGAATTGTGGCCCATGTGTTTGAGCAGGCTGTCTGTTTTGTGTTGAATGTCTTTTACCCTGGCTGCAGGGAAATAGGACACTGTGGTATTGTCCTTGTCTGATTTACAAATGTGAGAATCTGTGAATCTTACTATTGAGTTGATGATTACCAGTTTCTGTTTGTAAGTTTTTTTGTTGTATTCATGGTTGGTGGGGATGGATAGATGTCAGTGGGGTTTGATCATTTAGAGATTCAAGGGGAGATAATTAATTATATGGTGGATTTTTTTCTGGGATACTAGTTATTGCCCTTCTTCATGGCCTCTATTTTGAACTAAACACCAGTTGATATTTGTTATATGTTTCTTCTCTTTCCCTTTTAGGGCGTTTACCAAGCAGAATAGGACTGTTTTAATTGACACGTTCATCCCTGTCCCTTTTTGTACTAGTTGTATGCCTAGTGATATGAAATGCATTTTCTGTAGAGAAAGATTCAATACTGTTTATTTCATGAGCTCTATAAAAGTCAACCTTCATTTTATTAAGTTCTGAAACTAGTGCAGTGTACACAGTGCATTTCTCACAAGAATAGCTTTCAATCAAATCCTGGAAAGGGGAGAATATAAACATTCAACATTTCTGACATGTGATAATGGATCCCTCTCTGCACAACAATTCTAAGAAATCCTCAATAGGATTCATGTTTTCCAGTCACGGGAGGAACACAGTACAAATTATTAATTTGGTTTACCCTGTCCAAGAGATAAATGGAGTGGGTCATCTCCTCGCCTGCCTCGGCTGGCGCAGGCAAACGTACTTGCCTCTGCTGGTACTCGCTGATGCTTGCACAGGCTCTCTTTATGTGCCTCAAGCACAGGAAGTCCACTGCTTCCTTTTCTGATTTGTTTCAGTACTACAAAATGTCTAAAACAGTTTAAAATGCTCTCCAGAGGTATTGCACCTATATAGTGCCCTTCAAGGGACTGTAAAGTGGTGCCCATAGGAAATCAGGTTCAAATGAGCATTTAAGAAAAACAGACTTTAGTCCACCTATCACTGCTTCCTTGTGTCTCCTTGGAAACAGTTCCCTCCTACAGATATTCACACAGTCTCCCTTTATGTGTCCCAAGCACAGGAAGTTCCTTTGCTTCACTTCTTGTTTTGCTCAGCCCCTCAAAGTGTTTAAAACAGTTTACAAATACTTCCTAGAGATACTGCACCTATATAATAGCCCTTAAAAGGACTGCAAAGTGGTGTCTCTAGGAAATCAGGCTCAAAAGAGCCTTCTAGAAAAGCAGATTTTAGCCCTGCTATCACTGCTTCCTGGTGTCTCCTTGAAAACACTCCCCCACTGTGGTGAGAAATCTGGGATCTGGGGGTCATCCTGGATGAGGGGCTGAAACCTGAAGCTCAATGTCAGCAATAGTCTGGAGTGGCTTTTACCATCTTAGGAACATCAGCTGGATTAGATCCTTTATCTCACTCCCCCCCCAAGAGACCTGGTGATCCTAGTACATGTATTTTTGATGTCAATGCTTGACTACTGCAGTGCCTTATACTGCCGGATCAGTGGAGGTATGCTTTGGTGCCTGTAACTGGTGCAGAACACAGCTGCCAGGCCACTGACTGGCCTTTTGAGGATGAGTCATGCACTATATCCCCAGTACTGCTTGAACTGTACTAGCTGCTGGTAAAGTGGCATACCTGTTTCTAAAGTTGGCTTGCTAACTTACAAGGTCTAACATGGGTTGGATCCTAGCTAACTCTTGGCTCTCCAACATCTTTATGGGTTGTCACACTATATTTGCTCCTCTGTGGTGGGCCTACTTACTCCAAGAGCCAGGATAAAAACCATGAGGGACCAAGTTTTTGAGGTGACTGACATGGCTCTGTAGAACTCACTCTCGAGGGCCCTTTGTGAGCCCCCCTCCCCCTTGGTGGAAGTTTCAAGATGGATCTGAAGTCTTTCTTATTCAGTCAAGCCTTTGGGGATAACATTGTCCTCATTATGCTCCCATCTCGGTGAATGTGATTTATCTGTTTTTTAACTATTTTAAGCTCAGATGTGTGTGATATTGTTATTTATGTTGATGTCTTAGCCATACATTTTTTGTATGCTTTTTGTGCACTTTAGGCAAGGTGCCCAGGATCTGCGGGGAAAGATGTCAATACAAATAAATTACTTCAGCTGCTACATTATCAACCATTGATGTCACTGAATTGAAAAAAGCCAGCCAAGTTAATTTGGCACAACCTGCCTCTCATCAACTCATGTTAATTCCTATCCAGAGAAAATTGGGGGACCAACGGTCCAGGGTGCATGAGTCAGATAGCCAAATAAAGAAGTCCAAATGAGACTCAACACTCTACCACCAGTATGGCAGCACTTACAAGCCATAGAAGGGATCATACAACCCAGTTATTAGTAGTGATCCAAACAAGCACATATGTTGGGGGTGAAAAAGTACAAGTGTAAAGTGACTTTGATGAACATAAATACTCATTTAAAAATAGTCCACATTAAAACACTTAAGACAATGAAACACTTAAAGAGAGCTATTTCAAGTTGCAGACAGGCACCAAACAACAGTTTGCAATACGTCTGTGAGGCAAGAAACAGTCAGTCAGTCAATACAAGCAGATTAACAAAAGTACCTAGAACATAATAGGGGTAAGATGCACATCCACACGCTCTATACATACATATCTATTTTTATAGGCCATACACAGTATTTAAGATGTTTTGTTGTTCATGCTCAGATCACTCTTGAGAAAGCATACATGTGAAGTATTGAGTCTACTGTCACTGTATTCTGCACTGCCTGGCACTTTAATAAAATGAAGTTTGGATCGCTGATAACTGCATTGTAAGATCTCTTCTGTGGTTTGTAAGTGTTGTATTGGTGAGAGACTGCTGAGTTTGATTTGGACTGTGATTCCTATCAATCAGTATATTTTCTTCTATGAATTTGACTCTGGAATTCAACTATCCTTTCTTTTATAATTGCTTCTAGTAGCTTTCTGAAGAAAGGAATAGCAGAACCCCTCTAATGTCCCACATAATCAAAAACTACTCGTGTCTTTTAGGGTATCAAAACAGGCTACTTTATTCATGAAACTGGTCATGTTTGGATCAGTAAGGCAGCAAAGTAGCATGGCCCCACCTGTCTTCTGATGTGTTTTGCATAGGTAACTACGCATTCTCGAAAGATGCAGGGTTAGTTACTGTTCCATCTCTTTATAAACAGTGAATTAAAGGGACAAGGCTCCTAAACTGCCTGACAAGTTGTGCACTTCATCAATTTTGTTAAAGCAAAATATATCAAATTCCATTCAAAGCAGTGTCCCAAAAAACAGGACTACTGATAAATTAAGACATTCCATTGGTAATTAAATAACATTGCTAGGATGTAATGACTGCTGGGTGGGAAGTGGGTAGGCATAAAAAGTGAAAGAACAGAGAGTATCTGAACAACTGCAATGATTTATTTTAAAACAGGACAAGGCTGTTTCTTCAGGGTGCTGTATTTTCTATTCTGCACCTCCTCAGTGGTGCAGTCCCTTTCATTTCTCTCTAGTGATTTGCCCAGTATAGGTAGGCAGGTATTAATGTCAGGCTCACTAACTTGCAATTTCTCAGATTCTCCCTATTTCCATTCTTGTGCTGGGGGGGGGCATGTCCTCCACCCTCCAGTCCATTTTCACTGGACCCATTGTTAGTGACTCATTAATTAGGCCTGCTAAGGGTACTCCCAGAGACTACTTTGCATATATGCAACTGCTGAATTAATTTTGTTTGTAAACATATGTGCCGTGTGTGATTATTTTGTATTTTGTTGATATTATTCCCTAGCAAGGACATACCTACATGTAGATGTCTCAGCGTACTTTTTCTAGGTATGGTACAAATGTTCAGTCAGTATGAGGATATAAGTTAATAACTGCTCTTTGGGTTTACTAATGTGGTATAAGAGTGTCATCTTGAGCAGTTTGGGTGCAGTTTCAGTAATAAGACTTCAAATTGAAGTACTGTAGAGGCTTTCTGTCTGGTCGAAATATATGACATGATACCCTTATACCATACATGACATCCAAAAAAACACCTATTAACTTATTAACAGTATCTCAAAGAAGTTATTACTTTATCTGTCACTTGAGTTTGCTAGAGGGAGTTTTATGTTCTGTTTTATATTTTTTACATACTTTTTGGGCAATTTAATTCAGCAACAACAAACAAACTTCAGACACATCAAAAAGGATATACTTCAGTGACAGAACATCAAGTCCTGAATTGAATATAATACAAATGAACACATCCATAACAGTATCCACAAAGGTTTGGCAGTACAAAAATTAAGAGTTAATAAAAGGGGGATGCAAGGTCTGAAATTGTATGTATGTTTATTGTGTGCACTGGGCCAGGACAACTTTAAAAATATAGCTCAAATGTTTTACGAATATAATAAATAAAACTAAACTAAAATCAAAAGGAATGTATTCCATTCACTGATCCACAATGCAACACTAAATACAAAGCAAAATGAAGCGGGTTCACCTACAGTAGTAGCAAATCCCACTTCATCAATCAGAGGTCCACATTGATTCTGATGTCCAGCATAGCTACATAGGTTGCCTAGACTGCTTAGGAATAATGAGAGAGACCCTGGTCTTGTCGAACAAACCCTGCATTGGAAGGAGGCACAAGAAAAGTTCCCTCCACATTCCAAATTCTGGGGGATTGGTCAGTAGCCAAAAAGTTGCAGCACTTTGCAACATTTGCAAGAATAATAAACTATTATATCCTCCGGGTAGGGGGTGAATCTCTGAAGCGATGTCCAGTCAGATAGATAAAGGGATTCTTAAGATCAATCCTATCAAATATGTCCCAAAGTACTTAAACACCCCATCACATAATTTCTTGGCCATAAATAATGAAAGAGGGTGCCTTTGTCTATCTTACAGTTTTCTCTAACTGCAGACACCTGGGGAATAAACTTACATGCCACAGCTGGGCTCCACATCAAGTCGTTAGGAGGAAATCCAGTGCGGCACAAACAGCATAGACAAAGCCATGAAACTCAAAATGATTCATCCAGAATACTGGCATGGATTTTGGGGAAAGTAAGATTTACTATTATAACACCATGCCGTCATGAACAACCGCTCTAGTGAAATTTTGTAACTTACTTTTTTTTCTTTCCCCAGCTGTATTCTGAATGCATGGTTTTGACTTTCTTGGCTTTGTTTGCGCTGTTTCTGACTGCGCCAGCTTCCCTCTCAAGGACTTGACATGCTACCCCACAGCTGGCCAAATTTCTGATCCATACAAAATACTAGATACGAAGCTCTAAACCTTCTTGCGAATCATTAAAAAAATGACTATCTATTGCCATTCCAAAGGCCTACAGAACAATAGGCATACTAACATTCTTCATCAGAGGTCCCTAACATGGTCCATAACCACAGGTTGGACTGTTATCAGAGCATTATATGCTGCTAAAATAAACTTGTTGGGAAAGACATTCTTAAAATAGTCCTTTCACATTCAGCCAGGTCAACAATTCTGCCAGAAAGGCAGTTTATAGTAGCAACATTAAAGAAACTACAGACTGAGATATGTTAAAAATCCTGATAGGGGACATACCTCTTCCAATTTCCTCTCCCCATTCCAGTCTAGCTTCCACAAGTACCATTCCACTGTTTCTTCCCTGCTATGAGTCACTGACCTAATCTTCTTAGGGATGGATCAGGGGCACATAATGGATGCTGTTTTGGTCAATCTGGCCAAAGCCTTTGACTCAGTGTCCCCCCCTCCTGCTCCTCCTCCTTGACAAGCTGAGCTCCACTGGCCTCTCATCTCTCAATGTTGACTGGTTCCATTCTTACCTAATGGGTCATCAACAGTTGGTTCATATTGGAGGCACCATATCATCGCCCCTTCCCATCCAGGCTGGGGTCCCATAGGATTCCATACTAGATCCTATCCAGTTTTCCATTTCTTTGAATAACCTCCCATCTGCCTGTGCCAACTCACAAATAACATATGTATGTAAATGACACAGTCATCTTTGCCTCTGGTGCCACCACCACCACTTCTGTAGAAGTCCTGCTTCAATGTGATTTTCACAATGTTCTGTGCTAGTTTCGCTCCAGTTATCTCCAGGTCAACACCAAAAGCAAGGTGTCCTTGACTTTTGGTACCAGCCAGAAATTAACAAGGCTCTGTAGACTTCTGGTCTTCTTCACACTGGATGACTCCTTTCTTGAAGCAGTGCAATCCTTCGAGTACCTCGACATGTGGCATGACAGCAAACACAACTTCTCAGCCCATATTGATGCTGTCCATGTGAAACTATGTCCTAAGCTGGGTGCTCTGTATTGTAATAAAGATTGCCTTCCCTTGCTAGTCCACCAGGAGCTGGTCACCACAATGGTAATCAGGGTTTTTGACTATGCCAACATGGGTCTACGGTACCACTCTCTCCACTTCCCTAGCCAGACTGGACAACCTCTACAATGTTTTCTGCCATTTTGTGACAAAGTCCTCTCCTCGTACTCACCAAAGCTACATCTGCTCCTTCCTTTCCATTATCCCCCTTCCATCATTTTGCCTGTCACACTGTTCCTCCTTCATCTCCAAATACTGGTTTGGTTACTGTCCTCCTACCTCTCATCAATCCTCTCACCAATAACCCCTGATCCCTTCTCCCTGCTCTCTCCACTCCAAGGACAAGTGAACTTTCTTCACTTCTCATTCCCATTCCTCTGCTGGGCAATCCACATACTCCTACCCCCTTCCAGCTCTCTGGAACCAGCTCCCCTCATCCCTCTGCCACTCTACCACCTATAGCTCTTTCAGGCAATGGCTGAAAGTCCTCCCAACCCCAACTGCTCCTGTTTCCCTAAGAGGCCTTCTCTGGTTGATACTGGCAGCAATGGGTTTTGGCTTGTTCCCTGTTTAAACTAGTGCCTAGTGCACAGCATTGCTCTTTTGGAGAACATACTCTATGGCAAACTTCTTTCTCATGTATTGCATGTGCATTGGGCATGATACTTGTTCATAAATTTGTACTTTAATCATCTCTGAGTTGCAGCTTTGAAGTATTATACACTGTAATTGTGCAGGCACATTGTTTATATATCTTGAAATGCATTATATTTTGTTTTGTTGTTCCCCCATTTCCCTTTCCCCCTGTTCACACCTGGAAATGATTTTCAGCTTAATGTGCCTTTCCTGGTCACTAATTTTGAAATCAATCAATAAATAATCAAGTGACAACCAAATCTGTAAAGGATATAATGGTTCTTTTTGCCCAGAGGACTGCTTTAAAATCAACTCATGCTTTCCCCACATCCTGACATCCTGAGCATGGTTTCATTCATACCCCTTGGGGAATAGCTGATCAACAATCTCCCAGACCAATGAATGGTCCCACTCTATGGGCAAGAGAAGCTGGCCATCATTAATTTGATTAGGCTTTAATTTGGGGCACATACATTTGATCCAGGTTTGTGAATTCTGCTCAACTACTTCAGGTCCCAATACATTAATTGGTACAGGGAAAAGAAGACTACAAATTGAGAGAGTGGTATTAAGATCCTTAATATCAGCAATGAATATTTATTACTCTGATTTCCTTGTGGAAGGTGACAGGTGGTACTGTCATTGTCATGCATTGCTTTGGACTTCTGTGGTTTTGGTGGTGTGACAGAGTTTGCAACTGACTATGGCCGTCTTGGTCCAGTGCTATGCTACAGTTACATTTTAAAATTGTTGCTGTCCTCAGGGCTTATACCACTCTGTGGTTTCTGCTCACCTCAATGCAAATCATTATACATCTCCTTTTTACAATAGATTTTAAAAGTACATAAACCCCCTCAACCAAAAAAAAGGAATGCATAAAGAAGTAAAGGAAAAATATGAAATTAATGAAAACAGGATACAATGAAGGCATTATATTGCTCTTCAAAATATTTTAGCATCCATCATTTCTTTATATATGTATTTTAATTTTTATATTAATTAAGTACAATTTATGGCTGTAGTGGTGGATAAGAAGGAGAAGGAAGATGACAATGAGGTAAAGTAGCAGCAAACTGCTAGTGAGGAAGAATTGGGAAGTGTGCAGTCACTCATCATGATCGTTCATGGTGGGATCTTACCGATGATGATTCTTTGTGACAGACAACATGACAAGCTGGTTGAGGATGACAATTTCCTAGTCATAGTATCATCATGACAGCATTTGATGCTGATGCAGTAAATAGTACTATGATAATATAATATAATTTAATACAATGGAATAGTAAAAGAATCATTTTTATTAGGGTTTTTATTTATATTTTTTTACATTAATAGTTTAAGAGTTTATATAAAAATCATAGAAAAATAGAATGATGTATATATCTGCTGCACTTTAATAAATAACAATGCATAATGGTGACAATTTTGACCTGTACCTTTCTTAGTCTATTTAGATTGCCCCTTACCTCCATGATTATATGATACCCCTTCTAAGTCCAAGAGGGTAGCATCTTTCAAAAAAAAAGGTGTGCAAGAACAAGAGGGCACAATTTGAAGATAGAGGGGGGGGCGGCTCAGAGGTAATTTAAGGAAGTATTTTTTCACAGAGAGGGCTGTGGATGCATGGAACGGCCTTCCGGAAGAGGTTGTGGAGTCAAAATCAGTGGTGAAATTCAAGCATGCATGGGATAGTCATAAGGCAGTTCTGGGGGTTGGGGGTAGGAAGAAGTAGGCTGCTGGTTAACTAGGATCTGCAGCTTATCCAGTAGGTAGGGAAATGGGCAGACTGGCTGGGCCAAGCGGTCCTTATATGCCATCAAATTCTGTGTTTCTGTGTTTCTTCCCCATGTTGACTCTGCTTTACAACTTGTTTTTACAGTTCAAATACTAAACAGAGTGTTCCATTTACTATGGATTGGACCAGGTTTTCATCAGTATTCCCTATTGTTGCTGTTGTTGAACACCCATTATTCAAGAACACTTTCCATGTGCTTATAATGAACTAACATGCAGCAGACACTGTTCCATGAAGTTATGGGACAACAGGTGTACAAGAACAGGTGAAAATATTAGTTCAAATGTGAAGAAGTGCTCAAACAAATTCTGAATTGGGAAAGAAATGTATAGGTCAACAATTCTCATCACTATGATACACTGCTGTTTTAACAAACAAATACAATTTTTATTAATTTTTTATTTATATTTAAATTACTTTAATACATTTATATTATCATATAAAAATTTCACAGAAGAGGAGGTTGAGGTATACATTGGCTGTAGTGTAACTGTGGTAAGCAGTGTTATGATAATATAGTACACTATAATACGCTACAACACAACACAATACATTACAATAGAGTACAATGCAATGCAACAGTAGTATGATCATTTTTATTAATTTTTATTTACATAGGAACATTGAAACAGAATTTGATGGCAGATAAGAAATGCTTGGCCCACCCAGTCTGCTCATTTTCCCTACCTACTGTCATGTCATAGACCCCACTTGATTTGGTATTCTGATGTGAGGGCACTGCAAGAAAGGCACAGCCATCAGAGTGCCGTCATCACAACGTGCGCTGTATCGGTGTACTGGATTCCAGACTGTCCAGTACTGTCAGCACTAGGGCCATAACTCTTTGCCTCTGCCCCCAACCTTTGCAACTGGTGTGTGTGTGTTTATATTAATTTGAAGGGGGTGCAGGAGGTGTTTTGCCACTTGCAAGGGAGGTGTGGGGGGGCACAGCCCCCCTAAGAAAATTGTGCAGACACTGTGTACAGTCTGGCTGGGGGAGTACCAGTACATGCTGCTCACCTTTGGTGTCACCCTTTTGCCTGCACTCTCATTTACCAAGCACTCTTTGCACATCAGCATGTGTGAACCACTTGATCTCTGGCTTAGCCCTCCCTTACCTAATTGCTAAGATTACCTTATGCCAATCACATGCGTTCTTGAATCCCACCACAGCTTTCACCCCCATAAACTCCACTGGAAGGCTGTTCAAGGGATCAACTACTCTTTCTGTGAAGAAGTACTTCCTTACATTTCCCCTGAGTCTACCTTCTCCAGCTTCATAGTATATTCCGTTGTTCTTCCAAAAAATGCTTCCGTCTTATACCTTATTTACACCTGTGAGGTATCTGAAAGTCTCTAGCATACCCCCCTTTCCCTTCTTTCCTCCAGGGTGTACATACTGAGGTCCTTTAGATTCTCCTCATGTTGTCTCTGGTGCAGACCCTGCACCATTTTTGTTGCCCTCCTCTGGACTGCTTCTACTCTGTCTATGTCATTCTGAAGATGTGGTCTCCAGAACTGGACATCGTACCCCAGGTGAGGTCGCACCAATGATTTAATACAGTGATATCACCATCTCCCCCTTCCTGCTGGTGATACCCCTCCCTATGCACCCTAGCATTCAACTGGCTCTCCCAACAGCCTTGTTGCACTGTTTGGCCACCTTTAGGTCATCAGTTATGATTACCCCCAGGTGACTTTCCTGTTTGGTGGTCATCAGTACCACCTCCCCCACATTGTGTATTCTGTCCCTGGGTTTCTATGCCCTAAGTGCATAATTTTGCACTTCTTCACATTGAAACTTAGATGTTGCATTCTTGATCACTCCTTAAGCTGTCCTAGATCCCTGTTCATTTTTCCACCTCCCCTGGAGTGTCTGTCCTTAGTGCAGATTTTAGTGTAATCTACAAAAAGGCACACCTTACCTTCTAGTCCCTCTGCAATGTAATTAATAAATACATTAAAGATGACCAATCCTAGTACTGATCATTGTGGCACCCCACTGGTCACCCTCCCTTACTTGGAGTGAACTCTGTTTACCACAACCCTCTGACATCTATCCCCCAATACATTATTTACCCAGCTTACCACTTTTGACTCCACTTCCAGGCTGCCCAGCTTGTTTACTAGTCTTCTATGTGGAATGGTGTTAAAGGCCTTACTGAAACCTACTGTAGGTAGGCCACATCCACCACTCCACCCTGATCTACTTCCCTAGTCACCCAGTCAAAGAACTCTATCAGATTTGTTTGACATGCCCTCCCCCTGGCAAATCCATGCTGCCTTGGATCCTGTAAATTGCTGGTATCAAGATATTCCAAAATCCTTTTCATCAGCAGTGATTACATTCATTTCCCCACCACAGAGGTCAGGCTCACTGGCCTGTAATTTCCAGCTTCTTCCCTGCTACCACTTTTATGAAGTTGGACTACATCTGCTCTCCTTTAAATTTATATGCCAAGGAAACATGGAAATCATGATGGAATGTTGAATGTTGGCTTAACAGCCTCCAAGTGTTTTCAAAAGCCAGTGTTTTCCACCATGGAGATTGAGTGTAGACTATAGGATATAATCTCACCAATGAGTTTTGTAATTTGTATGAAACTTGGGTGATTATGTGGGGTTGGGTACTTTGGGAGGAAGTAGACAGTGACCGTAAAAGGATTCTGTTTAGGGCACTGTGGAATAACATTGCTGTGGATGGGAAGTATCATATGGTACTGTACTATGGGGCTGATGTAAGGCTGGGGCTTGGTATTAAAGTTTTCTGGCTCAGAAAGTCTTCCTTCCACTTTACTCACCTCCTCTTCCTCCTCCTCCTCCTCTCATGGATATGCTTCCCCTGTTTCTTCCCCATCTCCTCTCAGGAACAGCTGTACAGCAGTGTCAATGCCAGAGCCAGATTCAAAGTCACCTTCCTCAGGACTGGCAGATAAGTGAGCAGCACTTGTTGAGTGATGCTGTTGCATGATATGGAGGCAGCACAATACAATGGTTCCAGGTGGACTCACAGTAGTTACTGGTCATGCTCAGGTGACTATGGAAACTGTTGTCATATTGTTCATATGAGATCATTTGGGAATTCTTGGTTTTACATTTACTGATGGATCATTTCTCTTGTATTCTTATTTATGGGATTTAGAACTGCAAGTGGAAGCACTTCAGGATGAGAAGGTGGAGGATGTGAAGAACACAGTGCACTTCTGGATTACTCAGCATGGAGACATCTTCATCAAATGCATTGGAAGATCTTGGAAGGCTTCTGGGAGGAGATGGAGTGGAGCCAGTGGATTACTGTGGACTACTTCACCAGTGTTCCTTTGGCCATACTATCATGAACCCAGCAATAATCCTACAGTCTTTACTCCAGTCACATCCCACCATGCTATCTCCAATACCACCAGTTGCAGAAGCTGTACCTGGAATTGGCATGGTAGGACCTTTATCTGCACCTTTCCTACCCTTCTATCTCTTTCTTCTCCTCCTCATACATTTTTTCCTGATGATTTCTACATGACAGATGGCACTATGATGCAGGCAGCATAAGGATGCAGTCCAGACTTTGAAAGCTCTGCATCTTGAAGATTAAATAACCACGTGGAAGTCACACAACATGACATGGCTCACAAGGCATGAGAGGGAGACAAGTGAGGATCTTTTCTTCACGTTTTCTAAACAAGATCTCTTGTTACTATATAATATCATGAATAATCCTGAACTAATGAATCATTGTGGGCTGAAGTTTGCACATAGACCTGCAAATCTTAAGTCACATATTAATCAATTGGCACATCCAAACATAAGTAAAAAAAGAGGGATAACTTATTTACTGTAAGATCAGTGCGTCTATGGAATAAGCTTCCTTCCTCATTAGCAAGTATGCCAACATTTGCGGGATACAAGAAGAACTGGATAAATTCATTTTATTGGCAGAGGCAAAATAATACACCCGCTTGGAGTTGGAGACATATAAATGGAAGGCCAGGCCTTCTTTGTCTAATAAAACCAAATAAATCAAGAAAGAGATATCACTGTAGTAGAATGCAAGAAGCATCAGGATCTGGCGCAAGCTATGATAAACATAAAAGATAACAATAACAGTTAGGTGTGAGTGTAACTTAGTTGAGGGTACATCCACACCTTGCACCACCAGAGGTCAACTTCACTCTCGAGGTCTGTTGTAATCTGAGCCACTCGGTGGCAGTACAGGCTGGCTGTACATGGTTGCCTAACCAGTATTCTCCATATCTGTTTTGCCATGTGTGCCATGATGCACCAGAACTATTTGACCATGAATGTAATGTTATGTTACAGGTTTCCAAAGCAAAGAGTTGTAGTGTTCCTTGTTCACCTAGTGGCTAGCACAGTTAGCAGTATGACTGATTGATTGATTGATTGATTGAGTAATCAATTGATTTTCAATTTTTGACCAGGAAAGGCACAATAATCTGTGAAAGCTTGTTTGGAGGGTGGGTTACATGGACCAGTTTTATTGATGTTGGAATGTTGGCCATGACACTGGGGAAACTCATGTATTCTTCATCGATAAGTGCCATGGGATCTTTTACGTCCATCTGGACAGTGACCAGAGATGGCAGAGGGGACCTTGACTTAACATCTCATCTAAAGGACGACCCCTCAGTAGTGAAGTATCCCCCCTCATACTGCATCACAGTGTCAATTATGGGTATATTTCCAAGTACCTGATTTGGTGCTAGAACCCACAACCTTCCAGTCTTCTAGCCTTAGAGGCAAGTTTGTTACCTAATTGGCCACCAACACTGCTATTATGGTACAAGCTAGCACATGAACACAAGGACAGCAGAAGACAGAGAGTAATCGTAAACTGCAACCTTTCTAAATGACATTGATAGTACAAGCTAGCACATGAGCACATGGACAGCAGACAACAGAGAGTAATAATAATACATTTCAACCTTTCTAAATGGTATTGAGTAATGGGTGGCATGCAACAATGATCAGTGTTGGACACTCAGGCATGCTTGGAATTATGTCAATACTATATAGAACAAAAACTGGCAACATTATGAGGTACCGTCACTACCATGCGGAGGGGGGCAGGGCAACAGGAACCGTAAGTCTCTTCCATCTCTACCATATTATTTTACTACAGTAAAGCCTACTTAAATGCATACATCTTAAACACATAGTCCAGTGTGGTGCATAGGCTGCTAACATCCCAATTCCATTTGTATCGCCTCAGTGTTAACTGAACATGTTAAATGCATTTAAGAGCCCTTTTAAATACATAGATCTAGCACCACAGGACAATGTTCTAACTGGTACTACAAGACCTAACCAAGTGTTTCAGAGATTAGCTGCTGTTGGTAGGTGTTTACTGCAGTGCCAGTGAAGCATAGAGTACAATCACTCCTAATCACTTGCTATCATGAATCTGATCAAGACAATGGAGTCCCAGTGAGCACCTTTAAACAAATAACCCATTCATAACAATATAAACATAGAGAGTTTTGTTTTCCAGTACAAAGTATGCAACCTTAGCCTATTTAAATGCACACTCACAGCTAGCACATAGGACATCTGTTTATGAGGACTTTACCATATAAGTGACCCAGAAGTAGGCTGAGTAACTGGTTTACTATATTTGAAAATGATGCCAGCCTTTGTAGAAAGGTAAGTTCATAGTAGGATAATATCCACTTCAGACTGATCTAGACAAATTAGGTGGATGGGCAAATCAATGACAAGCTTCTAGGCAAAGTTCACCAGTATGGTATATATAAGCTATAAGCCACATCAGGGTAGACAGTGTGGGGAGCTGATCTACACCCCATGTATGTTGTGTGTTGTGAGGCATGAGGCACTACAGTACCTTCAACCAGCTAGGAGTGCATTGATTCCCCACAATGCTAATCATGACGGGGCTTGATGCATTTCTAAATGGGTATTTTTCTGAAAATTTAAGAAACAGGTAAAACACTTTTTAAAGTTAGTTTCAAATGTGTATTGGAATTTGTTCATGTTGCTATGATATGATAATTTGAATAAAGGTCACACTTTAAGTATCAGTTCCAATATAACTGTGGTGTAGGTAATCATTAATTACATACAATAGGGGTAATTACATAGAGAATAATGGCTGGATAGGGGGTTATAATGACATTTTTACACCCCCAAGGTGTGGGATGCCACCTAAACCCTGAGAGCAAAGCTTGAGGGGCTTATTAAGGCATCCCACACTTGGGATGTGTGTGAAATTTGAGTTTTACACACCTACCCAGCCTTTATTTTATATAACTGCTGCCCAGCATTTTTTCGCCACAGCAATTATATAAAATAAACAGAGAGCCTCGGACTGTGATCAGATTTCATTGCAGTCCACAGTCCGAAGGAAGTGGCAGAAAATAAAGTTTCTGTTTTTGTGTTGCTTTCATTTTTTTTGTTTTAAGCATCAATGGAGAAGGTACTTTTTTTTTTTACATAAAAAATTAACTTACCGCCAGCTGTGAGAGGCGGTGAAGTCTGCCATGATAGAGAATTGCCCAGGGGAAGGTTGCAGAGTAGAAGAAGACTGGTTATTGATGCATGCATGTTCCAAGGGAAACCTGGCGTGTTTTTGCCATTATAACAAGCTGGTTATAATGGCAAATTATAACCGTGTTTCCCTATGGGAAAAAATGCTGGCCAGTAATTATACTATAGTTACATTTTTGCTGCATGCAACTATATGGCAATTGCATATACTGTAGAATAATACATGGAGTGGTGTGTTTAACAATAATTTTACACATACCTGAGGTGTTGGATGCTACATAAACCCGGAGAGCGAAGGTCGAGGGGTTTATTTAAGCATCCAACACCAAGGGTGTGTGTAAAATTTGAGTTTTACATACCACCCCATGTTTTATTTTATGGAAACATAGAAACATAGAATGTGTCAGCAGATGGGGTCCATGTGGACCATCTAGTCTGCCCATGTACTGTATACTACCCCCCAACCCCGTTCAGGCCACTGTGTTAAGTTCTCCACAGTGCCTATGCCAGTTTGAACTCCCTGACCATCTTTGACCCCACCACCTGTGTGGGGAGGACATTCCGAGGCTCAACCACCCTTTCTGTAAAGAAGAACTTCCTTGTGTTGCTCTTGAATCTGCTGCCCCCCCCCTTAGGCACATATGGTTCCCCCTGGTCAGGGTGCAGTTGTTGACCTGCAGGATATCCTGTGCCTGTACCTTGTTGATCCCTTTCAGATATTTAAATGTCTATATCATATCCCCCCCTTTTCCTTCTCTGTTCCAGGGAGTACATGTTGAGGTGTTTTAGCTTTGCATCGTGTGGTTCATGGTACAGACCCTGCACCAGTTTTGTTCCCCTTTTTTGCATCATCTCTAGTCTATCTTTGTCTTTCTTTAGGTGAGGCCTCCAGAACTGGACACAGTACTCCAGATGATTACATTACCACTTCCTATTTACATTAAATTAAAATGAAAGAATATTGTTTTGTGTATGTAATATAATATACAAATAAGAAATAAGGAATGTGGTAAAATGAATGTGTGTATAATATATGTGGATTTATATATTTTTTGCATTAATATGTCAACATTGGGAATATTGTGGTATGTGTATTTAAAATTTCACATCATTTTTGATGACATCAGACACTGTTTAAAAATGTTTGTGTTCTCACACATAGCCAAACCCCCTAAAGGTTATTCAGCCGAAGTGCAGGGTTCCTGGCTGTGGATGTTCTGGCATCAATAAAATAACATAATTCAGCTTTGAAGAATCGCAGGTGTGCTCGTATTTCCTTGTTTTTGCTGAACTTCAGGTTTGCAACCTCCATAGAAGCACCCCCCTTGCTGTAGTGTGCTGCTTCTTTTCTTTGAGTTGGATATTTGCACCTGTTAGCAGCAGCACACGGAGAAGCCGACAACGTATGCTTCGATCTCCAGAGGGTATATGATCTAATTGTGTTTCGCCAAGAACGGACCGGGAGGCTTTTTTCAATCTTCATGGTATCCTAGAGATTTGCCCTTTCAGTGATTGCAGCATGCAGAATGTATGAAGGGAATGCAGAAGATGCCAGATCAAGTTTTGAATGAGAACATTCAGATACCTGGGCTACGAGGAGAAAATAGAGCAAGTAACAAGCTCTTTGGAGAGGAACCAACCACTATATCAGGTGATGTAAAAACAAGCTTCCTTAAACTTGAAAAACTACTCAGAAAAGAGCTGGACATTACCTACAACATTATAACCCTTGAACAATATCTTGAAAAAAAACAAGCACCACGAGGGCTTAGAATTAACATATTACCCTCTCTGGTTATGAGAATTTTCTGTTAAGAGAAGAATGGCTAGCAGCTGCATTACTTTGTTCTAAAACTTTTACTGAATTAATAGCTAAAGCTGATATACAGAAGCATGCAGAACTTGAAATAGATATTGAACTAGCAAAAAAGAGGTTCTGGTATTTAAAGAGAGAGTAGTATATAAAGAACTGGATGTATCTATGAAGGATAGACTAACAAAACATGAAAAAGACCTCAGAATTAAAAAACAAAAGAAATTGATACGTGACCAGCATGACTATGAGAATGACAGAGTGCTGAACTGGAAGAAGGGTAATTACAGGAATAAGAGTAGAAACAGAGTGCATTTTTCAGAAAGAAGAGGGAGTGAAAATAACAGAGACCGGAGTCCTTTTTTAGATCGGGATCAGGAACAGGACACCCAGAAATCAAGAAAAGAAGATTCAGAAGGACCAGGAGAGGAATGAGAGGCAGAAAACATCACTACAAACAAAAGAAAATCCAGAGGTTGAGGGAGAGGCCGGGGCAAGAGCACCAAATAGTGAATTTATCCAATAAAGAACTAACTGGTGAACAAATTAAGCTCTTGGAACATGGTTTATCCTTTGTCCTGACACCAGCCCTAAATCCATTTCAAGTTCAAGTTGATTTGTTTAAACTTTTTCGGAAACTAAGATTAAGAGCATTTTTTTCTAGGAAACCAGCACTAGAAGACCAAGCGGAAAACATGGGCTTTCTGGAAACTACACTGGAACAGAATTTCCTGCAACATCTGATTCTAACTTGGAGATGAATACTGGGACTCAGAACATCATGGAAGACATTGATTATGTTATCAATATATTGGAAGAAGACTTTGAGGGATCAATGGGTTCAAGTCCCACCACTGTAAGTATGAACCCTGATATAAAGTTGCAAAGGAATAAACTATTTTCTCCATCTTCTGATTTTATATCGCATATATTTAACCCAGCAATCTCTACCTTTGAAAGAGTTGTCCTTAGTGAAATAGAAAAAATAATGAAAAAAGCAGGACAACCAAGGGATAGAAATTTATCTGCAATAGAGATACAGGCTCTTAAAGAATTACAGGCAGAAGATAGTATTGTAATAAAATCAGCAGATAAGGGTGGTAATATTGTTGTTCTTGATAAAAATCATTATATTTCTATTGTATTAAGCTTGCTGAATGATGCATCAAACTATGAAGAACTTAAAAGCAACTCAATGTTTCAGTATAGAACTGAATTAAGTTTGTTATTACAAGAAGCAGTGGGGAAAGGAGAAATAACAGAAAAAGAATTACAGTTTATATGGAATGAGAATCCCATTTTACCTTGTTATTATATGCTACCTAAAATTCATAAAAATATGAATGACCCTCCTGGAAGACTGATTATTTCTTCCATAGGCTCCCTTACAGAAAGACTTGGAATGTTTGTGGACTTCTTTTTACAGAAAGAAGTAGTTGAACATCCATCTTACACAAAGGATACTACACATGCCCTAAATAAACTTAAAGAAGTACAGTGGACATATGACATGTTATGGCTAACTATCGATGTAGAATCCCTGTATACTCGTATACCCCATGAACAGAGACTTAGCACCTGCAGATACTTTCCAGAGAAAAGGGAAAGCACAGATGAAATCCCTGTAGATTTTATTCTGTCAGCAACCCACTTCATTTTGACTCACAACCATTTTGAATTCTTAGGAGACCATTATGGGCAGATAAAGGGGACAGCTATGGGTGCCTGTATGGCCCCATCCTATGCAAACCTATTTTTAGGTAAATGGGAAGAAATTACAGTCTTCCAGAACTCAAACCCTTACCTAGAGAGTGTAGTACTATGGACACGCTTTATTGATGACATTCTGGTTGTGTTGAAGGGGGATAGGCAGGAGGCAGAACAATTTGTAGGATGGCTAAACAATAACCATATCAATATGAAGTTCACATCCAAAACAGATTCTGATAATATAGATTGTTTAGATCTGACTTTGCAAAAACCACCACAGCCTGAAATTTCTATTACCACAAAAAATCACAGAAAACCTACAGCTACTAATACATTACTTAGGGCTGATAGCGCACACCCTAAGAGTTTAAAAGATTCTATCCCCTATGGATAATTCTTGCGTCTACATAGGAACTGCTCTGATGATCTGAATTTCTGGACTGAAGCAGAACAATTAAGAAAAAGATTTTTGGAAAGGGGTTACAAAGATGCTTTACTCATTCAAGCACTAAATAAAGTATTTCATGTGAGGAGGGAAGAGTTGTTAGCTGAGAAAAAGAAGGAACTAATAAATATTAACACACCAATAACATTTGTCACCAAGTATAATAATTGGTCAGGATAGATAGGGAATATTGTACACAGGAATTGGCACATATTACATTCTGATAGAAATTTAAAAGAAGTGATAGGAGAAAAAACAAGAATTACTTTTTCAAGAGGTCAGAACTTAAAAGACAAGATAATCAGGAGTAGACTAACTAAACCATATAAAAGAACATGGATAGGAACTAAACCACAAGGAAATTTTAAATGCCAAAGATATAATGTCTGCTCTTACTACAATACAAGACCTGAGTTCATACATTCTACAAATAAAGAAAAATACACAATGAAGGAATTCATTGATTGTGATACCTCATTTGGAATTTATGCTATATGGTGTGGATATAATCAACTGTACATAGGACACACCACTAGGGCCCTCAAACAGAGAATATAAGAACATGTTAGGAACATAATCAATGGGAAAACAGATACTCCAGTAGGCCTGCATTTTGCACAAAAACATAATTCAGATCCAAAACGTTTCAGATTCATGGGAGTAGATCAGCAACAACCCCTTAAATATGGTGGTGATAGAATCAATGAACTTCTGAAAAAAGAAAGTAGGTGGATTTTTAAATTGGGGACAGTAAAACCAGATGGGCTCAATGAACAATGGGACCTGAAGCCCTTTCTAAAAGAAAAGAAATACTAGAAAAATAATGTTTCATATGAATTGACCCTGTATAGTAAATTTTGATTTAATTTATTTCTATCTTGTTTCCTTCTCTTGCAGATTACCTGGCGAATGAACATCTGTGGATCCCCCAGCCTAATGAATGGTTCTTTCTACCACACTGTGGATGGAAGTAGACTTAGGGTGATCACAACTTGACGTCTTCCCGGTCCTTCTCAGGTCTGTCTTTCTCTATCTGCAGGACTTGTATTGTTATTGTTATTATGCTGTGATTTAATTTCCTTGAGTTTCAGGATTACCACTACCCTATGTCCCGTTCTATTCCCCGGCTTCTTCTTTCCTTACTCTAATTTTTCTTCCCCCACTTCTCCCCCACATCACTTCTTCCCTTCTTCTTCATTTTTTTCCTCTTCTCAATTTTGTGATTACATTACCACTTCCTATTTATATTAATATTAAAATGAAAGAATATTGTTGTGTGTATGTTATATAATATACAAATAAGAAATAAGGAATGTGGTAAAATGAATGTGTGTATAATATATGTGGATTTATATATTTTTTGTATTAATATGTCAAAATTGGGAGTATTGTGGTATGTGTATTTAAAATTTCACATCACTTTTTTAAGATATCAGACACTGTTTAAAAATGTTTGTGTTCTTACACATAGCCAAACCCCCTTGAAGGCTATTCAGCCGAAATGCAGGGTTCCTGGCCGTGGATATTCTGGCATCAATAAAATAAGCTAATTCAGCTTTGAAGAATTTCAGGTGTGTTCGTATTTCCTTGCTTTTTGCTGCACTTCAGGTTTGCAACCTCTGTAGGAGCACCCCCCTGGCTGTAGTGCACTGCTTCTTTCTTTGAGTGAGGCCTCACCATTGACCTATACAGTGGCATAATTAATTCTCTCTTTCTTCTAGAAAATGCCCCTTCCTATGCAGCCCAAGATTCTGCTGCCTTTCTGTGCTGCCTTTTCACATTCCTTGCTGACTTTTAGATTGTCTGTGATTATCACCCCAAGATCATATTCGTAGTTTGTTTTGGCTAGCTGTACCTCATCTAGGAAGTAATTTGTCCTTGTATTGCATCTTTCTAGGTGCATGGCCTTGCATTTCTTGGTGTTGAACTTCAACTGCCAAGTTCTGGACCATTCCTCCAGTTTCTGCAGGTCAGACTATCCTTGTGGCCCCTTGCTGTGTGTCTACCCTGTTGCACAACTTTGTGTCGACTGCGAACAGGCAACTTTTCCCCTCTGATCTATCCACAGTGTTGCTGATGAATATGTTGACAAGTACAGGTCCCAGTACTGAGACTTTAGGGGCTCCACTGATCACCTTGCCCTCCCTTGATAGTGCACCATTTACTAGCACTTTCTGAATTCTGCCCTGAAGCCAGTTTCTTACCCAGTTTACTATCTTGCTCCCTACCCCTGTGTTTTCCAGTTTGTTTATGAGCCTTCTATGTGGAACAGAGTCAAAGGTCTTACTGAAATCTAGATATGCAATATACACGGCTCCATTCTGGTCCACTACTCTGGTGACTCAGTTGAAAAATTCAATCATGTTTGTTTGGCAGGACCATGGAGTAGTGGAGCCATGTGGTTTGGGGTCTGTCTGCTGGACTCCAGGGTTGCCATTATCCTTTCCTTTAGTATTGTTTCCATGATTTTTCCCATGATGAGGTGAGGCTGATGGGGGAGTTCCCTGCCTTCTCCCTGCTGCCACTCTTGTATAAGGGCACCACAGTGGCTTTCTCCCAGTCCTCAGGTACCTGTCCACTCTCCAGTAATCTGTTGAAAAGTGTAGCCAGAGGGGCAATGAGTTCTACCCTGAGTTCTTTCAGCACATGTGGATGAATTCCATCTGGGCCCATGGCATTGTCCAGTCTTAATTTCTCCAGTACTACTCTTTCCTTTGTGATGAGGGTCATACCTGCCTCCTGTTTTTTGGAGTCCTTTTTATGTTTGCTTGCACGCATGTCCAAGAAACATAGTGCCACCATATGAGTTTTCGTAGGTGTACCTCCCCCACTTCCAATGCCCTGGTCTCTTTTGCAGGCGTGACTGCACCATGCCAATGAATGTTGGAGCTGTCTATGACAGCCATTCAGATGCAGTGGCGTACAGTTGAAAGCAAAAAACTGCTGCAATCAGCGGTGGTAATGTGTAGCCAATTTGCATACTGCCGATGGTAGATAATTTACATACTGCTGTCAGCAGTATGCAAAGTGCCTACACTCTGCACTGCATCTATATAGCTGTCACAGACACCATTTTTGTCTGTCCAAATAGCATGCTGGGAGCTCACCCCAGCGTGCTCATGCGCTCCCCCCTGTACACCGTATGGCTGATGGGGGTGCCCAATCTTCCGTCAGCTTCATTGCCCCACAACAGACTTCTAGTGCCATGCTGGGAGCCCACCCCAGCATGGCAAAAGTCTGTATGGCTGACTGGGGGTGCCCAATCCCCCGTCATCTCCACTGTATGGTTTGTACCCCCCCAAAACCAGAGTTCCACGTGCCATGCTGGGAGCCCGCCCCAGTGTGGTAGAAGTCCATATGGCCGATGGGAGTTCCCAATCCTCCATCAGCTCCTCTGGCTCCCCCCAAAAAAAACTTCCAGCTGCCACACTGGGAGTCCACCCCATCATGGCAAAAGTCCCACGTAGTCTAAACAAACAGAAACACCTGTAAAAAAAAAAAATGGTCCCTCATTGACTGTCTCACCCCCCTCCCAACCCGCACCCACCCTCTGCACACCCACCTCCATCCCCCACCCCATACTTACTCCGGAGGTTGCTGCAACAATCTTCGGTGGACCGAGAACACATCTGCACTCTTCAAAGTCGCATCGGAACTGAAGAAATGCCGGTAAGCTGTATAATGCAATAAATGTTTTTTAACTTTGGTGCATATCGCAGCCATTTCTGTGAATTTTTTAGCCAAATGTTCAACATGGGGTTCTTGGGAACCCACCTCATGAATTCAGTCACTGTCATTTTGTTATTCAGTCCTGAAAGGTGATTTCACAGTCACTGAGTGGAACCACCTTTCGGGACTGAGTAACGAAACAACAGTGTCACAGTTCATGAGGTAGGCCCCCAAAAAAACCTATGTTGAAAATTTGGTGAAAAAATTCCCCAAAATGACTGTTTCATGAGGGTGCGTTGCACAGTTCCTATGCACGCTTGTAACTTTGAGAATTTTTAATATTTTCAGTCCAGATTTTCAACATTGCCATTTTGCCACACCTCCTTATGAACAGTATAGCTGGCACTATTCATATCATGCCCAAAATGTGTCTTCGCACATGTAGCGTACATTAGCGTGGTCGGTGTGAGAAATCAATGTTTGGGACACATTAAGAAAATCACAGTGACACTGGTCATGAGCAGAGGTGGTAAAATGGCTATGTTGAAAATTTGGTGACAAAAGTCTATAAAATAACTGTCACGAGCGTGCATTGCGCAATTTCCATGCACCTTCGTAAGTTCACAAATTTGTAATATTTTCAGTCCAGATTTTCAACATTGACATTTCTCCACACCTCCTTATGAACAGTACAGCTGTCATTTTTCACACCCTGGCCAAAATGTGTTTTTGCACTTCCGGCGAAGAATAGCGTGGTCACTGTGGGAATTTAGAGTTCGGGAAAGATTATGAAAATCACAGTGACACTGTTCATGAGCGGAGGTGCAAAAATGCCTATGTTGAAAATCTGCTGTAAAAAATCCTCAAACTACTTACATTATGGGTGTACATTTCGCAGTTCCTATGCACGCTCGTGACTTCACCAGTTTTTGTATATTTTCACTCCAGATTTTCAACAATGCTATTTTTTACACCTCCTCATGAACAGTACATCAGTCACTTTTCACATCCTATTCGAAATGTGTTTTTGCACCTGTGGCACCAAATGGCACAGTCGCTCTGCAAAATCACCTTTCACATAACAATCTGATAGTGTCACTGTTCATGTGGTGTGGTCACAAAAAACCTATGTGGAAAACTTGGAGTAAAAATACCATGAAACTCCAAGGGCATTAGAGTTTTCGGCCATAATGCCCTACCTTATAGGGACTGACAGGCGTCAGGGGTGTGACTTGGGATTGTTGACAGTACTGCTCATGCCATTTCATCCCCACCCCCACCCTGCAGCCAGTGACAGGCATTGAGGTGTGCACTGGACCCTTTGCCCCCAGAGTTCACCCCATTCTCCCATACTGCACCCATTTCAGTGTATTTTCTTATGGAATGAGGTGAATGTAAAGGCAAAACACCCCAAAGCATACTTCGACAGTTGTCAGTGTCTGCAGAGTAGGGTGTGGTGAAATGTCGTGACTGTCATGGGTGATGACCCAAAGGCACACCCCAGTGCCTGTCCATCTCTGCAGAGTGAGGGTGGAGTTGGTGTCATTTCAATACTTCAATGCCATTCCTATACTGTATCTCTCTAACTCCTGCACTTCCACTGCTAATGCCAGCAAGCAAACATTCGGCATTGACAAATGCTTGTTTGCTGTGTGATGGACCATTTCCATTATCTTCTTGTGTAAACACTGAGAAGAAAAAGTGTTTAAAACTTCTGCTTTGTCCTTATCCTCTTCCATGTGCTGACCATCTGTGATTTTTAGTCTAACAGTTCCCTCCTTGGTCTTTCTCCTTTGACTGATATACCCAAAGAATGTTTTGTTTCCACCTTTTATACCATCAGCAATCCTTTCTTCGGTTTTTGCTTTTGCAGCTCTGATTTTTTGCCCAGCCTCCTTTAGCTTGCTCCTGTATTCTTCTCTGTCATTTTCTGTGTATGTTTCCTTGTATTTTCAGAAGACTTTCTTTTTTGCCTTTACTGCTGATGCCACTTCCTTTGTGAACCAAAGAGGATTCTGCCTCCGTTTTGCTTTCGTGATTACCTTTGAGTATTTTTCTGCTACCCTGGTTAGTGTATATTCTGGTGAAGTTTTGTAAAGGCAGACCTCATTTCCCTAAAGTTTGCATTCCTGAAGTTTAGTATGTTGTCTTGGTGTGTCTGAGGTATCTTCCTGTCTGTTTATTGTAACCAGGTTGATCGATGGTCACTGTCACCTAGGTGTGCTCCCACACTAATATCTGTTATGCTTGTACTGTTTGTCAGTACAAGGTCGAGGATTGCAACTTCCCTCGGTGTGTTCACTAGCTGTGTCAGCCCCATCCCTTGAAGCGTTACAAGAAATTCTTTACCCTTCCCTGTTGCAGCTGTATAGGAGGTCCAGTTTATGTCTGGGAGGTTGAAGTCTCCTACGAGCAGCAGCTTGCCTTTGTGAGCCATCATTAGAATGGCTTTTAGTAGTTTCTTGTCCTTTCCCTTGTCTTGTAATGGGGCCCTGTACACTGTCCCCACTTATATAGGGGCCTTTTCCCCTGCACTGATAGTTATCCATAGTGTCTTGGTGCTATCTTTGGTCCCCTGGATTTCTGAAGCTTTGGTATCTTCCCTGATGTATATTGTTACCCCCCACCACCATCTTTTTGCCTGTACAGTCTTTTCTGAATAGCATGTATCCTGGGATTGCTATGTCCCAGGTGTGGTGTTCCATGAACCATGTCTCCATTATTACTACAAAAACTTGTTTCACTTCTGACATTATGGCGATTAGGTCTGGAATTTTGTTTGCCAGGCTGCAAGCATTTACGCACATTGCTCTCCAGGTCTGGTCCCTTTTGCTATTGGGTGTAGTATTGGTTTTGCTTTTTTTATATTTGGTTTTGGTGTTGCATCTATGATGCCCTATCTTTTTAGTAGGATCTGTATCTGGCTGAAGGAAAGGTGTTATTTGGTAATGGGAGAGGGGTACTAGCTTTTCCCTGCATCATACAGGGTGCTAGTGGCCTCTCCCCTCCTGCAAGTTTAAATGGCTATGAAAGACATCAAACATTTGGCCTAGTGCATGAACTCCCTCTTTTCCGAGGTACAGGCCATTGTATTTAAAGAAGTTCTTCTTCCAGAAGTCATTCCAGTCCCCTATGTAATGATAACCTTTTTCTCTGCACCAGTCTCTGAGCCATGAGTTGAGTTCTGAGATATCCTTTTCTCTGAGTTTTTGCCTGCTGCTACCATTTTTCCAGATGGGCAGAATCTGAGAGAAGGATACTGCAGACATAATGGAAACTAACCTGTCCCCTAGTGTGGAAAGATGTTGTTTGGTTTCTTCCACAGAATGAGTAGTGAGGTTGTTCATTCCTAGGTGGATTAGAACAAGTGTGCTAGCACTGGCCTTACATATGATCCCTTCTATATGGTCCTTGTCTCCCCAAGATGATGCCCCTAGGAAGCAACGAACTGCCACTGTGGAATAATTGCTTTGTTGGAGATGATGCACTACTCTGCAAATTATGGAGTCATCTATGATTAGAAGAGGTTTCTTGGAGTCTTTGTTTTTTATGGTGTTGTTGCTCAGGTTTGGTTTTGGTTCTTGTGCTAGAATGCCAATTGTTGTATCATTTGTACTGGTGGGTTCAGTTTCAAATGGTGTGAATCGATTGTACATATGTAATGGGCTAGTTTCTGATGATCGCATGCTCTGTGTTTGTTTTTTGAGTTTTGGATAGTGTTTACCAACCATTTTCCATCCTTCTGGTCCAGGTTTTATTTGTGGTAATGGAGTTTGGGTGGGGGGGGTGTAGTATGGTGGGGATCAGCGTGTGCTGAGCCGAATCTAAGGGAAGGTTATCTCAGCCCAGGTGACTTGGAGCTGAGATCTTAAGTCACCGATGGCCCAGCAGGTAGGACAGTGGCCGATGCAGTGGATGAACACCCTGTAAAAGAGTACCACGATGCCTGGAGTGTATAAATTCTATTTGTGATGACACAGGTGAAAGAAAGAAAAAAAAAATCAGAGTAGTTGGATAAGGTTGAGTGGACAAGAAATGAACTACCAGAATGAACCTTGCAATTGAGTAATACAAGTGATTTATAGAATTTTCATTTTTTTAATTTTGTGTTCCCCTTCCTTCTCTGTTCAGTGCATATGTGTAACAGTAGTGCAGGTGATGTGATGTGATGTGGACGAAATAGAAAAGCACATCCTGCCTTGTAGTCAGTTCAAGTAGGAAGTGGGTGGTGACATGCAGAACCGATACTGGAAGAGGACCCGGTGGTGGGTGGGATTAAGGGGTATTAAGGGATAAGGGGGAAGAACCTTTGTTTCTCCTTCCTGCTGAAAAAATAATCAGTTTGTTAAAGTCCTCCACTCAGCAGCACAATTAGCCGACCACTATTTCAGTAGTGGGTTCAGCAGTCAGTAACGATCAGTGAAGCTCAGCAGACAGTGAGGCTAGGGGCTGGACTGCTCTCAGCTTAAGCCTCCTAGGGGTGCCCTATGTGTCTCAGTTGTTGCTTCCAGCTGAGACCTTTCTATTAGCGGACCACTATTTCAGGGTTCTAAGTCATAACGGCGATTGCGGAATAGCGATTGCAATTATGGCGAGTGCACATCGCTGAGAAAAAAAAGATGATGTGCACTCTAATGATGAAACTTTGGCAAAAGTAAACAGGTTTTTCTGTGAGGGGCAGTGCCCCCTCGGCACCCCCATGTAGGGGACTGTGCCTCCTGCACCCCCCTACTTAAAGATTACTAACTCCAGGGTGGGTGTACGTCGGGGGGGGACCTTGGGGGAAAAAATTTGCTTTACAGAGCACATGTGGCAATAAAAAATAGCATCCCTCCCCAACCCCAAACCCTGCACCCTTCCCACTGCAGCCTGCCATGCTCACCACTCCCCCACAGCACCAACTCATCAGCCTGCTGCCGCACAACCCCCTACATACCCTCCCTCCTCTTTCTCCCTCCTTCCCTCCTGTCCTTCCTGTCGCCCTCCCCTTCTACCTGTCGCACTGATCACTAACTGTGAACCGTAGCCCACATAACAAATGCTGTAACTGAGTCACTTATATGCAAGTTGCTCAATTGCAGTTACCATTATGACGGGATACCCTATTTCAGTAGTGGGTACAGCAGTACAAATGCTGATTTAAATACAGCAGCCAGGAATTCTGGGTAAGTGTTCCAACTGCTCCTTATGTTGAGAGAGCAGCTGCTGGCTAGGTCTGAGCAGAGTGAGTGAGGAGAGAAATCGCCTCAGTGGAGAAAGGAGCCTGGACCGTGCACTCCAAGGGGGATTCACTGAGGTAGAACTGCTGCCAAGGAATCCCTGCTTCTGCTCCTGTCAGAGTCTGCCTTCCCTCCATGATTGATCTCTCTCAAAGTTAGTGAAGAGCAGTGAAGTTCAGCTGACAGTAAGGTTAGGGGCTGGACCGCACTTGGTATATGCCTCCTAGGGTTGCTTTTTGTGTCCAAGCTGCGATATATGATTGCTGGGGAGCATTGTTTTACTACAGCAATTATATAAAATAAAATAAAAAACACATTGCAGTGCAGCTGCGGTCACGTTCAAGCATGGTCCATGGCTGGGTTGGAGCAGCTGTTTAAATGTTTGCTTTTTTTTTTATTTCAAAAAAACTGTACTTCCCAAAAATGTATTTTTTTGTACTGTAGTTTGCAGAGTCTGAGTGCAAGAGGTCAGAGTTGGTGAATTGTCTGGTGGGATGGTGGCTGGCGCATGCATGGAGCAAGGGAAACCTAGTGCGTTTTTACCATTATTACCAGCTGGTAATAATGGCGAATTATACCTGTGTTTCTGCATGGGAAAAATGCTCCCCAGTTATTCTCATGCAGTTACAGTATAGCTCCCTACGCCCCGGGGATGATGGTTTTCAGGTGGTTCCCAGGATTTATTTGAAAACATCTGGGCACGTGCCTTTTCATTTGCTGCCCCAGTCCTGTGGAACTCCCTCCCTTGTCTGATTCATGACAGTTCATCTGTTGAGATTTTTAAACAGGAGCTAAAGACCTTTTTGTTCAATCAAGCTTTTATGGGTATTTAATAAAGCTTAGATATATTTTATTTGTATTAATCAATTTTATTTTGTATTATTTTTACATTTTCTTGAATCTATTGTAAAGCGCATTGAGTCGAAATGGAGAAATGTGCTATACTAAATAAAATTTTGATTGATTTGATTGCTTGATTAATTATACTGTAACTACAGTGTAGTTAACTAACACTTAAAGTGTTACCTATTTTTAGAATATAAGTGTATTGTTACCACAGAGTTCTACATAAGTCCTTTATGATTGCTGTTTGAATTGTTAAGATGAAGACTTTTGTTTCCACAGCTGGTCATATGTGGGGGACTGTACAGTGACACAAAGCCTTTTTCTCCAGTCACTGACCATGAAATCTTAAGCCCACTTTATAAAAGAGGCTGTACAAGGTGAGTTGCTTATAGCTTTGGGGGAAAAAAGCAGAGCATGGTGGTGGTGGGGGACACTATTCAAGGTGCAGAGGGGAAGTTAGTGGCATTTCTCAGGAACTGGTGTTGGAGCTACTGCTCTTTAATATTTCCATCAATAATCTTTAAGCTGGAGTCTTCAGTAGGCTGCTTAGGTTTGAGATGACGCCAGGTTGTCCAGGATGACAGACTCCATCGAGGATGGAATCATACCTGAGCAAGCTGGGTGACTGGGCAGCATCCTGCAGCCTCAGATTCATTGTACCCAGAAACAGAGGTAAGACCAGTATTTGCAGTGGAACACAAAAATAACTTGGAAAATAATCATTAGGGGCTTCAGTATGACAAGCAGTGCATTGCCACTGTCAAGAGAGGAGGTAGAATGCTGGGTTGTATCAAGGGAGGGTTAACAGCAGGGCAGTTGAAGTAATGCTGCCATGGCTCTACAATGCTGGTTCAACAAATATTTTGTCGACTGACATTACAATGACAGATTTATGTTGACCACAATTCCAGTGGCATAAATCTGTCTGAAAACACATTGTTTCTCTTGGAGTGTTTCACCCCCACGAACCTCTTTATGCAGGGGACTCTGCTCCCACACCTCCCATAATTAATATAATCAATGCCAAGTCAGAGTTGATTCAGGGAAGGGGGTATAAGACCCCAAGAAAGTAGAGTCAGGGTCCTGTGGTGACATTACACCAATCTGTCACTGTACTATCGTTCGGGGTAGAGCTGTTGGTGTTTGATCAGCATACAATACTGCCACTTTACAAGGCCCTGGGCAGGCCCCACCTGGAGTACTGTATGCAGTTCTAGGCTACTCAGTACTAAAAGGACATTGAGGCAGTCAAAGTGCGCAAGACAGGGCCACTGAAATTGGGTGTTTGGAACACAAAAGCTATGAGGAGGGGCTCGAGGCCCATAATATGTTCATCCTGGAGACAGGCTGATAGGGGACATAATCTCAGTTTTCTGCATATTCAGGGGTATCAACAAACTTGACAAGTCTGATATGTTTATAAAAGAGCATGTAGTGGAACCCTGGAGGCAAACAGACACCAGATGAAACACAGCATGGGTTCGTGTTACAAAGGCAGTCAATAAGGACCAAGCAGCAGACATACTATATCTGAACTTTATTTAATGAATTAATCTTTTCATTTATTTAAGTCTTTGATTACCGAGTAGGTGCAGTGATCCACGGGACCATTTTCAGGCATGTCCCGGGCCAACAAAGTGGCACAAAAGACGTTACATACAGGTGAAAACAAATATACAGTCAAAACAGATTGAAATACAGTACAATTTACAAAAGTGTAGGATGATCTCAAAGTATACAGTACAATTTACAGATGTGTTGGAGGAAATCAATGCAAACATTACAGATACAATGTATTAAACCGGGTAAGAGCACCACACACAGCGGGGCTAGACAGTGCAAGTGAGCAAGAACAGACAACATGGCAATATTAATTCAAAAGCCTAAAAGATAGTAGGTGATGACAACAGGAGGAAACAAATGTCAGTGTAGGGAGCAGGGACAGAGTGCTATATGTGGTAGGACAGCTATAAGAGCTAACACTGGTGGCTAGGGTAGTCGTGGATGAGATAGCAATGTGAAGCAGATTACCCTGGGGAGCACAGGCATTTGGCCTTTTTCAGTAGCCATGCTTTGAGTTGGTGTTTGAAAGTACAGTGGGTGTCAGTGGACCATACCGAAGCAAGGAGACTGTTCCAGAGAGAGGGAGCAGTAACTGACATTGCTTTGCCAGCCACGACAGTGGAAATTTTGGGTAAATCCATTGGGGGGAACCAAAGACACCTGTAGGCATCTGAGAGCAGCTCTGGGTTTTAGGAGGGATGTGTACAGTGATGTGTTGCCACCCATAAGTGTGTTGTCAATGACACAGACTTGAGCATATTCATAACAGCTGTGGAGTGGGAGCCAACCAAGAACCTGGACAAATTTGCAGTGGTGAGTGGAGTAGGGTGCCAGTAGTGCAAATGGACATACATTGTTATAGATGGAGGTAAGACACGAGTGCAGGGCAGAGGACACATGAGAATAAATAAGGTAGCAACAGTCGATGATAGAGAGCAAGTTACCTTGGGCAATTGCTAAGTGGGCCTCACTGATCGGGAATTGTTTTAGCCGATGTGCGGTCCCCAGTTTTTGGTTTACCAATCATGCAATGGAATTGACGTGTTCCATAAAAAGAGAAGGAGGGGTCGAGGGTTACACCCTAGTATTTAAAATCTGGGACATTTTCAAGCATGGGTCCATCAGGTGTGAGCACCAAGAGGGAGGAGCCTGACTTAGCAATGTTGGCCATGTGTGGTTTGGACCCAAGAAGCATCGCTTTAGTTTTTTTTACATTAACCAGGAGCTTGTGTGATAGGAACCAGTTGTGGCCTGAGCCATAGTTCTGAGACAGGACAGAAAGATATGTTTGTCAGGGACTTGTCACTGCAAAAGAGGACAAGATCATCTTTATATAGTAGGTCTTCACAGTTGAGGCAGTCAGTGGACAGGGAGTTAAAGATGAAGAACAATAAAGGGCCAAAGATGGAGCCCTGTGGGACACCCATAGAGAGAGACAGACAGGTCAGGGGAGGTGGCAGCATTAATACATACAGCCTGGAACTGGCCAAATAGATAGTTAGTAAACCATTGTGAGGTTTCTATGGAGCAGCCAAGTTGGAGGAGAGTGGTATGCAGTAGGGGGTGGTTAACCAGGTCAAAGGCCTTGGTCAGGTCCACAAATACAGCACCCGTGGCTTTGCCCCTGTCCATGTTTCTATAGACGTGGTTTGTAAACTGGGCCAGTGCAGATGTGGTGCTGTGGAACTTGTGGAAACCATGTTGCTGGCTACACAGCAGGTTATATTTACCAATGTGGTCAGACAGTTGTCGGTGAACGATCTTCTCCAGGAGCTTGTGCAGGTTGGGGAGCAGGGAGATTGGCCTATAATTATCTGAGGATAGGGGGTCACCTGCTCTGAAAATAGGTATCACCTTGGCAAGCTTCCAGGAGGCCAGCATGGTAGAGGTCGTCAATGCTAGATAAAAGATAAAGGTGAGGGGTTTGGAGATGGCAGGGGAGATCAGCTTAAGCATCGATGGGAAGAGACCATCGCTGCCAGGGCTGCCTCCATTGGGGAGACTCTTAAGAAGTTTGGCAGTGTCCTTGGTTGAGATGACCCTAAAATAGAAAAGGGGTGCCTGGGGGGGGATGATCGGTTGGACCAGAGGCAGGACACGTAGGTGGCTGGGTCAGTAGTTTGCTTAAATGAGCAGTGAGATTAGTAGACTTTAAGTTGAAGGCTACGGCGACTTCAACGGGATTGGTTAGAGTACCAGAGGAAACGCTGAGATGGATTGCAGAGCTATGGGTGTGAGGGTTTAGTAGGGATCAATAGCGACCCAGAAGTGATGTGGATCCCCGAGGCTATCCCTTTGCTGTGTGCAGAGGAAGTTGCATTTCTGGAACTGGGTGGTTTGCTTGCACTGGCTTCTAAGGCACCTGTATTCATTCCAGATAGCCCACGTTTTGTCCCTATCCTTCATCATGGCCAGGAGGTCTTTCGAAATCCAGTGAGTACAGCCTCCCCTCACTCTTCGGGTAGTGAGTGGGAAGTGTTGGTCTTAGATACATAGTGGAGCATTGGTGAAAAAGCCCACTGCCATTGTTACATCCGAGAGGAAGTAAAGAGCTGCCCAGTTTACTGCCCTTATGTCCGCAAGCAGTGCCTTCAACTCCATGCCCCATAGGAGCAAGAGATCTTGGAATGGAAGACAAATTAACTAGGTGGGTTAATAACTGGCTGGAAACTGGTGGGGGAACCTTCAGGAGGGATGCAAGGAATCTGGTAATGGAGAATACCCAGGTTAGAGAAGTCTTTGGCAGGGTGGAACAGGGTTCGGTCCTGAGGCCAGTCCGTCAGTCAGTCAGTATATTCATTTGCAGCATAGAGGAGGGAATCCAGGGTAAAATAGGTCTCTTCTAAGCTGATACCAGAATCAGTGTCTGGGTGGATAAAGCAGAGAGAATACAAGGAATGGAATTGGACCAGGACAGACTGGAAAGGAAGTACAAGCTATAACAACTGAAATGTAATGCCACAAAGTCTAAAGTCATGCACACTGGCAAAAGAAATCCAAAAAAAGAGCACTGGTTGGGGGTGTGGGGGTGAGGATGGAGTAGAGGCCAGAGTAAATGGACTTGGGGATCTTTATTTTTGACAGTCTAAAGTCCTATGCCTAACACTAGAGGGCTGCATAGAAGGCAAAAAGGATGCTGTGGTGCATAAATAGGGGGTTGCTAGCAAAAGGAAGGGGGTGATTCTGCCCTTGTACAGATCCTTGCTAAGACCTCACCTCAAGTAATGCATGCAGTTCTGGATCCCGTGCCTGAAAAAGGACATTGACCTCTTGGAAGCTGTCAGAGAAAGGCCACAAAGATGTCTCAGGGGCAACAAGAGAAGCTGTATAAGGAGAGGCTACATAGTCTCAGTATGTACACACTAGAGCCTGGGGGGCAGGATATGGTAGAGACTGTTAAGTTCCTATGTACCCTGTTCACAAGATGCAAGGGCAGTTAAAAAACATCACACGGATGGAAACTGGTGGTGGAAGCTTCAGGAGGAATGGAAGGAAGTTTTTCTTTACAGAAAGGGTTGAGAAGTGAAATGCATCACCAGATGAAGTGCTCTGTGTGAAGCCCTCTGCCAGCTTTGATCACAGCCGAGATAGGCACAGGGGAATAGTCCTAACCAGTGGAGGGAGGGTTGATGGGCAGTTGAGTAGGGGAGATAAATGGACTGGGGAGGGTGGTGTCCAAATACAGTCAGGGCCATTGGTAGACTGTCTCTGGTTCAGCATTTAGCTGGGTGTGGATGCAGGCATGAACTGGGCAGACTTGATGGTCCATTGGGTCTTTTTCTGCCATCAACATCTACAGTAAGTTTTATATTTTGTTTTCTGATCTGGTGTCCTCCAGCAAGATTTGGGGACATGTCCTGAAGCTCAGAGGTGGTAAATTCAGGGGTTAAAGTGAGAAGACACTCTTTCTCTCAGAGAGTGGTGCACCTATGAAATAGCCAACTAGCAGAGACAGTGAGCATGAATACAGTATTGACCTTTAAGGTACTCCTGGATAAATTAGTGGAAAGGGAATCACTGCATACCCCAGATAGTAGAGAAGGTAAGGAATCTCTATAAACTTGTACATGTTTGCACACCATGCTTAGTTCCTCACTGCTTATGTATTTATTTATTTAGTTATCTGTTATGTTAACCAGGTATGCACAGTGAGCTAAGACCCTTTTTCAGGTGTGTCCTGTGGCTTTACAAAGAGAGCCAGAAGATGTTACAGTATAAATTACAGTAGTACATTGAAAATTAAATTATGCTTACTATGTTATGTATGTTTTAATGTTAGAACTCATAAGCTTATGCATCTTGGCATCAATAATAACAGATCAAACTGCTATTAACTAAATGGTGTACAAATTACTGCAAGTAACAAATAACATGGCATGGGTGTCACTGTGAGCAGTAAACTAAAATGGAAGCAAAATAATGATTTGTAGCAACTAGAGGAGAGTAAGATCCTTGGCTGTGAAGATAGAAATTTTAAAAAGCCATTCAAGAGATGCAGTATTGGGGGGAATATAACTGAATAGCTCCTTAATTAGGATCTAGAGTATAGAGTACTGTTCCCTTCCCCATGCCATACAGAATATACAGTATACATATGCTAAAAGAGTTCAGAAGAGAGCAATAAAAACAGCATATGGTAAGACAGATTTAAATTATGAGGACATATAATTTGATCTGAGCTTGTTCTCAAAGGAGAAAAGAAGATTAAGAGGAGCTATAATTTTAGTAGTCTTTGGACCAGTAAATGGAATAATGCCATTTGATTAAATACTGCTTATAAATATATCAAAAGATGAGAGAACTAGAGGACACAAGTCAGCAATTAAGAGTGGAAGGTTTAGAAATAATATTTAGAAATGTTTTTTTACTGACAAGTGTAACATCTGTAGAACAGATTTCCATCTAAGGTAGTATTGACAGTCTTCATATTAAGGTTGGATAGCAGTGTAAAGCAAAGTGAATACCTCCTTATGCTTACTGAGTGGGTAGGGGAAAACATGATGCACTAAAGGGCTTTTTTCTTCCCTATTTTCATATGATTTTAGAGAAACAGAAGAATGTTCTTGTAGTTTTACTGGACAGTCCTAGGATAACACAGGAATAGGTCAAAACCGTGTTGGAAGAATTGTGCGGTCAAAAATCACACAGTGCAGATGTGAGAAAATGGGTGCAGTCAAAAACTACACTAACATAAATAACCCAACCCTGAAACCATGCATGTTGTAATATCAGTGCGGTGTTTTACCATGCCATTCTTCCAACCCGGTTTTTAACAGATGCTGGATAACCCTATGGTATCAGAATGCATTCCTGTGACATCATTTTATAATATTTATACATTAGCTACAGTATATCCATATCTGTTTATTGCCTAGTATTTTCTGATTGGTGCAGTATGAAATTTGGTGAGGAAGCTGAGGAAACCTGACTTTAGAGGGTCGTTTACACTGCCACTTTTGCACTGCAGCAACCGAACGCTCAGGTTGCTGTGGAACAGAAGTGGCCACATGAACGACTGCTGAATCACAGTAAGTTGCTCACTGAGGCTCTTGAGGAGCTGCAGAAATCTTCAGAATGTGCTGAGGAGTGAGCAGTGTAAGCAGCCATGTGGACAAGCTGTACCATTTGCTCCCACATGTGCAGGGCATTGTCCCAGCTTCCTGCAGCGCCTCTCAGTGCTTTCAGCCTCTCTCCATCTGATATTGCATTGGCACTGAGAGGGACTGTGTGAATGCAAATGGGTATTGCCTCCCGAGGTCAGGGCAGTGCAGATACGCACCACCGAAGAAAAGAAAGCAGCCATAGTAAAACGGCTAAAAAGACAAATCATACTGAAGAAAAAAAAAACAGCAATGATTTGGACTTAACTTGTTCGCCTGACATTACTTCTAAATACAGCCTTTCTGCACCATTATGTTCAGCTCACTCCAGTCTCTGAGTAATTTTATAAATCAAACTTGCTACTGTTAGTGACAGAGCTTTTGCTGACTAGGCTCCTATAGGTTAGAATGCCATTCCCAGTTTAAATACGAATACAGGCACCATCAAAGCTGTTAAATTTAGTCTTAAGTTTTCCCTTGGTCCCTTTGAATTCTTTATAGTGACATTGTAAATGCCCCTGTGTATTATATTAATAAGACAGGTAGCATGTAGTAGCAAGCTTTCAGAGATGTGAACTTTGAGTCCAAGGTTTGAGTCCCACCAAGACACTTACTGTGTGACCTTAAGCAACTCACTTCAACTTCCAGTTCATAATCTCCACTTTCTTTCTCTGTACTCAGCTTTACGGAGCACTGTTTGACTTTCTTCAATCTCACTTAAACTCCTAGAGTGCACCAAATGGCTGCTGCAGCTGTTCATTGCTTGTAAATCACTTTGAATACAGTGTATTTGAAAAGCATTTTATCAAACCAAATGACTCCTAACTATTGAAAAGCACTTGGAGATCATAGGCGGCAGGCACTGAATAAATGTTTGTGATGTTGTAGCACTAAGTAAGCAATAATACCCTCCAGGGTGGGCAGTATTGGGACATATTGGACCACCCAGGGATGTAATGAGGCCTGGTGCCACAGGCGGAGGGCCTTATAGCCCCTGGAAGGTCCAGTATTTCCCAATAATGCCCACCCTGGAGGGTATTATTACACTTAGAAAATGGCCCATTGGAGAATGTTACTCTGTGAAGAGGCACTTGGACTGGCTCTTATTTTTAGCTGGGCATCTATTGAAGCCTGTCTCAGCCAATCAGGTTTAAGAATTGATTGTTGTCATTTTCTAAAGACAAGTAAAAACCAGGGAGCAGGAAAACTAGGAAAGGAGTTCTCTTCCACATTCTAACTTAACATACTTTATAGTGGAAATCCAAAATCCATGTTAAAATATTTAGGATAAACTTGCAATATATCTAATCATTCTGAAGTCTACGAATTACAACATGAACAATACTGACATTCCTAGTAATATTTTACATCTAAATCCATTTATTAGAGACATCTTGCTCAATAATGTTAACTTTTACATTGGAGACCTTCATAAATATTTATTTTTTTAAACCCCTGTCACCGATGCTCCCCCTTATACCCTGATTCCCAATCTCATCCCATCTCTTCTGTGGCACTTACTTCCAACCTCATGGTGCCACAGTGCAGCTTCTTCCTAAGGTGGTTTCTTTTTTGGAATGTTTCATCTGTCTCCTCCAGACCTCTAGTGCGGGAGGTGGAGTGGCCAGTCAGGACGGCAGGGCCGGAGCGCACTGGATATCATCCATAGAAACATAGAAATATAGAATTTGATGGCAGATTAGGATCCATTGGTTAACCCAATCTGCCCATTTTTCCCTATCTACTGTATGCACACTTTGGGTGTTGCCTCTTGTTCCGCACCATTCTCCCTCAGACGCTGGCAGTGAGGACTCTGTGTGTGCATGCTCATTCATATACCTGGCTGTGCACAGCACCAGCTGCAGCTCCTTTCCCAGCAAATTGCTCTAACTGCACTGCCATTAGAACAAAACAAAAAGGCTATGTGCTTGAAGACTGAAGTTGGCACTGTTCAGGGCAACACTTGAAAATAAAAACTAAAAAGAGAAGGCACATACAACGATAAGTAATAGACGAGAATGTGAAATTAATTCAGCATATAACAAGCTACTGTACTCCCCACTGCACTGCCATCTAAGGTCACCCAGGTGGCAGTAGTGCAGCAGAGCCTGCTGCCCGCTCTCCTTGAAGGCAGAGTGCATCCTCTGACATACCGAATCCTCCTCCCTCCAGCTGGCCCCCAATGTCCCAAGCCCGTTTCTGCACCCAGGTCACTGGCATTAAAAACGATAGCCCTATTTCACCATTATTTCTGTAGTGCTAGCATCTTCCCACCTTTAAATAAAACTTGAAGCTCATCAAAATGTGATAAGCAGTCCAGTGTCACATATAGTAGAGCATTGTGCTACAGTATGAGAGACTCAGGTTAGAGTTTTGATCCTGTCCCCCCCCCCCCAACTCTGGACTGGAGGGGTCCCAGGGAGCACTGTGGAGGTAGCACTCTCAGGGCCTGTCCACATTGCCTTTTAAACTGGTTTAAACTGGTGTAAAACTATACTACAATCCATGTTCTACACAACATGTTGTATGAGTCTATAGGTCAGTTTATTATGAGATGTGGCTATACAGGTTATTAAAGAGTAACTCTACACTTCAGCATGTGCTTTCATAAATAAGATGTTTCAGCTGTTGCAATTTACTAGAGAATACATTTTTTTTTTCATTTTTAAGGTTCCTTTCTAAGATTTACAGTATATCATAAGTTTCCTGAGTAAGGGTACAAGACAATAACTTTCGCCAATTAGTTTCGCCATATTAAAGAATGGAAGATCTCAAGTAGGACACAGTGTGACTCCGTAATAGGCATCTACCTTGTTTTTAAGTGCTTTGATTGTATCGCTGTTTACTATATCAGAGGGTAGCCCATTCCATGGGGCTACAACCCTCTGATTAAACCAGGACTCCATCTTGTTGGACTTCTAAAGTTCACCCTTGAGTTGATAATCATGAGTTCTGGTAATGATGGTTGCAGCTTTTCTTTCCAGTCCTACATACTCCCAAAGATCTTTGTTTCTAAATGCAGAATATACCATATCATGGTAGTCCATCTAAAAAGTCTATATAGAAAACATTTACTCTCCCCTGTTAACCTCACAGAGCCTTTATGTATGACATCATAGTGCTCACCATGGCAACAGACTGGTATGTCACAAACAGGGATTGTGTAATTAGCAGGCGAGAGTCAGATGCAGTTTGAAAGACTCTGTAAAATAATTACTGCATCATCTATAATATTTAGCAGACCAACAGCTGGGGAAGTAAAAAAATGAATAATTAAAAAACAAGAAAGTTAAAACATAATTAGTGTAATTCTGGTGTTTTTAAGCCCTTTTTTTATAATAGAGACTTGCTCATTAACCTGAGTTAACAGCAGTGTAGATGGTGAAAGACTTGCTGAAATTGGTTCTGTTTGGGATGAGAAACTGGTGAAATGGGACCACTGTTCTGAATCCCATCTCTGCCACCAATGTGTCACAGGCCCACTCCTGTGGCACAGGGTTCCCTGGGCTTACAGTGAACTCCACTGAGTATAACCTGTGTGGTGTGGTTCAGTACCCCCGTCCAGCCAGGGTGCTTGCTGCATATACAACTGAAGGTCGGCCAGGAAGTCCCGGGGTTCTCTCTCTCTGTGTGAGGAGTGAAAACGTAGCCTCAAGTCTGTGTTCCTGGGAAAGAACCCATTTGGCTCCTGCACAGTGGGGAGAAAAAAAAACACAGATGTTTACAGGCCTTCAGGGTGCCCTATAAACCCTCTATGTGTCTTCTCCTGAGGAAATGAAGGGATGTCTCACGGGACTACAAGCACAAGCTTAAATTGCAATAATTGGGCTTACACAGCACTGAAAAACTTTTCTAAAATCAGTGATAAGTTCTTACTGAGCAAATGAATGAAGCAGTCTCCTTCTTCTGGTATCTCCAGTGCTGGTCCTGTTGGAAGTATTCCACAATGCACTCTGGCACCCACAATGCACTGGTGCCAAAATGATGCCTTGAAACTCGCTTGGGGCAGCATTGTGTCAATGTGCAGTCTGGATGGTGTGGAAACCATGTTTGCAATCAGTTTTGGAAACATTTGTTAAAACATTGCCATAGTCTGTGCACCTCAGACTGCGGAGTAGGGCAGCAGTTGTTTCTCATTAAATGCACCTCTTTCAGTGGATCAGGGGTAGTGAACACATAACATTTGGGAGCGCAAAATCTGTAAAGAAAACACCCCAGAGGGGTGGCAGCATGGCATCCCTCACCCCAAAGTCTCACGGGCTCATGCCACCATTCAGGGTCCTGAGGGGACCCACTACCAGGGTGAAGTCGCAGAAGTGTACAGAAGAAGGTCATAATCTGAAGGGTCCTTGAAATACTATAGCTGATTGGTGATTGTGAAGGGAAATGAGTTCTGGACTGATTTAGGCAGTTACTAGGGTTGGGGAATCAATGGAGAAACAAAAATGCTGCTATTTTGGGTCAGGCAAAGTCAGTCTCTACTTTGGGGATCAAATAGATCAGATTTGTATCTCAAAAACTGGATCAGAGCTCTGACTTGTGAACTGTGGGACAACAAATGGAAAGTGTTTATGACAACAGATATTCACCATATTTTCAACAGAGATATTTGAAGCAATCCAGCCTATCATTTGACACCACATTTTGACCTATGTTGCCATGTTTTTCACACAAATAACCATTGTCCACCCTCTGGATTCTACTGAATGCTGTCTGCAGCAAGATAGTACTTATACAACCTCATATTCAAAACTCGTGGAAGGTCCATTAGTGCATGCAAATGTGTGTGCAAGAACACATAAGGTATATTTAAAGAGGTGTGATAATCAGGTTCAGTTTGTGGGTGGCAGTATAGTCTCAGTGCTCCCAGATTGATTTATCATTTTCCCTATAACTCCAGTGTGATTGTTCTTGTGTTTTCCTGTAGATTACATTAACTTATATGGAAGCCACATTTCTCTATTTCTTTGTATAACCAATATATATATCTATTGGAAGCATTTCCCTGTAGATGGCTCCAAATCCCTGTAAAACAGAGGAATCACAGCAGCTCTAACAGCTCTGTAGCCTATAGAATAGGGTAACAAGCTGTGAATAAATTTTTTATATTCAGTAAACCTGGGTTTGATTCCCACAACCTCCACATGCATTCTGTGTGACTCGGAGTAAGTCACTTAACCCCCGTGCTCCTGTGTCACCTCAAACAAAGGAACTTGTGCCTAGTGGGCCTTACCTGGTTACAAAAGAACAAAAAAAAAAGTGCTGTCAGGTTTCCAATACATCTCCTGTTAGTGCAGTGCAAAGCACTAACCCTTGTGGATGCACAAATCTCAGGTGTAAACGGGGGGCCTATGCCAAGTCAGCATATGCTGGCATAAGCCGAAATATGCTAAACCCTGTGGCATATCTCGTAACTTATGCCAAGCTTTATGCCTGCCCTGCCCCAATTACAAGAGGCACCTTGCACCATGGATGCTGTGGGCTATGACAACCATGGGTTACAGCACCCACTATGCCACAGCCCACAATGCCATGACACAAAGGTGGGTTACGGCAGCATCTGCACCCTATTCCAAGAAGGTGGCTGCCATAGCCCGCTGGTGCTATTTCAGGTGGCGCAGTGGTGGGGCTAACATAAAGCATCTCAGAGCTGCTCTAATGGGCATCCGATGGTGCCATCCATCAGATGCCCACTCTGCAGCACCATGGCAATGGCACTGATGTACCCCAATGCCCCCACAAGCACAGCCCTGCCCCCCACCCCCGAAAGTTGGGGACCCCTGGGAGTCTGAACTCCAGTGCACCCCCTGGACTTCTGTGCCACCTGTCTTGCCCCCCCTTGCCTCCTGGTGTGTGCTGTGGTTTTCCGGGGTGGGGGGGCTTCAGGGAGGCTGCAAGTAGCGGGCTGTGACTTGTGACATACGGGGCATCTACACCATGCCTGTGGCATTAGCCTCATTAGCCTCCGCATGGTGTAACCCATATGTTGCAAGTGCCAGGACCCTGCTGCTCTTGGAATGTGGTGCAGGGTCCCTGGCATAGCAGCGAATGTCAGAACTTGCATACGCTGGTGAGTTGTGGCATTTGTTCTGGAATTGGGCCCCAGATGCTCAAAGCTGGTCTTCACCTGAGCAAACTGGGCAGTTTTTTTTAAAGGAAAGGTTCCCCTCAACCTTTTAGTTTGTTAACCTGTGTAGTGTGTAGGAATGCACAATTGTTGCCTCTATTGCACCTTCCTAATTTCATTAGGATTGAAATGTAAATGATGGCATTAAGTCTGGTGTGAAAACCTGTCTGACTCCATTGCAAAGGTCATGACCTGACTCAGGTAAAACATCCTGAAATGTTATGATGTTTTGGTGCTAAAGCCTGCAGTAGTTAAAATGTATTAATCAGTGCTGTTGCTGTCCTCAGCAGTCCCTGTGTTCTTGTCTTGTGTTGGCCATGAAACTTTTCAAAGCATAGTAAGTGCCCTGTTGTTTTTTGTAAGTTAGAGTATATCTGAGTCAGAAAAAAAATGCTTTTAGAGAATAAAGGGACTTAACAAGACCTGTAACAGAACTAAATGAGAGTATAACTTATGCTGCCTTGAGCAAGTATGTATCAGCTCCCATGATGCCTTGCATGAGTGGGGTCATGACATTTGTAATGGAGATAAACATGTTTTCACACCAGGGCAAAAAAGAGTGAAGTAACCTCATATATATTTAAATTAGGATGACATTAGGAGGATACAAGAGAGGGAATCATTGTTCTTGCCTAAAGACTACACAGGTATACATCCTTTTAAAGGGAAAGTCCCCCTAACCTACTTTCTGTATACCAGTGTAGTTTGTTGGCATGAACAATAATTCCCTCTCTTGTATCCCTCTAATTTAAATATGAATAAGGTTGCTTCACTCTGTTCTGCCATGATGTGAAAATCTGCTTGACTATTGCAAAGGTCATGACCTGAACCTTGTAAGGCATCCTGGAATTTTATGATGTTTTAGGGCTAAAGCCTGCAGTAGCTATACTGTATTAGTCAGTGTTGTTGCTGTCCTCTACAGTCCCTATGTTATTGTCTTATAATGGCCATGAAACTTTTCAAGGTGTAGTAAGTGCCCTGCTGTTTTCTGTAGTTTAAAGTATATCTGCATTATAAAAATATGCCTATATAGCCGGCCCGCCAGCGCAGCAGTTGGATTTCCGCTTGCGACGCCAGCAACCTGGGTTCAGGAATGGACTCGGGGTGCTGGAGGGCCAGCTGGGGAAAGAAGGCTAGAGCATCTGGAGGGTGGATCAGGGTCCCAGCACTTGCCAACTCCTGGTGGAGGCTGGGGTTATGGCAATGCACTTGGGTCCTACTGACTAAGGGGGGCATGGGGAACATTGGCTTACACCTAGACGTTGTAGCACACCATGCCCCTGGGGAGCAAAGTGGAAAAATGTTCCATGGCCAACCAGATGATTGTCACCGGCTCCTGTTGCCGCCAAGCCCCCGATGTGTCCCAGATCCATCTCAGCAACACCGGGGCCAAGTAGTATGTGCTGGCCAGCCCCCTACCGGTGCCTATCTCCCTCAGAGAAGGGGGACCCACCTGGTGAAGTGTTACAATCGGGTTACCCAGGGGGCTCCAAATATGAGGTGACGGTGGCTGGCATTGGGGCAAGGGCACCAGCAGGGACCTAGGCAGCCCAAAGGAGTGGCCAACCTGGAGCAAGGGAAGGAAGAAAAGAAAAACAAAGAAAAATATGCTTTTAGAGAATGCATGGACTTCTAAAGACATGTAACAGAATTGAATGAGAGTATAAGGTCTGCTGGCCTATGCAGGTATGCATCACCAACTCCAATGAAGCCTTGCATGAGTGGGATCATGACCTTTGCAATGGAGACAGATTGTCACACCAGGGCAAATCAGAGTGAAGCACCCTCATTTATATTTAAATTAGTTTGAAATTAGGGGGATGCAAGATAAGAAAGTATTGCTTATGCCTAGAAACTACACAAGTATACAGAAAACAGTTTGAAAGGACTTTCCCTTTAAGCACAAACCCATCGGAGCTACAGCCATGACTGCAGTATTGGTACAGCAAATGCTAATGATCCTACTCAACAAGCAAGGTCATAACACCTCATTACCATATTCTAATTACCCCCCATATACATGTCCTAATCAATTCACGTTCTCCTTGCACTGGATGGAAGCTGTAGACTGCGGAGTACAACAGAGAAATCTATTTTCACATGTGAGAAGGGTGTGACATGAGGATATATCGCACCTTTTGCCACAGTTTAATAAGTGCATCGGTGTGTTTAGAGAGGCCAGCATGATATTTGTAATGTTCTTGTTCAAGTTGTTTAATATCAGTATGGCATTATATTGAGATCCCCTGTCTGTGCAGGTTTCAAATCAAAGTACTCCACCCTGCATAGACAATACTGCTGACAGCTCTGTTACAAAAGTTCATCTGTCCCCTTGGTACACCACTGCATGCAAAGGTGGTTATAATTACAGGTAAGGGCAAATAATGCACTGAAATCCAGTCAGAAAACCCCATAATACATGGGTGTGTATTACAAGTTGTGTACCACAGAGTTTCTGCTTGTGCACATTTTCACTTTCAGTGGCAGACTCACTCATTCACTTTCAGTCAGGCTGTGGTGGTAAACAGTGATTGAACTGGCAATGTTTAGGTGAGGGAACTCTCACATCTAGAGATCTAGGTGGTGGAACTGTCATTTTTTAGGTGGGTGAACTCTCCTATAGTAATCAATAGATAAAAATGGCAAGAGGTTGTGGAAATGTCATATAATTTTTTAGCAGGTGGTGGAACTGAGCTATTGTTGTCTTCTGCCTAATTTAAGCCCTGATGATTAAATTCAGTGTATGTTCCATTGATAGCACAGATCAATAAGCAAGCAAACACCAGAAATTATGGTTTTATGGACCTCTCAAGCTTTGCAATCCAGGTTTGTGTCACTACATCTTGGGTGTATACAGAAACTCATAATACACCACTTCCCATACATTATTCTATATTTTCAGGGCTGTCATATACAGTATGCCATGGTCTTTGCTAAATGGTTTATCCCCCCATCCCTCATACCTCACCCTTTTTTCCTTCCCTACTCCTTCCCTCCTCCTCTACTCCCTCCACACACCTCCTTGCTGCCCCTGCCCCTGCCCCAGACCCACTCCCCACTCCCTCTCTTTCTCCCTCTTTACACCAGTCTCTAGCCTCACATCCCTCTGTTGGATGGCTACCTATACGAATCTACATTGATTAAATTGTTATAGAAGTGATTTGCACAATTGTGATGTTTTGATAATTGACAAAGCCCTCAGGCTGCTATGTTTATTTCTCTTTTGCACAAAACCACTGCCTGTCCTAATGTTTCAAGTATCCTGATGTGGAACCTTTGTAAAAGAGCCCCTGGCTCAAAGGTGTATCTGATTCCTTTAATAAAAAATTAAATTAACTTTGCTTTAAAATTAAGCAATAAATCATGACAGAGCATGGGTTATTGGGGGACTTAACCATATCTCATGTGGTAAGCATGGGACCGAAGGCCAAGTCACTTCAATCACATGAGAAGTGAGGTAATCTCTCAATTACCAATGCCCTGTAATACCTTATTGTGATTGTAGACAGACCTATTTAAATAAATAAATAAATAAATTGTAAGGAAATGTTTTAAATGATTTTTAAGTGTTTTTTTTTATAACTGTAATGTAAATATCCTTCCAGTATGTGTGAAATATTCCCTCAATAGATAGTATTTTACTGTAAGACTGGTGTAGAAATGCCCCTCCCATCAAGCTTTTATGAGAGTTCCTTTTTTTTTTGTGGTTTCAGAGAGAGAGAGAGAGAGAACCAGGCAAGAGAGCAGCAAGATTAGTAGTGGGCAGTAGTTTGAGAGAGCGGTGAGGTTAGGAGCGAACAGGGATGTAACATTTGTGCTGTGCACAAGAGGGAGGCTGTTGCAGTTGGTTGTACCCACAGTACAGATTTGGGATGCATGTATAACTGCAGTGGGTAGGTGGGAGGCAGTGAGAGTTTTTTTCTTTAGAGTGTATGACCCTAATGGTGGTGTCCACATTGCTCAGTTGGCAGCACATCCATCTCTGGGCCAGAGGTCATGGGTCTTAGTCCCACACTGTGACTAGGCTCACACCACACTTGCTGGCACCTGAGTGCAGTACTAGGGGGTAATGTACTGTCAGGGTTTGTTATACTTTGGGGGAGATGTTAAACCAATGTCCTTTCTGCCTGGTCTAGTGGTTTTTCAGCTGGACATTACAGAACCCATGGTTCTTCTCAAAAAGACTAAGAGAATTTCCCCAGTGTCCTGGCCAAACTTTCCCCAACTAATCTAAATCTACCACCAACAGCTTAATCTGATCCATTCTCTGCTAGTTTGCTTCTGTTCCCCCCCAGCTGAAAATAGGTAGTATTGTCTAGCGCTCCTTTCCCAGTCCTCACAAAGTAAACAAATTAGATGGTGGTTTGTTTGTGGGGGTGAGTGGACAGCAAAGCACAGTGTAGAGTGTCAGGAGACAACATGGGTGGTTTTGGTGATTCCAGTAGTAAGACAATGAGTGTTCTTTTGGTAATAAGGGAACATTTAAAAACTTGGTATTAAAAAAGTAGGAGCTTTGTTACATGTGGGAGGCAGTAGGGCTTGGATGAATGAGCAACAGTTGAAGACAGAGGAGGCAACATGGTGGAATATTTAAACAGCAGAATTCTAAGTACGTGTATTGATTTGTTAGGGGATATCTTACCCATGGTATGTGCCAGGATTTACCCACAGATACAGAGCACATCTGACCGATAAGGATACTGTATTTTTAAAGCCTATTGTATAATATGCTTTTGTCAAGCATTAACTATCACTGAGCAAACAGTTAGCACTGCTACCAGACTTATTGTGCCATGTATGCATGACTCTCACTTTTAATTCACCAAAGCTTTGCCTTGTACTGATCTGCAGATTGTTATGTGCCAAGCAAACTGCAACTCCCTGTATGGGATGGGTGTGCAAATTACATTCCGAGCACTAATAGCCCAGCTTGCATTGCACAAACACAGTTTATGGGTACCACAGGATTCAGTATTAGGACCGGTCCTCTTCAATGTCTTTATAAGCGACATTGCAGAGGGACTGGAAGGAAAAGTATGTCTCTTTGCAGATGACACAAAGATCTGCAACACAGTTGATGCACAAGGTGGGTGGAAAGGATGAGAAGGACTTGGCAAGGTTAGAGGAATGGTCAAATGTATGGCAGCTTAGATTCAATGCTAAGAAGTGCAAGGTAATGCACCTGGGAAACAAAAACCCAGGGGAAGAGTACACAATGGGGTGGGGGTGAGATACTAACAACAACAACAATGGAAAGGGAACTGGGGGTAGTCATATCAGATGACCTAAAGGTGGGCAAGCAATGTGAGAGGGCAGCAAGGAGGGCTGGGGGATACTGGGATGCATAGGGAGAGGCATCACCAGTAGAAAACAGGAAGTTATTATCCCTCTGTACTGACAGTTGGTAAGACCCCATCTGGAGTACTGCGTACAGTTCTGAAGACCCAATCTCTGCAAAGACATAGACAGGATGGAGGCTGTCCAGAGGAGGGCAACTAAAATGGTGCAGGGTCTGCACCAGAAGACATATGAAGAGAGACTTAAGGAGCTGAATATGTATAGCCTCGAGGAAAGGAGGGAGAGGGGGGACATGATAGAAACTTTCAAGGACCTCAAGGGAATCAACAAAGTCCAAGAGGGTAGCATCTTTCAAAAAAAGAGGTGTGCAAGAACAAGGGCACAATTTGAAGATAGAAGGGGGCGGCTCAGAGGTAATTTAAGGAGTATTTTTCAAGAGAGGGTTGTGGATGCATGGAACGGCCTCCAGAGGAGGTTGTGGAGTCAAATCAGTGGTGGAATTCAAGCATGCATGGACAGTCATAAGGCAATTCTAGGGGGTGGGGGTAGGAAGAAGTAGGCTGCTGGTTAACTAGGATCTGCAGCTTATCCATTAGGTAGGGAAATGGGCAGACTGGGTGGGCCAAGCGGTCCTTATCTGCTGTCAAAATCTATGTTTCTATGTTTCTATGAATGAACAAGGGGGCACACAATGAAGTTTGGGGGAGGTTAAGGGGCAACATGAGGAAGTACTTTTTCACTGAAAGAGTGGTGGATGCTTGGAACAGCCTCCCAAAGGAACAGGTGGAGGAAAAGAAATGGAATTTAAGAATGCATGGGATAAATATAAGAGTACCCTAGAGACAGGGAAAAAAGGGTGAGCTGCAGATCAACTAGAATCTGTGGTTTGAAATAGGCAGGCAAAATGAGCAGAGTAGGTGAGCCACATGGTCGTTATCTGCCATCGCTTTTATGTTTCTATGTTTCTGTGACTTGTAAAGTGCTTTGACTATACTACTTCTGTTTAAAAGAAATCTATACTGTTGCAAAGTATGTTCTGCAAGCAACTATTTTAAAGAATGGCACTCAGCCATAAAGCGCAGCTTGTCAACAAAAATACAACATATAGGAGTGCAAACTCTTTAAAAACTGAGCCTCAAGTACACTGCACTGCTGAATGAGAGACTTGGGTTTTGAAGCAATCCTGGATTCTTGTCTCTTGCTCTGTGAGCTGGCCAAGGGTGTGCTCCTGGTTGAGGTGATGTGCTCATTCTGTGGGAAGTGACAGGGCTAGAGTGTGTTACATTTCAGCAGTGAGCACCTGAGGCTAGCCTACAAGCAGAATGCGACAGGTTCTTACTTGTATCATTTGTAACTGAGGCTGGGTGCTGTGATATGCTGTATGAGTACTGGGGTTGGGGACTAAGGGGATAAAAGGGAGAACTCGGAGCTATTAAATCTTGGGGAGGAGGCTTCAGCCCCTGATATCTGAATTTCTGGTTCTAAACTCTGCATCAAGTTTGGACATGAAATATTGTACAGGTGATTGTGATTTAACCATTATCAGCCAGCGTTATCTTCAAATGTGAGTGTGAATACTGTGCGCCGAGAGGTTAAAAATGATATGCAGATTTTTGCATCACGTTACAGTACACATAAAGCACGTCAGATGTAGCAAACACTTTGAAGAATGCACTTACTCATTTGTATTTGCCAGTCTTTTGGCAATCATGTTTTAGTACCCAGTATTTTAATCTGTTCACATTTGGAAAAATGTCAATTGCCCACCACCCCTACCCCCCAAAAAAATATGAACTAGTACTAACTTCCCTATCCCATACTGATATGGCTTTTGGAGGCACTGTTTTCACTTACACATTTGACTGTGAAGCCCTGATTAGTGTATGACTACAGTTATCTCAACCTACTGTTTGGCATTATCTGCTTCATGAGAAACTTCATAGGATATGGCGGTTGAATCACATTCCTCTCTTTCTACTTAACTCAGTGCAATCATATAATAAAACAGACTTTTCAGGTTAGTTCACATAAACTGCTTTATGTGTGAGTGTGTGCCAAGTTTCATTATAATCCTCTCTGTGTTCTGCTGATGGCCTCAGACACACAGATACAGAGAATACAATATGGTCTCAATGTGCCCTCCTGAGGCAGATGGAGTCCAATAATATAATGCCAGAAAACCAAATGTTGTGCAGTGGGACAGAACAAGGCTACAGTGCTCTAAAAGGAACATTGTGGAACTTGCGTGGGCATTTTGATTTAAATGGTCAAAATATTGTAATATGTACTTTTTTGATTTTAAACGGTCCTGCTTCTGAGTTTTCTATTTCTTACGTGAGAGGCAGTATTTTCACATGAATATAATATTTTTTCTGTCTGCTTGTCAGATATCCTTCCTAGCTGTGAATATACTCTGTCACTCTTTTTTAGTATCCCTCAATTAATTTGAAAGTAATCCATTTCTTTATCACCACTCTAGAGCTAATGCATGTTATGTGCATTTGAGGGCAGAATAGCGGGAGCATTGGGGGTGTTTGGCTTTGTAATTTCATCCTTGAATTTTGTGATTACTAACAGGACAACTTTTTTAATTTGCTCTTTTGTCTCGATTCTCCTGGCTGACAATCTGCACTGTGAGCTAAGCTTTTTAATCAATCACCTAGATAATCAAATGTCACTGGCTATCTGCTCCATGTAATTACTTTTGCAATTAAAAATCAACCTCTAGTCGCCTCATCTAATTAGAGGGCTGGGCAGATTTTCATCTAGATTGATTTTTTAATAAATATTGACTTAAAATGCCATAATCTCATCATATTCTTTCATTTTCTTTGTACCAAAAATCAAACAAATGGTAGAATTAACAAAGAAAAGGATTCATGGGACTTCAAAGGCTTTTCCAGTTCAGATATATAAAACTGTGCCATACGGAAGCTCAGCTTATCTCATGCTAATTATAACTCTCAAGTTTTCTTACCTGCAGCTAGGCAAAAATGAAATAAATGAACTGAAGAAATCACACATATTCTGCATATTCTGAATTGTTAAAATGTAAGTTTTATATTTAGTTCCTGTGTTTCTTTCACAACTGCAAGTGCTATGACTGAGTTACTTGAAACAGCTGACAAAAGACAACAATGACCGATCTGCTAAGCCTGTCGGAATATAACACATTATAATACTTCTATGAGCATGTTTAAAATCCATTTTTCAATGCCAGTATTAATGTATTATATTACTTGACATATATTTTGACTTGATATTTCAGTGTGTAAATTATTTTGGTTTTATTAATAGAATTCTAAACATAGATGAAAATGCCAATTCCCAGTTTTCTTAATTTGTACAAAGAGATGTTGAATATAAACTTGAAAGCACTGTATACAGAAGCCTGATTTCAACGGTGATATCTTCTGCTATCACCCTTTATACGCAGTACCCATGAGAGAAGAAACAAAACATCAGCTGATTGTATATGATGTAAATGTGATGCAAGCATGCATGGGACAGACACAAGGCAATTGTAGTGGGGGGTGGAAGGAAGTAGGCTGCTGGTTAACTAGAATCTACAGCTTATCCAGTAGGTAGGGAAATGGGCAGACTGGGTGGGCCAAGTGGTCCTTATCTACCGTCAATGTCTATGTTTCTATGTTTCTGTGTAAAGTAAAACTATATATTTGTACTGGGCTCCATACTGGCATCCTGTTAATGGTAAGATCTGCTACTGTATGCCCTTTTTTATGTGTATGTAATACATAGTGCACTCCACTTATATTGGACTCACATAAGCTGGACAATCTCTTTAAACTGACAAACTAAGGATACCAAAACCAAGACCATAGGGCTTTCATTGTAAAGTGGTCTGTTATAACTTATTATGAAATAGATCTGGAAAATAAAGAGCACTGATTGACTGAGGACCTCAGAACCTCATGCTGCTATCCCAACACAACAGCTCAGGAAGAAGATCCAAGTCCTTTTTACTTTATCCATCCTCAGAGATATCACTACTTCTTCCCTGCTGCTGCTGCCTGCCTGCTTATTCACACTCCCACTCTGAAATTAAACAGTGTCTTTATTTGAAAAAAAAAAAAAAACTTTCCCTCATGCCATCAACTGTGGTTTCTCACAAGTACTGTAACCTGGTTCCCAATGCCATCGACTGTGGCTCTGAGCAGTCACTCTTTCCTCCCACTGCTGCCTCCCATGCTCACAACAGAACCAGTCACTGACAACCAAAGTGCTCACCGATGCTTGACAAGCTGCCCTGCCATGTGACCATTGCTCCTTTCTGCCAAGGATGACACTCGGTACAAAACCACTACCATCATACCGGTTGTAATGCCAACCTCAACTACCGACAGCCTATGCTGTACATGGTGAATTAAGCTGCACTCCCGCTGCCCTGGCCATATAGTAGGGGTGCCACCTTCTGGGCAATCTAAACATTTGACCTGAATGGAACTATTTTCTCTTTATCTGTTTTTTCCCTGTCTGTCTTTACAAATTATAGTTAAAAAACTTTAAGATCCTATTTAGTCACAGTAAGGGACTCATTTCATAATGTCAGTAAGGTACTCCAGGGTGTGCATTGTACTTTGGCCTTGTTCTTCAACCCACACAAAGCATGCTGTCACCCCAGCATAATGCACACCCTGGAGTGCCTTATTGCTTAATTAAGCGTGCCTGCTATTCCAGATGTCAGTGCCCCAGATTAATGACCCTTTTCCCACTCTCCCAGACTTCCTAATCCTGGCTCACTGTTACCGTGATGTGGAGATAATGAGCCCTGATGAGGTGTTAAACTCACTCCCTGCCCCCTCATAGCAGAATCTCTAGCCAATGGGACCAAAACCTTCTTCTGTCCTCAGGACTTTAGACTCATGAGGACTTGTTATTGCTTTTTTATAAAGTATATTACAGTAAAGTTATGTGGAGATTGGCAAACCAAGACAGAGCTTTTTTCGCAATCTGAACTTACTTTTTAAGAGGAGTGTAGCATCAATCTGCATAGATTATGGAGGCAAGGCAAGGGCTCAGGGCTCTTTGCAATAACAATAATAATAACAAATCTGCAACATTAGTAGAGACAGCTAAAATTATAGAATAAGTATCAATGTCAACAAATATATAAACAGCAATAAACAATAACTAAGAGCAGTCTGGGAATGCTCCTTGAAATAAACATGTTTTTAAAATGGTCTCAAAGGCCTCAACCATGCGTGCAGATCTGACATATGCTGGTTAGGCAATCCAGAGTATATCAGCTGCTACGCAGAATGCCCTGTCCCCTGATTGTCACAACTGAGATGATAGGACAGACAAAAGGTCTGCATTGGAAGAGCAGAGGGGGGTGACCTGGGTGACAAGGAACTGGAAGATCTTTTAAGTAGTCTCGTCCCAGACCATCTAGGGCCTTGAATGCTATCAGATATATCTTGAAGGTTATGCACCACCCCATAGGCAGCCAGTGCAGTGCATGCAGAATCAAAGTGATGTGGTCCCTAGGAGAGGAACCCACAATCAGCTGGGCTGCCACATTCTTGACCAGCTACAGGCGAAACAACAAGCCGCCAGATAGCCTTAGGTGCATATCAGCAACACAGCAGGAACAATCGGGGATGAGATGAGAGAGGATCAACTTAAAATTACTAAAATAATAATAAAATAACCAAAGCAAATGCTAACATCAGTCACTGCTGGCAGCTAGCATGCACGGTGTGACCGATAACCATGAGTGGCTGCAAGTTTCTATTTTCTACAAAAGTAAGTGATTGTTTAAGTTCAGCTTCTCCTTTAGGAGTTATGGAGTGTACTAGCTATTGATAGACCAGTACAGTGCAATGCATAGCCTTGGTACAACCTTACTCTTCAAAATATATTAATGCAGAGAACTGCCAACATCAAATATCTGAACCGCAATTGAAAAGCAACACAAATGGTTACAAAATGAATTGCTCTTTGGTTCTAGCTATTAAAAGGTTAATTGTTTGATTTATTTCTTAGGTTGTACCCAATTTTCACAGACGAGTGGATGGGAGCACAGGGAGGTCAAGAAACTTGCTCAAGGTCACAAGGCAGTACAGTACTGTAAGTGGCTCTGATGAGATCTGAAAGTGTGCAATTGTCCTCAAACCTATACACTAGACCACATGGCAGAAGAACTTGTCATCAAAATGTTTACCTTTATTTTCTAGTGCTCGGCATCTCAAGTCGTCTGTTTTGTTTTCCACTCCACACCCTGACCCATCACCCACTTTGGTTCTGACTGATCTCATGTATAAATAAGATGCTGTTTTAATAAGCTGTCTTATTTAATACAAATATTGACAGAATGCAGTGTAACACAACTTCTCTGTAATGTTGAAATCGCACTGAATGAGAGCAGGTTAAATAAAGACAGAGCACTTTTCACAGCAGCTCCTGATTGGCTGCCTCTTCATTCTGATCACTTGTGGGATAGGGTGGTAATAGACATTTCCCTTTGCACAAAATAATAACAGCAGCACTTATCGCTTGTTGCCTACAGCTAGTGGCAAAAGGAAATTAGAAAAGTCCAATGAAGCTGAGAAGTAATTAATCATCATACAGTGGGGCCTGTCAAATCAGAGGGGTCTTTTCAGCTGATAATGCTGCCCAGCACAATTTAGACTGATAGAAATTAGATTTCTTTTTCCTCTGGCAAAACCAAAAAGACCACAGTTAGCACAATTGTGGCCAACTGTTCTCTTTAATGACTGCCTGACCCATTTATAGTTGATGTTTGTATTAAGTTAAACTCAGCCAAGGCAGAAAAAAACAAAAAAAAAAACAAAACAAAAAAAACCTCATTCCCTTTCTAAGGCTACACAAATTCTCAAGCAAACTGAAAGTTGTTGATTTCAGACCAAGATCCATGCTTTGTTTAAAATGCGACATACACATCAGCTCACTTCAACTGTTGCCCACTTGCTTCTGTCTCTGCTAAACAGGGGTGGTTATAGGTTTTGCCATCTGAACTTCCAAATTATTCTGAGAAGTCCTCCTCTGCACATAAAGGGAATGAGTTTTGTAGAGGTCTTATTATCAGGTGATGGGTGTGTGTGTGTGTGCACGTGTGGTGCAGACTAAAAAAAGACAGCTGGCAAATTAAGTACCAGAGCAACTCGGCACTCTCACTTCTGTTTCCTCTTACCTCCCGAGTTTAAATGACTTTTAGAGTGTGGGAAGGGGGGTTTCAAACAGATGTACAATGTAAACAAGGCTGCAAAGTACAGATCATAACACAGCTTTCAACTACTATCAAGCCCATCTAGTGCTCATCAGGCCTAAGCCCTGTGAAGTCAGGCTGGTTTGTGAGGTGTAACTTCATGGAATGCTTTCAAGGAAAGGATATAGGAAAGAAAATGAGGGGAAACAATATTCCATTTTGCTGCCTGCGTGCATGTGCACATGCGTGCGTGTGTGTGTGTGTGTGTGTGTGTTTGTGAAAGCAATTCTTTTTTCAAATTTTGGATTTGTTGTGGTGTCATGTGTAGTGAAAGCTTACCTACCAAAACTAGGTTTGTGCTGTAAGCATGATATCACTTTAAGGTCATTTCTATAAGCCATATTGAAGCTTCAGAATGTGGGATCACCATGGATTTTTTCCATACCTGAATGGACAACGATGGCTGACTCCAGAGGAGCAGAAACACCCAGTTTTACAAAGTGCTGACAATCCATGGCACAAAATACACGTTTTATTTCCAGTTTATTTGTACAGGAGAGCCTAGCTGAGATGTATGGCAGGACATTCAGAGCCCTTCAGGGGCCTTGCATCTTTCTTGACTTAAATGCATGTTGGACCACCTTATAGGTAGCCTAACATTGTTGGAAATAGAAATAATTCACTGTGAGAACCCATCACCTTTAATGTAGGATTGAACATACAGGGTACTTGATTGGGGTCTGGGGGGCACATTTCATCATCATATGTAGTGTTTGTACACTTTATTTAGTCAGCGTTATGCATTTTGGGGCTACATTTTACACACCAGCAATCCTCCCCCATTTTGCTTCTGGAACTGAGTCAGACTCTAAGGTTCAGTTCTCGAACTGAGTTTGCCTGGTCCCCCCCCACCCCCGTTCTACCCCCCGGGTCAAGTGACTCGCTCAAGGTCACAGTGAGGGACTGGCTGCAGTGGAATCTGATCCTGATTCTCTTTGGCCAGCTGTTAGCTATGTTTAATCAGTTATTTCAGCATTAGTTTTGTAAATGGCTATTTTCCCCACTAGAACAGATCTTTATTTCATTTCATTTCAAAATGTCACCAAGAAAGACACACTGATCTGACAGCTGCTCATTTCTAGATGTATCCTGGGGGAGGGAGAAGGGGAGAGTACAGTGCAATTACAAAATACAATGTTCAGAAAATACAAAAATATGTAAATAAGCACCACAAAATAAGCAACTTTACACTCAATGTTTCTGAGCAGAAAATATGCAATACAATAAAGTGCAGAAAAGGGACAGTAGGCAGTGTACAACAATTACAAGAAGGGGAGTGGGAATGGCTGCAAACTGGGGTAGGGGTCAAGGGGGGCTGTACTATTTTCAGTGCAGGGTGGCACGCTAGGACAAAAGTATAGGACCCAGTGGCAGGAGCAACTGCAGAAGTAAGTAATGATATCATGTAGGAGACCTCAAAGTATGAAGGGAAGGAACAAAGCTGATGGAAGGGGGAGAGAGCCCCAGAGTTCAGATCTAAATGAAAATATACTCATCAAGGTAATTTGTAGATTCTGTGTGTTATCAAAAGCTCATAGGCAGTCAACGTATTTATAACTGTCAGCTGAAATGCACCATCAATAGAAGGCTTTTTATTTAGACATTCTTTTTTTTTGGGGGGGGAATTTAGTCAGTAAGTGGAAAATTACACTGAAGAAAAAGTAAGCATGGAAAACTCAGTCAGTGCTGTAAAAATACTCACATAAGTTCAAAACTGTTTTAGTCCCGAAAACAAAGAATAACACTGCCCGTTTAAGGGCACAGTCCTAACCTTTATCTTCAGTGTCAGATAAACCAGTTGTGTGTTAATGTGCCCTGAAATGTAAGGGCCATGTATCAAGAAAAAAACATACCTTGTGAATTTTTCAAAGTGTCAACATTCTCTTCAAGGTTGCTTATTTACAGATTGGGTGTAGAATCTAAATAAGTGGGAGGATTTTTGAAATCCCTCCTGATCACAAACCTGGCTGAGTAAACATTACATGTACACACAGAAAGAGAGAGAGAGAGAGAGAGAGCGAGAGAGAGATGAAAGGAAACAGCTGCCCTCTGTGGTCAGAACTCCTTATCTACTGACCCAACCTTTGTTGGTTTGACTAAGCACAAGTGGTCTGCACTGGCGGCAAGTTCAAAGCACTTTTTCTGTAGATAAAGCAATCAAAAGTCTGCCTATCCACTGAAATATTTAGACAAACATGATATCACCATGACCTCCCTACACCTGCGACCTTTAAGAAATGCTTTAAGAAGCACCTTATTCTTGTTTATGTTCTTTATCTTTAATAGGCTTCTGAATTTTTCAAAGATCAGCGCTTTGTAAAGTGAGTCCCTTTGAGTACCAGAGTAGGTTCTTTTACCCTGTAATCAAACTCTATGGTGCCCCTTTGTAGTAAAAACCAAAACAAAAAAGCTTACCTGTTAAAAGGAAAACGATGGCCTTACCATAAACTTGGTTTTACGCAGGGGGTGGGTGCAAAGGAAGCTGCTGTCCTGTAGAGGTGATATAGTTTGTGCTTAAAATAAACATGACAATTGAGTTTAGACTTGGCAAACATAGTAGAGGGATTGGTATATTTTAGGATAAAAACTTCACACAAGGAGCATTGCTTTACAAGGTACATGACTGCATCACAGTCTTGCTAGTATACTAATCTGATTCCCTGTGATCTCAGGGCAGTCGGTGACAGCACTTCAAGTGACTGCCTGCATGATGTCTGCGAGCATCCATTTTGAGGGCTGCGTTTTCAAATTGGTATGCTTATTCAAACAGATGTAAAAGGCATAAGCTTCCCTTTTGCCCACCCTCTGCAGTAAACCTTTTTATAATAAGTCCATAATTGTCCTTTAAATGCAATACTGAGCTAAATGTCTCAACTGCTGTGCATGAAGAACTAACCAGCTATGAACATTGACTTACAATGTCCTGATCATTAGCCATTAATTAGGGGATACAAAAGAGACTAAAACAGCCTCAATGTAGTTCCTTATAATTAACATAGAAACATATAACTTGTCAGCAGAAAAGGACTGCTTGGCCAACCCAGTCTGCTCAGATGGTCCCTGCCTAGTCTGTCTCGGTAGGCCCAAACTGATCTTCAACGGACCTCCATGTTCTCTACCTATTTATAAATATTCTCCTATGTTTATCCCATGCATGCTTGAAACCCCCTTCAATGTTTGCTGCCACCACTTCTGCTAGCAGTCTGTTTCAGGCATTCACCACTCTTTCAGTGACGTAGTACTTCCTCACATCCCTCAAACTCTTAAACTCAAAAATCTTTTTTTATGTTCAAGCTTGCACTTGTGCAAACAAACATGTTGTTATGATAGTAGATTTGAGAGGTGTGTCAATGTCAGTCCAATGCAGGGCATTCTGCAGTGGGCTCGACAGTGTCAGACCAATCATCAGCCAGGCAAACTATGACAATCGTTTGGACTTGCTACGTGGAAACTTCATGAAGTTCAAAGAAAAGAGCCACCCAAATCTCTGGATGGCTCTTTGCTCTGTTTGCTTTGATCTGCATGACGCCACCCAACAAGAAACTGACTGGTGTCATGATCAGCCAGCATGTCATTCTACCCACAATGCAACTGACTGCACATAATCCCTGCTCTTTCTCCATTTGTTCCTTTTAAACAATCCCACCCACTGCCAAGTATTCCTTCCACATACCCATCACTTCCCATATCCCGTAAATATGAACCCGACACCATTGATGTCTGTTACCACCACTGCTGGCCTCTGCCACTATTACCCCTCCCACCACCACCCCACTCATCACCCTCCATCCCAACTCCCCGGACCCCTTACTTATCTACTGCGGTTCCAATGTCATAATCCTCTCTGGATCAGAGACATGCCTTCACTCTTCAACGCTGAATGGAGAACAGAGTAAGTCAGGTAAGCTGCTATCAATACATTTTAATGCGTTTTGAACTTGTACTCATAACGTGGTCATTTATTAAATATTTTTCACCTAAATTATCAAAATGGCCTTTTTTGGGAACCCACTTCATGGACGAGGTAGGTAAAATTTTTCAGATCTAGCCCAAATGGTGATTATGCAGTTTATTTATTTAAAATTTTGGTAACCGGGAAAGGCACACAGAGCAGAGCTTGTTTGCAAGTGCGACCCAGGGACCAGGGGTTCAAATACAACAAAGCGATGATGCATACAGAATACAAAATAAGGCAATGTACAACACAAATAAATATATACATTTAAAATAGGTGACAACAATAGGAAATAATTTAAGTATAGCTATACTATAAATATAATAAGGTGCTCAGGTAGAAGTTTTTAGTTGAGAAACATAGAAACATAGACTTTGATGGCAGATAAGGACCGCTTGGCCCACCTAGTCTGCCCATTTCCCTACCTACAGGATAAGCCACAGATCCTAGTTAACCAACAGCCTACTTCTTCCTACCCCCCACAAGAATTGCCTTATGTCTGTCCCATGCATTCTTGAATTCCCACACTGTTTTAGACCCCACAACCTCCTCAGGAAGGCTGTTCCATGCATCCACTACCCTCTCTGTGAAAAAATACTTCCTCACATTGCCCCTGAACCACCCCCATCTTTAAATTGTGTCCTCTTGTTCTTGCATGTCTCTTTTTTTGAAAGATGCTACCCTCTTGGATTTTGTTGATTCCACTGAGGTACTTAAACGTTTCTATCATGTCCCCCCTCTCCCTCCTTTCCTCAAGGGTATACATATTAAGCTCTTTTAGTCTCTCCTCATATGGCTTCTCTTGCAGAGCCTGCACCATTCTAGTTGCCCTCCTCTGGACTGCCTCTATCCTGTCTATGTCCTTGCGGAGATGGGGTTTCCAGAACTGGACACAGTACTCCAGATGGGATCTCACTAACTGTCTGTGCAGAGGATAACAAATTCCTGTTTTCTGCTGGTGATGCCTCTCCTATGCATCCCAGTATACCCCCAGCTCTCACAAATGCCTCTCACATTGCTTGCTAACTAAGGTCATCTGATATGATTACCCCCAGGTCCCTTTCCTTTTTGTTTTGTTACTACCTCTCCCCCCATTGTGTAATCTTCCCCTGGGTTTTTGTTTCCCAGGTGCATTATTTTGCACTTCTTTGCATTGAATCCTAGCTGCCATACTTCCGACCATTCCTCCAACCTTGCCAAGTCCCTTTCTCATCCTTTCCATGCCTCCTTGTGTATCAACCCTGTTGCAGATCTTTGTGCCATCTGCAAAGATGCATACTTTTCCTTCCAGTCCCTCTGTAATGTCTCTTATAAAGACATTAAAAAGGACTGGACCCAGTATTGAACCCTGCGGTACCCCACTAGTAACCCCTCTTTCTTCAGTGTGGACTCCATTTACAATTATCTTCTGTGTCCTGTTGTCCAGCCAATGTTTTACCCAGGCTACCACCCTGGGACCCACTCCCAGGCTGGTTAATTTGACTATTAATCTTTTGTGTGGGACTGTGTCAAATGCCTTGCTAAAGTCTAGATAGGCCATGTTCACAGCCCCTCCTTGGTCTACTACTTTGGTCACCCAGTCAAAGAAATCAATTAGATTCATCTGACGTGACCTTCCCGCTGTGAACCCATGCTGCCTTGGGTCCTGTGCCCCACTGGCCTCTAGCTACTTAACAATTCTTTCCTTCAGAAGTAATTCCATCACTTTCCCTACTGCACAGGTCAAACTGACAGGTCTGTAGTTTTCTGCCTCTGTCTTGGTACCACTTTTGTGAAGGAGAATCACATCCACCTTCCTCTAGTCCTCGGGTACCACACCATCCTCCCATGATTTGTTGAAAAGGGTAGTCAGTGGTTTCACTAGTTCTCCCCTTAATTCTTTTAGAATTCTGGGGTGTATTCCATCAGGCCCCATTGCTTTGTCCACCTTCAGTTTTAGGAGTTCTTTCAGAACTCTTTCTTCTGTGAAAGGACTCGGATCGACCTCCCTATCCAGAGTGCTTCTGTTAATTGGATTAGGCACCTCCCCCTCCTCTTTTGTGAATACTGAGTAGAAATATTTATTCAGTATCCCTGCTTTTTCACTGACCCCCTCTGCCCACCCACCATTCATTCTATTCAGCCTCACTATCCCTCCCTTTGTCTTTCTATGCTCCCTGATGTACTTATAAAAGGTTTTATCCCCCTTCTTAACCGAGTTGGCTATCCTTTCCTCAGTTTGGGCCTTTGCTATTCTGACTTCCTTCCCTGCTTCCTTCTGCCTTAACTGGTACAGCTCTCTGTCCTGCTCCTTCTGTGTTTCAGCAAAGGGTGAACATGAGTGCATGAAACTATGCAGGGGTGGAAAGATAGTGAGGAAGAGTGAGAAAGAGAGGAGTAGAGATGTGAAAGAGAAATAAGGAAGAATTAGAGAAGGGAGCAGTCACAGGACATTAAGGGGGGGCTAAGACAGTATTTTAGTGATGGAAAGGAGGGGGTGAAATGGGTATGGGAGGGGAGGTTGTTCCAAAGGGAAGGAGATCTGTAAGAGAAGGCAAGTTTCCCCATAGATGTACTCACAAATTGCTCTGGGAAATCACATTTCATGTGGAATTTGAACATTTTCATATTTCAGATTAATGAGGTGGGTCATAAGAAGATTAGGCTGAAAATCTGAGATCCAAATGTTAAAAAAAACAACAAAGTTATGAAGGTACATTGACAATTTTCAATGCTCACTCATAACGTTAGTAATTTTCAATGTTTTGACTCCAAATTTTCAACATAGCCATTTTTTCACACCACTTCATGAACATGACAGGTGTTGTTTTTCAAATCCTGTCCAAAATGTGTTTTTGCACTTGTGGTGTGAAATTACATTTCGGCTAGTATGTCAATAAGTGACACCTGTCATGTTCAGAAGGAGTGGTCATAGAAAGACTACTGAGACTACAACACTGAAACAGCACTCAGATGAAGAAGAGAAACAAAGTTAATCTGGGTTTTTATTATTCTAGATGAATCTCAGCACTGGTGCCCCTGCACTTTGTGTCATTAGTGTGATGCTTTGGCAGGAAGTGGAGGGTGGAGCTATAGCATCAAAGTCTTACAGTTATTCAAGAAATTTAAAGGTAGACACAACAAAATACCAATACAAGGCTTGCATCCAGTAGCATATCAGTGCAAACAAAAATAGAAGTTAAAAGTTGAAAACAAATATGTTCTGATTAAATAAATAACTAGTGCTCCCCGTACTTTACATTAACCTAAACAGAATACCAAACAGAACATATAGGTACAAGTATAGACAGCAGCAGCAATAAAGTAACACTAAAGACTGGTAGTAACAAGGAAAATAAAAGGAAATTAAAAAGGGGGAGAAAGGGAAAAAGAAAAAGGGGAAGGGGAAGGAAAGAAAAGGCCACAATTTGCTGATTTATTTGTTTTTAACTTTTATTTGTGTCTGTACTGATATGCTACTGTGCGCAGGGCTGGTATTAGTATTTTGCTGTATATGCCTTTAAATTTCTTGAATAAGAGTAAGGCCTTGGTGCTGTAGCCCCACTCCCTGATGAAGCACCACACCAATGATGTGAAGCGCTAGGGTACCAGTGCTGAGATTCCACTAGAATAACAAAAACCTAAATGGCATCAACTTTAACGTTGTAAGTTTACTTTTTTCTCTTCTTTGTCTGAGTGCTGCTTCAGTGTCGTAGTCTAGGTAGCAATATCTCAGCTAGCACTCACTCTGCTGATCATGTGTGTCTGTGTGTGTTTTGATAAAAAAGTCTATGTTGAAAACGTGGGGTCAAAATTTCACAAAACAGCAAAGTTATGAAAAAGCACTGAATGTTTTTCTCTGTTTACTCATTGTGATGTGTGCAGATTTTGCCCCCCTATTTTCAACAGGGTTATCTTGCTATGCCACCTCATAAATGTGATAAGTGTCACTTTTCAAAATCTCCTCCAGAACTTGTTTTCACAATTGTTCCATTAAGCCACCTTTCAAATGGGATTTAAAAAATTCTACCTGTCATGATCATAAGGTGGGGTCACAAAAAGACAGAATTTATTCAATGTTTACTCATAACTTTGTGATTTTTGCAGACTCTGGGCACAAATGGAAGGGGGACAGGATCAGATCTACAGTACAGTAGCTTCTTGTTTTACATTGTTTTTCATGGATTCTACTTGGTAGAATGTTTATTTTCTTTCTTACTACTAAGGGGCTAGCAGGGTATTGTTTGGGGCTGTTGGAATTTTGAAACCTGTTTTGGTAGCTAAAAGTGGGCTCATTTGTTTGGTTTACTGTGTGGCAGGCTGCATTTGTAGAGGCCTATTTCTTCTCTTTAAACATAATTGGTGTAATTTAACTGGTCTGTTTCTTTGAATTGGAGACCTATATCTTATAATTCCAAACCTATTTTGATGTATTGTTGGTGAAGCTGTTTGAATTGGTGTCCTGTTTCTTTGGGTAGAATTTATTCATTGTTGCTGGCTTCACTAGCTGCAAAGTTTTGAGTGGGGAAGGGTGCTAATTTGTCTGGCCAGGTCTCACTCAGCAGGAGGCAGAGCTGAATCAGGTGTGGAGTCAGTGCTTTGGCTTCTCAGAAGGAACTGGAAGGGGACAGGATCAGATCTACAGTACAGTAGCTTCTTGTTTTACATTGTTTTCATGGATTCTACTTGGTAGAATGTTTATTTTCTTTCTTACTACTAAGGGGCTAGCAGGGTATTGTTTGGGGCTGTTGGAATTTTGAAACCTGTTTTGGTAGCTAAAAGTGGGCTCATTTGTTTGGTTTACGGTGTGGCAGGCTGCATTTGTAGAGGCCTATTTCTTCTCTTTTAAACATAATTGGTGTAATTTAACTGGTCTGTTTCTTTGAATTGGAGACCTATATCTTATAATTCCAAACCTATTTTGATGTATTGTTGGTGAAGCTGTTTGAATTGGTGTCCTGTTTCTTTGGGTAGAATTTATTCATTGTTGCTGGCTTCACTAGCTGCAAAGTTTTGAGTGGGGGAAGGGTGCTAATTGTCTGACTAGAGGCCTCAGCTACCTGATTGTTTCCAGAGGACTTGGGCTGGTCCCACCACCCAAACCCCTCACCCCACCACCCCTGGTCAATTATTCCCTTTGTACTAGGGGTTCTGACATCACTTCCTCAAACAGGCAAAGGTTTGCACCTGTCATAACGAGCAGACATCCAGGAAAGGAACTGCAGCAAGTGAAGAGGTGACGGCTCTCTCAGTGGAAGGGAAGTAAATGCAAATCTAGGCGCTTTCATTATTACTACTTCACATAGTTATTGCATTGGGTAAGAGGGAGTAGGAGTTGAAGAAGGTGTGCAATGGCTACTTAAAGTATTTTTGAGTGTGGATAGGAATATACAAAAGCAGTTGCTCAACATATCTAAATGTGTGCAACAAAGGAGGTAAGGACATAAAGAATGTTTTGCACTGATAGAGGGGAGAGAGGGGACTTGGGGGAGTGTTTGGTATCCTGCATCTGAAGGGTAGGGGGTCGCTGGTAAACTACGGCAATGGGTAGGTGGTAGGCTGCAACAACTCATGTGCACCAATCTTTCTAAACATTGCCTGGAGAGTAGGAGGATGTTTAGTGTGCAACCACATAGAAAAACTTAGAAAGGAGATTGAGGGTCTGCAGGAGGAACTAAGACAGGCAAGGCAGATTGGGGTGGGTTTAGCCCAATACTGGAGGGAGGAGGAAGGGAGATGAGGGAGGGCAATTTAAGCCAACAGTGGTGAGGAGAGGCTCAGAAGAAGGGAAGCAGAGACAAGGGCCCAGGACAGGAAGAACGATTGCCGGGAAACCAGGTCAGGAGACAAAAGTCAAATGGAAGGAGGCAATAGGGGCTTGTGAGGGGAGGCGAAAGTGACAAAAGTCATGGAGTGGAAAGGAGAGACAGGTTACTATGCAGAGAGAGGAGCGGGCATTTGTGAAGGGCCTTCAGAAAATAGTTTTGCACTGCTAGAGAGGAAGAAGGTGGAGGAGGGAAGTGACAAATTAGAGGAGTAATTGATAAATGCCTGGACCAAACTGGAGCGGGGGGAAGTTCTGCTGGGAGAACTGCAACAGGGGTAAAAGGGCATAATAAGGTACAGGAGGAAGAAGAGGAGCTGGAAATGAGGGAGGGAGATGAAAGGAAGCAAGCAGGGAGTAAGAGGGGTGGAATCTTAGTGCTGGGGGACTCAATACTTAGAGGAGTTAGGTGGGGTAGCAAGGCGGAGAGGCATAGTCGCATTTGGGTGGAGGCCTTGCCAGGAATGACAGCGGAAAGGGTGGGACAGTCTGTTCTGAAATATGCTAGAAGGGTAGGGACAAGCCTCATTTAATTATACATCTTGGGACAAACGACCTGGCTGACAAGACAGTGGATATAGTCCAGAGGAGGTTTGAGGAACTAGCACAATTATGTGAGGGGCAGGAAGATCAGTAACTTTTTCGAGATACTTCGGTTGCCAAAGGCAAGCACAACAAGAAAGCTGAGAATAGAGGAATTTAACAGATGGCTAGAACCTGGTGTTGTGCTAAAGGGTATGGGCTGTTGGGGGGTGGGGAGGGACCTGGGAGGACAGTAGTCTCTATGCCAAGGACAGACTACACTTGAGTGAGGAAGGAAAGAAAGTGTTGAAGCAGAGGATGGAAGAATATATAGAGGAAGTTTGGAGTTTAAACTAGGAGTGGGGGTGGCAGTTGGGGAAGAGATATGCAGGGACCACAGGTTGGGAAATCATATGAGCTACCCCCATAACAGTGACAAAGGACAAATGGCAAGTACTATTGGTGATGCTAGGAAAGGAGGGCAGGATGGGAGGAGGGAAAAGGGTGGAAGGTGGTTACCCTTAATGCTAGAGCCTTGGGAGGAAAACTGCAGAGTTGCAGGTTCTCATGGCAGAGGAGAGGGACATTGCAGCCATCACGGAAACATGGGCCACCCAATATAATGACTGGGACCTGTCTGTACCAGGGTACAGGTTATTTCAGAGGGACAGGGTGACTGGGAAAGGAGGGGTGGCACCTATATGTGAAGGAAGGACTGAAGTGTGTAAGGGAGGAAGGGGAGGAGGGCAGTACAGAGTCACTTTGGGTGCAAATCCAGGATTCCAAGAATAGAGTCTTAGAATGGGAGTGGTGTACAGGCCACCATCTCAGATGGAGGAGTTAGACAGGGAACTAGCGGGACAGATCAGGAGGACCTGCGAGAAGGGTAGGTGATTGTGGGGACTTCAACATGCCAGAAGTGGACTGAGCACCCCAACAACCAGGAACAGAAGGGGAGCAGGTACTGCTGGATGCCTTCCAGGACAGCTTCCTGCTGCAAATGGTCAGTGAACCAACCAGGTTAGGGAATACCCTTGACCTTGTGCTGGCAAATGGGGACTTTGTGAGAGAAACTTACAGTGGAGGAACCGCTGTCAGGGAGTGACCACCACTCAGTATGGCTCACATTGGATATGGGCAAGGAAGGAGTGGAATCTGGCACAAGAGTGCTGGACTTCAGGAGGGCTGACTTTGGGAGGATGGGGGAAGTGGTAAAAGGGTACCTGGCCAGAATTCAATCTAGTATGGATACTAACCAGAGATGGGAGCTCATAAAGTTGGGGATAGTGGAGGCAACCAAAACCTGCTGCAAAGCCCAGAGCAAGAAGGCTAGAGCTAAGAAACCGAGCTGGTTGAGCAAGGAGGTCATGCAAAAGGTAAGGAAGAAAAGAGCTGCCTTTAGGAAATACAAGAAAACAGGGAGGGGGGAGGACAGAGAGGAGTACTTGACAGAATCGAAGGAGGTGACAAGGGCAGTAAGGGGAGCCAAAGCATCTACGGAACTCAGGCTGGCACAAGGCATTAAGAAGGGGGAGAAGGACTTCTTTAAGTACATCAGGGAGAAAAGGAGCTGTAAGGACCACATAGTAAGGATTAGGAAGGAGGGGGGTGTGAAGCAGGGTATGATAAGGCGGAAGCACTAAATGAGTACTTCTGCTCAGTATTTACTAAAGAGAAGAGGGGGTGACACCCAAGATGGGTGAAATGGCAGACGAGGGGGAAAGTGGTGACAGATGGGAAATCATGGAGGGCAGAGTTCGAGAGGGTTTGAAGGCACTGAGGTTGGACAAGGCACCAGGCCCAGATGGCATCCACCCCAGGGTACTGAAGGAGCTGGCAGAGGTCCTTGCAGGACCTTTGGCAGACCTATTTAATGCCTCACTACATTCGGGGTGTGTACCTCAGGACTGGAGGATGGCTCATGTGGTGCCCTCCACAAGAGTGGCCCCAAGGATGAACCAGGAAACTACAGACCAGTGAGCCTCACATCCATCGTGGGTAAGCTAATGGAGACTATCCTGAAGGAGGCTGGTGGCCTCTTAGAGGCCAAAGGACTACAGGACAGCAGACAGCATGGCTTCATGCGTGGCCGATCCTGCCAAACCAACCTGGTCGGGTTCTATGACTGGGTAACTAGGCAACTGGACGGGACATGCAGTGGATGTCCTGTATCTGGACTTCAAGTAAGGCATCGACTCAGTGCCACATGGAAGGCTGGGAAGGAAGTTAGTAGGCACGGGCAGGTGCAATGCTGGTGAGATGGGTAGGAAACTGGCTGCAGGGAAGGCAACAGAGGTGGTGGTGGGTGGGGAGCTCTCACACCCAAGGGCAGTGACAGTGGTGTCCCACAGGGCTCGGTGTTGGGACCAGTGTTGTTTGGGATATTCATTGCAGACATATCATGGGACATCAAGAGCAAGATCAGTCTGTTTGCTGATGATACCAAGGTTAGCGGTGGTGGATGACCTAGGGGATGGCAGGGGTTGCAGGATGATCTGGCAAAGTTTGAAACCTGGTCAGACACCTGGCAACTGAGCTTTAATGCCAAAAAGTGCAAGGTGATGCATTTTGGGATGAAGAACCCAAGGAGGACTTACCAGCTAGGAGTGCAGCTAGCCCAGACAGAGGAGGAGAAGGATCTGGGTGTGCTCATCACAGGGTCAATGAACAACTCGGCACAGTGTAGGAAGGCAGCTGCAAAGGCCAACAAAATGCTGGGTTGTATTGCAAGGGGTATATCCTCAAGGAGGGAGGAGGTGATTCTGCCACTGTATAGGTCATTAGTTAGACCACACCTGGAGTACTGCGTGCAGTTCTGGCGTCCGTATCTGAAAAGGGACATTAAGTTACTGGAGGGAGTGCAGCGCAGGGCGACAAAGATGATCAAGGGTCTGGGGGACTTATCATATGAGGGGAGGTTGAAGGAGTTGAACATGTACTCACTGGAGGAGAGGAGAGACAGGGGGGACATGATTGAAACCTTTAAATACATGAAAGGAATAAACAAGACAGGTACAGAGGGGCTGTTCAAAGTAAGGGAGGGGAGGGCCACCAGGGGCCATGATATGAGACTGGAGCGAGGAAGGTTCAGGAGGGAGATGAGGAGACACTTTTTTACAGAGAGGGTGGTGGCTGGGTGGAATGCGTTACCTGCAGAAGTGGTATGCAGTAGAACAGTGGACTGCTTCAAACGAGGATGGGACAGGACAAGGGGGAGGGTTAATGAAGGGGAAGGGTGGAAGGGAGGGGCAGCTGCAGAATAAGGGGTGCTAGCTGCACATTCGAGCAGACTTGATAGACCTCTAGGCCTTTATCTGCTGGCAAATTTAGTATGTTCGTATGTTCGTAAATGTGCACATGGCCCTTTTGTTTACCCCCTTGATGAACATACTAGGTGTAATTTTTCAAATCCCCTTTGAAACATGTTTTTGTAGTTCCTCTGTGAAACCATCTCTCAGACAGGATAGAATAAAATGTACCTGTCTTGATCCTAACAAGGGGTAATAAAAAGACTATGCTGAAAATTTCAGGTCAAAATGTGAAAAAAAAAACTAAGTTATGGAGAAACATTGAATTGCTCCTAACATTTACTCATAACTATATGTCTGCATATTTTGGCCGCTAATGTTCAACACATCCCTCCTGCTACCCCACCTCGTGAACATGACACATGTTATTTTTCAAATCTCCATCAAAGCATACTTTCACAGCTACACTGCAAACTCACCTTTCAGATTCCACCTGTCTTAATCATAATTTGAAGTAATAAAAAGTCTATGTTTGAAATGTGGGGTCAAAATGTGGGAGCCCACTGAAAATTAAATATTGTCTTTCAGCTGGTCTATTCTGGGTAAAGTCTAAAAATGTGTAAAAGCAGGACACCATTGAAAATGAGATACTGCATCTCATCTGGTCTGTCCTGGATAAATATATAGTAAAACTGTGCAAAAGCAGGGCCCCAGTACAGCAGAGCCAAAATTGAACTGTGCATCTCTGCTGCTTTATCCTGGGAAAAGTAAATTGTAAATGCTGGACCCTACCAAAATGTAATTTGCCTTTTAGCTGGCTTATCCTGGGTAAATACATTATAAAAATGTGTAAAAGCAGAGCCCCATCGGAAATGAGAAACTGCTTCTCAGCTGTTTTAACCTGGGTAAATACAGGGAAAAGTAGGACCCCACTGAAAACAAAATAGCATCTGAGCTGCCTGTACTAGCCTGATAAATATCGTACAAAAATGTGACAAAGCAAGATCCCATTAAAAATGAGATTGTGCATCCCAGTTTGGTAATCCTGGGTAAATATATTGCAAAACTGTGTAAAAACAGGGCCATACAACAGAACCTCACTAAAAAGGAAATGTTACACCTAAGACAATCCGTCATAGAAAAATATTTTATAAAAGGAGGAGCACACCAAAAACGAGATATTGCATCTCACCTGTATTTTCCTGGGTAAATTAATTAATTCATTTATTAATTTATTTCACATAAGATCCTTTAGGCTGGGTCTATTTTCAAAGGGTCTAGGGAAAATGAAGCATAAAACTGTGTAAAATCAGGACCTCATTGCAAATGACATATTACTTCTTATCTGGCCTATCCTGGATAAATACACAGTAAAAATGTATACAAGCAGGACCTGGTACAACAGCATGCAAGTGAACATTTGAGCAATTACAGGCTAACTTGTTTTTTTTCTCTTTTAGATATTTCCTGAAGAAGACCTAAGGTCAAAACATAGATTTTTAACTCTATTTTCTATTTTCAGCGTGCATTTTATATAACCATTTTGTTTTGCTTTTAGACCACATGCTGACGCAGCGCCTTGTCTTTGTTTTTTTACAATTTAAGCAATTAGGTACAACCAGGGGTTGTGTTAATTTTCTAGTAAATCACTCCCTGGGGGTGTAATGTGGCACAAGGTGCACCCAAGTGCCACTTGCCCCCAGGGGGTGATTAGCTTGAACATTAACATAACTTACGGAGTACCTTATTGCTTTTATAAAAATTGGGCAAAAATAAAAATGTTGTACCTCTGCTTGTTTTCAGTAAAGAAGTGTCTGAAGGGTAAACTTTGATAAAATAGTTCTTCTGCCATCGTCTCCGTTTCTGTTTGTGAGTGGGAACTGCAGTGGTCATGCTTGTCGGGTGTTGCTATGGCAATGCTATCACCAGCATGTCTGCACATTCTTGCTGAGACCCTTGCACTGTACTGCTTCTGGTGTGCTTGTAGAGTTTTGCCATGAAGATCTGCACTTACAAAATGCTCTACATACTGGGTGTGCCAAAGATAAATAGTGTTCATAGCTTGATTGCTACTGTATGGTACACACATGAGCATAGCGGGAAATATTTTAAAAAAAGTAGCACTTGCTCACTCACATGCTCTGTTCCATACACGTCATATAATTTTTCTGCAGCTGGCAACATCAGCGGGCAGGAGGCCAGGCAAAAGGAAACAGGTAAATGACAGTGACAGGTAAATTCATTTTCTTATAAGGTGCCTTAACATACGGGGCTCTGCACCACAGTGACTGGTGCAGATCAACTGCAACGCTGCTTTTTTGTGTACTAAGGCAACCTCCACTGATTCCACAATGAGCGCTCACTAAAACAGCATTCCCTGTTTTCCTGGGTTCACCATTTCAGTGCATTCTTGTGAACCGCATCTGGTGGCTATGCAATCAAACAGTAGCACTCACATCTCTGCCCACTAAAGTCTCATATGACCCTCCTGGATCCTCCCTGTCTGTAAATTGCACTGCATTATGGTGTGTTCCAATGCTTGTACGAGCAGTATTATGCCTGAGTTCAGCTACTTATATTTTCTGATAATACAAAGAAAGCTGAACTCAGGCAAGTAGGTGTTTTTTCACAACAGGGGCTACAAATGCTTTAAAATCACGTGGAAAGTGGGGCGTTATACTGGGCAAGTGCTTATGCGTATGCTTACTCGTACAAGCTCGTACGAGCATGTTGTGTGAAAGAGGAGGGGGCATAAACAGATAATATAAAAAAATTGTATGAGTATCATTTATGATTACATGAGCTCTGCAGGGTAAAACAATGACAATTTTAATTCCAGTTCAGTAATCTCCTATGGAAAAAGAAGAAATCCTCTCCCTAGCTTGAGTGGTTGTGTTGACATCAGGATAATAAGATCAAGAGGCCTCACTTCCTTCCCTATCCACTAAATAACCACAGCAGAGACTCTTTCAGAATTAAATGGCCACATCCATATATTTATTGTTGCCTTTGTTCTGTGACATATCATTTATTTATTTATTTAGTTTTTGTTGACTGGGTAGGTGCAATAAATAACAACATTGTCTATTTTCAGGCATGACCCGGAAGAGTTACAGACAAAACCAGTATATTATAACAGGGGAGTTCCAGACAGCATGCAGCACAGAAAACAGTGGGGTACACAATAAAAACATGGGCCGGGATATTCAAAGGGGTTGCACATGGCATACTTGCACATCCTAGTGTTGCATTTGGGGATATCCAATAAAGAGTTGTCCATTGAGCACAGGGAGTAGGTCGGTAAGGAAGGTTTGAACCAGCAAGTGATAGACTTAGGAAGGTCTTCTCTGATTATTTGTCTATGGTGCAACCAGCGGCATATGTCTGGTACAAGGAAGGGGAGAGCCAGCCAAGGTCAGCACAGAGCACACAGCGGTGAGTGCACCTTGGCATAGATAGAGCAAAACAACAGATGTTGTTATAATAGGTCTCCCATTTGCTTAGAACATCCATGTATGATAAGAGGCCTCTCTTAGATTCTGCCCTTGACCAGGCTGTCCGTGTCCTCCGCTGGAGTGGCCACAGCTCAGAAAGCCTGCCACCCAAGCCACCTCTCAATCCACTGCAGAGCTCCAGAAAGCCGGATTCTGCCCTTGACCGGGCTGTCCATGTCCTCTGCTGGAGCAGCCATGACTCAGAAAGCCTGCCACCCAAGCCACCTCTCTGAATTCACCGTGGAGCTCCAGAAAGCCAGATTCTGCCATTGACCAGGCTGTCTGTGTCCTTTGCCAGAGTGGCCATGGCTCGGAAAGCCTGCCGCCCAAGCCACCTCTCAGAATCCTCTGCGGACCTCCAGAAAGCTGGATTCTGCCCTTGACCGGGCCATCCGTGTCCTCCACCAGAGCGGCCACAGCTTGGAAAGCCTGCCACCCAAGCCACCTCTCAGAATCTGCCATGGAGCTCCAAAAAGCCAGGTAAGACTCATCCCTGGCTGGGGAAGCCCTGAGCAGCTGCTATGGTCCTTCGCTCTGTGCCTAGCTCCCTGATTGGACTCCTGCTCACAGCTTGTTCTCTTACTGGCCTGTCAGTCTCTCTGACTACTCTGGGATTCTGTGCCCATTGAAATTCATAGCAAAGTGCCAAAATTCTACACCCACCCCCTCCACCTCCAGGCCTAATTAAATAGACCTTAGCCCCGTCCTCCTGCATGAGGAACCTCCCTGCCTGAAGCCCATTGGTTTTTCTTGTTTGGTTGCTGCTTAATCCGCTTCAGAGCTTTTTCTTGCCCTCCACTACTGCCTTAGCTACTATGACCCTCTCTACCTTGCTTCCACAGCTCCTCTTCCTCTCTTTCCTGTTTCCACTTTTCTACCTCCCTGCAGCCCACTACCCGTCTCCCCTTCCTACCACCCAGACAGACATTTCCTACCTCTACCCAGGCACGCTCCATTATGAGCCCTGGATTTCATCAGTACCCGACCTTCAGGCTTAGAACTTATCCTACTAGGTGATTTCAGCATAAACTGGATGGCACCGGAGACAGGGGGACTGAAATATGGCATCTTCTCAGCAAACCTAACTCAGCTGGTTGACTCCCCAACCTGAACAAACTATAAAACAGGCACAGCACTCTCTTGGACTGGGTTCTTGCTGGCCATCCAACTTGCATCTCCAACACCTCCATCCTCCCTGATTCTCTCAGCGATCATTCCCCCATTACATGTGTTTGGTCAAACAAATTCTGTAAACCCCCCCCTCAAAGGTCTTTACCAGCAGAGTCCTTCCTCATTGGCAGTTGTCTCAACTTAAATCCAAACTCAGTAAGCATGACTGGACTCCATTATACAAGGCAACTGATGTCAAGTCTGCCCTTGACTACTTCATCAATGCTTTCAACGAGGCCTGTGATTTGTATGCCCCTCTCAAGAAGCATAAAGTCAATACCCTTTGCAACCCATGGCTGTCTTCTGAGCTCATTACACAGCTAAAATCAAGGGACTGCTTCTGGATGCTGGCACGGGCTTCCAGTACGCAAACCAACATACAGAACTATAAGTGGGCCCGAAACGAATGCACAAAATCAATCCGCCAAAAGAAAAGTGCCTATTACAAGGATGCCCTCACTAACACCTGGGGAAATGGGTGAGCGTTCTGGAACAATATTAAAGAAGTTACTGGGAAGCAGCCCAAAACCTCCCCTACCATGCTAAATGATGATGGGACCATTACTCTTGACCCAACTCTCATTGTGAACACCTTCAATGTTGCTTTTACTGACCTCAGCAATGTTCTCCACCCTGACTTTTTCCTGGATAATGACACCCCTTCTCCCCACCCAAGCTCTTCTGCTCCTTCTAAACACTCAGCTTTCTACTTCAAATCAGTCAAGATGCACAAGGACTGTAAATATGTTACCAAGGCAATCTCTAAATCTAGATATAGTGGTGACATGCTTGACCTCAAAATACTGTCTCTCACCCTCAAGAATTGCTAAGGCCCTTGACAAGGATCTTCAACCTCTCTCTGTGCCTCAACCAGTTCCATGACAAATGAAAAGCAGCTACTGTTACACCGGTCCATAAAAGTGGTGACAGGGCCCTCCACGGGAACTATAGAATGATCTCTATATCACCTCCCCTCTCCAAGGCCCTTGAGCACATTGCCGCTGATCAACTCACTGACTTCCTAGACAAACACAATATCTGTGTGCACAACAACACGGTTTCAGAAAAGGACATAGCACCATATCTGCCCTCCTAGAATTCACTTGAGCCTTGCACAGTTCTCTGGACAGTGGTCAATTCACTGGGTCCGTCTTCATCGATTTAACAAAGGCGTTTGATACCATCTACCATGGCATACTACTTGAACAGCTTCTGAAGGCTGGGCTTTCACTTGATTCCACAGCCTGGTTTCAAAGTTACTTGGAAAATCAGTCACAAAGGGTAAAAATTGCTGATGTCCTCTGATGCAAGACCTGTCCGCTCGGGTGTCCCACAGGGATCTATACTGGGACCACTACTATTCAGCCTTTTCCTGAACACCCTCCCGCAATCTTGCTCTGAGCAAATCATTTTATATGCAGATGATGCTGTAATTCTTGCTTCCCATAAGGACCCTTTACCCCTACAAAACAAACTACAGCTTGGTTTCATCTCTGTTGAAAACTGGTGTAGTAAGCACAAGTTGGTCCTCAACTACAAAAAAAAGACAAAGCCAATGCTTTTCAGTAGCTCCCAAAACCAGCACAGACTCCATCCACTATCCATCGCAAATTGCCTAGGAGCTTCCCTTGAGCAAGTGCAATCCTTTAAATACCTCGTTATAATGCTTGACTCCAATGTAGCCTATGGCACTCACATCGATAGTGTTGCCAGAAGAGCAAATACTCATCTTGGCCTACTTTACAGGCACAGGCAACATCTCTCCCCTGAAGCCTTGACAGTCACTGTCCAGAGCTCTGTTGTCACTGTCATCGACTATGGGCTGATCATTTATGGCTCTGCCTCAGCTACTGCTCTCAAACGCACATCTACTAGCCTCAACAAAGCCTGTTGGCTCCTCACTGGTTCACACCGTCTTACGCATATGTGTGATCTTTATGCTCAAACTGGATGGCTTCAACTGTCATACCGCATAAAGTATCTAACCTGCATTATGATGAAGAAAATCACCATGGGCCTCGTGCCCCCTAGTGTCCAGTCTATACTACACCCAAGCAATAACTCTCGCCTCACCAGGGGGTCAACAACCCAGCTTCTACAGGTCCACCCGCTGTAATACTGCACTGTGCCAAAGATCTTTTGCTTATAGGTCCCCAAGCTGGATAAATGGTCTGAGCTGTGACATCTTCTCCATTCCCAAACTGGGCACATTTAAATCCAGGCTTTGTCTTCCCCTCACTGCCTCCAGTTCCTGTGATTGCCTCAGTTAATAAGCCCAATGAACCTCTGCCCTAGTCTTATCTGCTCCCTCTTCCTAACACTTATATTTCTCAACCTTCCCCTTCCCCATCCCACCCCTTCCCCTCCCTTGCCTTCCCTCACCCCCATACACCAGCACTTCTCTCTGTTTTGATGTCTACAATGCCCCTGGCTGCTCCAATCACTCCTTTGATTCCCCGCATCCTCTTTCCCCACCTTCTTCATTTAAGGCCTCCGTCTTTTGTTTTCCCAAAATCACGTGTGAATGAATCTCAATTAACTGATTGTTGCTCTTGTATATGAACACTGTTCTTGTACTGTGTTTTTTTTGTTTTGTTTTTTCTTTCCATATTAACTGCATTATACTGTAATCTGACATGAAACCTTTGTAAAAGAGCCTTGACTCAAAGATAATTGTAATCCTAGACCTAAATAAATAAAAATAAAAAAATATGTGAGGCCAAGCCTTAGTACACCCTGAGTACACCATTTCTTGTGAGGAATAAACGCATCTTGAAGGTTAAGAAGGGTGGTATGTAGGAAGTTGAATGCTTCACCTTGGTTAGTGGTATGATAGAGTGGGGACCAGTCAATGACTGGGTAGCCTGAGCCTGGAATCTATAGTCTATGCTAGAGAAGTCTCAGAACTGGATTTCTTTGGAAGGAGGTTTATGAAAATAAGCACTCCATATACAAAAGACAGGTGCGTGGTCACTGATAGCATCGAGCATCATCCTGGCGTTTGTTATCCTATCCTTCCTGTTTGTGAGGTTCCAGTCTATAAGGGATTGATGGTTATTATTGGGCACAATTCTGGTCAGACTTGTTATCATTTTAGAGAGATGGAGCTTGCCTAGGACTTCCTCCAATGAACCAGCATTGCGCTCGAGCCAATCAAGGTTAAAATTCCCAATGAGGAGTAATTCTGACTTCCCCTTCAGCAATGTAAGGTATTTCCATCCATTCTTTGGAGGTTTGTAGCCACAGATGATGCTCAATTTCTTGGTGTTTCCCAGAAGGAGCACAGCATGCAGTAAGTCACAGCTGTTCAGAGGTTGGTCTAGAGAAAGACTGACTGAGAGATGCTCTTTAAAGTAGAGAGCAATGCCATCCCCACATTTAGATGTGGAGCGATCAGCCCTCAAGAACTTGTAACCTTTTAGTGCACAAAGGGAATCTGGCATTGTAGATCTGAGCCAGGTCTCTGTGAGGCCAAGTATGTCTGGGGAGTAGTGGGCAGCCCAGGCTTCCAATTCGACAAAGTTAGCGGTGAAGCTGCGAATATTCATATGCACGATTTTGAGACCCTTTGAAGAAAACCATGTGGGGTGTTTTGAGGTGAAGCTACAAATGGAGGACCTGGGTTTGACTCAACATCTCCAGTCAAACAAATCCATAATAGGTAGAGCTAGATTTACTGGTATCATTTAAGTTGGGAGCGCCTCCGAGAAGCAAGACCGGGAGTAAAGGAGAAGTAGTACAATATATGAGCAGGATTGATGAAGCTCAGGTACATGTGGCTGCAAGGAAGGATCATTTTCCCCAGAAGGAGGTTTGATTAAGTAAAAGATGGCTTAGCTGCGTAACATCATGTGGTACAATGAACAGCTGAGACCACTAAGAGGTCAACACAGGCAAGCATTAGAGAAAGCCCACCCCTACTGCAAAGCAGGAGCCAAGCAGCTTCATCATAAGGGCCAAGTTCCTGTACCCTAATGACCTGGAAGAGGCAGAAGGAAAAATAATTAAAGAAATGGGGTCCAGGCACCACTAGTCTACTCGGAGTAGAGTATGAGCAGTAGTAATTAGAGGTCAGGGTTAGGGTTAGAAAGCTAAAACTCAAAGACAATCCCTTCACCTAGTATTCTAGATATCAAGCAATCAATTTTTATTTTATACTGCTGAGTATGTGAGCAAAAGTGCCCAAACTCCAAGATACAAGTTACCTATTGACTTAGACCATCTAATTGCAGTCCCTGCAAGCACATGTTAAAATATAAACACCCCACTAGCTAAAGCACCTTTATTTTAGTACTACTAGGCAGTTAAATATTAAACAAGATCAATGATTACAATGGTTTGGCAGTTTGTATGTTTCCTTAGTTCTTCAAAGTATTTGTCTGAGCTGGCTGCCTCTTCTGGCTAACACAAGAGTCAAAGAATGAAAAAGAAAAATTAAATCTAGTGCAAATAGTGAACTGCTGAGGTCCAGGGTTACAGAATGTTTTAAATTCCTGAAGGTAATGAACTACGGCCTGGACATATGCAGGATGTGAAAACCTTTTGTCTGTATGTATCTTTTGTTCCACAAACTGGTTATAGAATAGACCTCAAAGACAAGTACAGTTCCTTTAGGAGTGGGTCAGATGAAAATGTGGATTCCACTCAGGACCCAGCATCACAGAGTTTGTCAGACTTAGTTGTAAGATTTAGTTTTGTTTGGGATGGCTTCCAAAAGTTGATTTTAAAATTAAAATGCTGATACCTAGTGGAGATGTTTTACAGAAATTCCTGAAGGTGATGATCTGTGGACTGGGCATATGAAGGATGTGAAAATATAGAGTGATGTGTACAGCTGGGAGTTTCATCTCTGGGTCAATGGGACTATGCTTGAGGATGTTACCTCCTTTAGGTATCTTGGGATTTGTTTGGATCAACACCTTGACTTTTCTGGACATGTGGATGCCATCCATAAAAAACTGCACCCTAAACTTGGTGCCCTGTACAGGAACTGTGGATGTATCCCCTTAATGGCCTGCCAGGCACATGTCTAAAAAATGATCCTCCAAATATTTGACTACGATGATTTGCAGTGCCACTCCCAAAACCTCCCTAGCCAGACAGGACACCCTGTTTCATGGTTTCTGCCCCTTTGCTCTTGACTGTCCCCCTCACCACACTCAACATTGCGACCTCTATCAATCTCTCTCTTTCCCCTCCCTTGAGGACCGATGTCTCTCCCATTGCGTCAATTTCATAGCTAAATACTGGTTCATTTCTCTCCCTCCCTATCTATCCTCTTCCCTCTTCCCCATACCCCTTTACCTATCCCTTTGTAACCTTGACCACCATATTCTGGCCATCCGCTTTAGGTCTACCTCCATTGGTCAAGCTTCCTTTTCCCATCACTTCCCCAAAATCTGGAACTCCCTTCACCTTGCCATCTGACATGCCACATCTCTCTGTATCCTAACCTCTCTCTTTCATAGCTTCCCCATCCCCTCCTGCAGCTGTTTCCACTCCTCTAGCCCCATTCTCCCTCCAGACATACACTGAATTTCCCCTCGTATTGCTCTTGTACCTTTGTTTACTGTATTCTACTTGTTTAGATTGCTTGGACTGTTACTATCATTTGTACCTTGTATTTCATTACCATGCATATTGTTAATTGATGTATATTGCTGATTGATACCATTGTTTATTCATGCTGTCTCCTCCTGTATCCACCAGGAGGCATCTGGAAACGAGCAATCACTGCTCAGTATTCTTTCCTGGTGAAACTTTTAAATAAATAAAAACATAAAAATAAATTTCCCCCACCCCATCCCTGAAGGGGAGAGTGTCTTTATCCTCAAGTAAGGCCCGCTCTCCCATTTTTGCCAGGCCCCTTCAAGGGATGCTCACCAAGGTATACTAGGCCAAAAACCTGGAGGATCTTTCCTCCAGTAGTGAAAGGGAGACATTGACCGACAGGAGAGGCTCTTGCCCCTGTCTGGCAGAGCTTTTCTGCTCAAAGGCAATCCTGAGGGAGGGGTGCCAAGACCCATCCAGACTAGGTATGATTCTGAAAGCCATGCCCTCATGCTAATTAAGAGGTACCCAGTCCTGTTACCATTGCCATTTTCACAGCATCCCAAGCCACCACAGATAGCCGTCATCTTTCTCCCAAGCACTGCAACCTAGACATTCCTACACCATTTCCCAAATAGCTTAGCTGAACCAGCCATATCCCACATCTGACAGGTCGACCTCATTTTGAGCATTCAGATTCAGGTCCATGGTCAGCATGGAGTCATGTTTTATTACTCTCCCCTGTATTGTCTTTACAAAGGCACCCATCTCCATATTAATCTGATGTTGAGTTCTGCCCACAGCCCTGTGATCCATGGCAAGCCTCCGGGTAAACTGCTCTATCATATACGACCATGTCAGTGAAGTGTTGGGCCACTTCTGTCACCAGCTCATCAAATCCTCCATCATTGCCCATAAAAGGTCAACCAGTGTCCCGCATCTGAGGCCATTGCCACCCAGGAGAATCACCAACAAATCCAGAGACCCATCTCTGTGCTCCTTGACTACCACCCTAGAAAGCAAGTCCCTCCATCACTTGCCCTGACAGAAAAGCCATCTGACCTGCACCTCTTCTGGCTTCAAAAATAGGACCCTGCCCCAGGTTACTGCCTCGCTGTCAGTTCTGCCCAGTCTACAGTAAATTGCCTGATGACCAGGCTCTTGGAGCCATGTCCTGTGGACCTCTTTGATGTAACTGAAAAGACAGACAGGCTACTATAATAGGTGCAGTTGAACATATGTACTACAAGACCTCGATTTCCACTGCCCCACTGCCAGAATTTTGCTATATTGCAGTTGTTGCTCCAACTGTCTGAAATTAATGTGTTCCATATTCCCTTGGGTTGAACCCCACTGTCCCTAATGCCTTCTCAAGTAAAAGGAGGAACTGTTATTTTGTGAGGGGAGAGCCATCCTCATACCTAAAAATGGCATCTTCTCATGTGCATGGCTGCTATGCAATCTGAGACCCATTTCACTATGGGCTATCTGGACCTCCTGAGGCCTGAATTTTATCCCAGTAGCCCAGGTCTACTTGATCCATCTTACTCTTGCCCAGGCACACAAAAACTACTGCTGTGGTTTATGGTACCACAGAGCTGTGCAAGCCCAATGGTCTAATAGCAGACTTCATTCTAGCCACTAGTTCTAATGCGTGGAAGACCCCATAGAAAGTGATCAGGAATGCTGTGCAAGTCATCCAAGCCTGGTAGACAGACTAACACTAAGACTTGGACTCTTGGGTGCTGTGTGTCCAGCTGCTGTGCCTTCAAGCCACCCCCGCTACCATTTCCATCCTTTCAGCAGTCTTCTGACCCTAAAGGTCTGTGTTGCCATCCTGATCTCTGATGCTTTAGATGCTTTAGAAAACCAGAATATTCCCACATAATGCTGTCCCACTTCCCCTAGGGACATACTCTCCACTTTTACAGCCATGATGTATTGGCACAGTTCATCCTCAGGAATCAACCACCACTCTGGTCATCCTTTTCAGACCCTGACCAAGAGAAGCATTCAGCCCTCAGCAGTATGTCCTTCTCATGCTCAACACAATGGAATTACTGATCAGCTTCCAGGGTCCCTGAAATCACCTGGTTCCACAAATATTGGCACACCCAGTGTTGCTGCTCCTCTGCCATCAGTGCCAAGGACCTGAAATTCTGCCACTGAAAATGAGACAAGGCATCTGCAATCTCACTGCCCACCACCAGGATATGCATTTTTTTTATTTGTATTGAGTAATGTGCATTTTAGCATGAGTACCCTGGTTAAATCCCCCAGTGGTCCCTTCAACCCTAGATTCCATTCAATTGAGTGCACCTTCAAAGCTGTCTATCTTGAATTCCTCCTGTGTGTTCCTCAGTCTGTACCTCCAAATCACTGCTACCACCACTACTGGAAAAACTCTGATACAGTAAAGCTTTTGGTAACCCTGGCAGTGGTCCATGCCTGGGTCCAGGGTTCTGCATTTAGTTCCCATCAAAATATTTCTCAAAACCTTGTCCACAGGTGCACATGTATAAAGTACTATGCTTGTACTGAGGGTCAATTCTGTCAACACTGATACACCACTGAAATCTTCCAAAAACATGAGCCAGAGGACCAGTCCTCTCTCATGGCCTCAATGACCCTGATGCAGTGGTACAGCTTCAACACCCCTGACTTGGTTTTCACCATGCACCGTAAAACTGTGTGCCCCACTGGGATGATCTGACATGAAATGTTTAAGTGCCCCACCGGCTGTTAAAGCTGGGCCAAGGTAACTTTGTTTGTGCCCACTGCTGCTTTCTGCAGCTCTCTCAACATTTGAACCTTCACTTTTGGTAGCTGACATTCTGCTCACATGGTGTTGTTCTCAATGCCTAAGAAGACAGTTACTGTATTGGCCTTTAGTATTTTCTTTTACCAGGAGGACCTGAAATGCACTGCATACCTCCTGGAAATGCCTTGCTGTAGCTACCCATTGCGGTCATCTCCACAAACAAGAAATTGTCCAAGTACTGGACTACCACTTGTTTGTCCAATACCTGTATGACTACCCAGTACAAAAACCAAGCTGAATTTCTTGAATATGGCACAGAAAACCAAACTAGCCTCCCTCTAAGTGAGGTACACTGACCTGCTGGCCACTATCCATGTGATGCACACCAGTGCTCTTCCTATATCCATCTTCAATGGCTTATTGAGGGTGTCTCATTTCTTGTTGTGGGTCATACTGCATGTACCAATGAAATTCTTTATCATAGTTTAGCCATGCTCTGCCCCTCTGTCATATATGGACACATATGAATCAGTTGGAATAACTGAAAAAGGCTATACTCTTCTCTCGAGGCACCTGACAAATGGTGCTGGCTCAGATTATATAGCCCGCTGATCAGTTCTTAAAAGTATGTTCAACCTTATCCCGCACCTCTTTATCTTTCTCCTTCACCGCTGTGTTATCCTCTGTGTCCCCTTCCTGTTTGGTCCAATGGAGTAGCGAGAATATATCAGCATATTCCAACAAGTGCATATCCAGTGGCTTGGCCACATTCACAGATGGGGGTTGTGGTGGGGTACTGGGGGTTCCAGCCTATGGGAACCACAGGAGCAGATTCTTTACACCCTGCTACCCCTCAGTGCTTACACGCTGTGCCAGTACTGCAGCTGTGAGGTTCTGCACTGCCTTCAGAGACATACCCAGCATTGGGCCAGAGGCCAGGGCCTAAGTCTGGAGGTGGTGCCAATGGAAAAAAAGGGTCTGGCTGCAGGCAGACCCCCACCCCCACCATGTAGGGGCTAGCAGTCTGGGGTGCCAGATCTGGGGCCAAAGGAACAGGACTCACCTCATCTTCTAATCCCACTCCTGCCACTTCACTTTTGCCCCATAGGCCTGTTTCAGGACTAGCTGCTCCTCAAGGTTGTCTAATCTGGCAATGATACATATAACCCACAGCTTCTGCTTATCAGTCAATGTATCCAAATCCAAAGGTCACTTACCTCCCACTGGCATCATCTATTCTATTGAAACACCAGCTTTTCTCTTCCTTGTGTTAGCCTTCAGTCCTGAGGCACTAGCCTGTTTAGGGTACTGTGGTGGTGTCCCTCCTTGCCCTCCAGGCAAGCCTCAACCCATGCCCTGCTCCTTGCAGTGATCATCTGCCTCAGCTTAGATATCAAGACCAGCATGGCTGAATCAGCCCCTACTTGCTTCCTCTTCTGTTGAGCATTTCTTTTTGCCTCCCCTACTTAACCATTTGACTTCCCCCCTTCCCTATACCTGTCCTCAACCATTAGAAGTTGTTTCTTTTTTAATGTGTGCCCAACAAGATGAAGGGTTTGATCCATCTGCCAAGAGACTTGAACTGGAGAACAATGTTAAAGGGGGACTAGATTAATATATCAAGATATGGGGGTTGTAAAAGCATGATACATTGATATATCAATAAACCTGACTACAAGCTTTCATTTAAAAAAAATAAAGGTCTATAAAACTTAATTTTAGATATACAATAAGATGAATAGATGATATTGATAACATTTAATATGTCAACCCAAGTTATCTATACAGTACATGTTGGTATACAGCAATACACTATTACTAGTGTAATGATGTATAGTGTATCAGCATGTATCAAGACATGAAAACTGTATTGATATGGCTTATTCATATTATTCTAATATCAAGTATTCATTAATAAAATTCAGTTTCTAGCCCTAACGGCTCAAAAGTAAGACATTTTGAAAGGTAATATATATTTGAAAAGGCCTATTTTTGAATCAGAACCAATAGGTCTAGAAATGCAAATTTTTGAAATGAAAGATTGAAGTCAGGTTTAGTGATATATCAATAGAACATGGTGCTATTGTACAACTGCCCTGCCTAGCTATATAAATATCTCAATGTAATTTACTCTTTGTTATATCTGCAATGTCTGCTCTGTAACCTCCTGGGTCATGCTAAAAACAGTCACCTTTATGGCTAGCGAACCCTCAGTAAACAAAAACTAAATAAATAAATAAAACAGTTCTGAAAACAAGTTTTTGAAAATATATGTTTAAGCTTTTTCTGAATTTCTGTTCTGTTTAAGCCTACTTCATGGTTACATTTGTACTGATGAGCTATTGCTGTGCAGTGTCAACATTTAATGGGAACATCTCTTGCACACTGGCAACCCAAGGTCATGCCCTGAGCCCATGACAGAAGGAAAGAAGGCTGGCAGGCAGTGTGAAGAGCATCTATGTAGACATTTTCCTCCCAGTGGATGAGTGGTTCAATGTGCCACTAACTGAAGAGCATTTAGGGATGGCATGGTATAGGTGACATTGGCAGCACTGCTGAAGCTGTGCCACTGGGCACCCCATAGGTAGCCATGATCATGTAGTACAGACAGATTGGTGTTATAAGTCAGCTCATTGACATGGAAGGATCTCTAGGCTCTAACTGTGACCCACATGCTGAAGATGCATAAACATGCCATTTCCATTCCCATCACTGCACTAAAACTGAATCCTGCAACCTCTTCCCAGCTGCAATTACTATCCAAGAAAGGGAAACCCAGACTCTGGGGGTACCTTTAGGGAGGTTGGTTGTTCATATGCAGGTGATGGTGCTGGTGTCAGAAGGGCCCTAGGCAAGTAGTAGAGATTCAGGATGTAAAATCAGTGATGGAACTATGGGACCAGAGATCATAGAAACATCAAAACATAGACATTGCCAGTATATAAATACAAAGGGCAGGATTTACAAAAGGCACGCGCCCAGTGCATCCGAGATGCACCGGGGCATCCCCAACATGCACCCAAAGGAGATTCTGGCAGGGTGCTGATGGGCCAGTGCAATCCCAATGAGCCAGCACATCCCAGATGCACCGCAGACCACCGGTAATGCTATGCGATTCATCTGGAGGGTCTGTGAAGGGGGCATGCCCATGCATACTGGGTGCAACCCCAGTCACAGCCCTATTCAGTGGGGCATCCCCGGGCAAGTCTGGGGATGTGCCACAGAAAGATAAGTCAGAATATCTAGACTTAAATTGGTGGCTACCCACAGGCAGGCTGCTGTACTGCAGGCAGCTGCATGGCAGCCTGCCCACCCTGGCAGTCCAGTTTCCCAACCCCAAGCCCCATAGAATGCTGCTCCTAGCTGTGGTAAAGGAAATGAAGAACCCCCCCTCCCCAAGCCCCTGGTAAAGCTGCCTTCCACGGCTGTGGTAAAAGAAATTGTGTACCCACCTCCCAGCCCCAAGCCCCCAGAAAAGCCACACTCTGCAGTGGTAGTAAAGGAATTGATGTACCTCCCTCCCAGCCAAAAGCCCCCATTGAAGCCACCTCCATGGCAGTAGTAGATAAACTCACAGACCCCATGCCCAAGCCCCATTGAGCTGCTCTCTGCATGGCCATCCATTATAAATGCCCCCAGTTACCCCAACCTGCCTCTCCCCCCCACCCCAGCAGGGTCTCACTGCTCGGCGGGCAGCTCAGCCCCACCCGCACTGCCCCAGCCACCCACTGGCAGAGGCTGTCTGACAATGACAGCTACCCTACAACTCGGTGTCCGGGTTGTACAGCAGCTGTCATTGTCTGACAGCTCTTTGGTGGGGGCCATGGTGGCATGTGGGTGGCTGAGCTGCCCGCCACCAGTGGGACTCTGCTGGGGTGGGGGAGAGGTAGGTTGGGGGTGCCTGGGGGGTCATTCTGAAACGGACTTCTGCCATGGAGAGCAGCTTCAACAGATGCTTGGGGTATGGGGATCTGCAGTTTGCCTACTACCGCCATGGAGGGTGGCTACAATGGGGCTTGGGGCTGGGAGGGGGCATCAATGTGTTTATCACCACCATGGAGGCGGCTTTACTGGGGGCTTGGGGCTGGGGGTACATCATTTTTTTATCACCACCGTGAAGGATGGCTTTACTGGGGCTTGGAGAGGGGAGTTCTGCATTTCCTTTACCACAACTGAGAGCGGCATTCTAGGGGGGCTTGGGGTGGGGGGTTCTGCATTTCTTTACCACCACCAGGATCAGCATTTACCGGGGGCTTGGGGCGGGAAGGGGGACATGCTTGTGCAATGGGGATCTACTGTTCAGCACATCCTGCCAGGGCATCCTTGCAGGTGCAATGCAAATGGGGCCATAATGGCATGCATAAGGCCCCATTGTGCAATGCATGCCTAATGGCCTCATTTGCATGCCTCTAGCTGTGAATCACATTTTTGGGTGCAGGGCTTCTTGACATGCCCTGCCCCGAATGGTTCACTTCCTGACATGGAGGATGCACCGGCACATCCTGGGTGGGGGACACCTGTGCTATTCATAGTGGGGATGCGACAGGGGACATCTCCCTATGCCTCCCCTGTGAATTGCCCATTTTGCAATCAGTGCATCTCCCCTGTGCCAGAGCAGCCGAGATGCACTAAGCACATATTCTTTGTGAATCCTGCCCACAGGATCCATCCTGTCTGACCATAAAGAGCTTCCTGGCTATCCTCCTGACCTAGCATATTAAAGTGTTTCTTAGTTCTGTCTGTGACTGTATAAACGAATAATAAATTGAAAATAAATTGCATTGCTGTTTGTCCAAATACAGTATTAACAAGTATCAACTCATAACAACTGAATGTGACCCATACATGTCAATCTGATTTTAAGCTTCCATTTAAAGAAAGCTAAGTTTATAACCCTAACAGTTTAAAAGGTCGCCCATTCTAAGACAATTGGATTGAAACTGGCAAACCTTGGAACCATTACAGCTAGGAAATTAATTTGTATTATTGTCCTATTCTTTTGCAGATGCAGAATGCAAAAATAAGAAAGAGCCAGGGTTACTTGACCACAGAGTGAAATGTTAGCAATGCTCTTAAAAGAATATTATGACAGTACAGAAGGTTGAAAATGGGACAGCTCATCATGAAGCAGGCTGAAGAAAAAACAAAATTCAGTGAACGTTTGAAAATATATTCCAAAAATTACTTTAAAAAAGTGTTACTTTTAAATGTCTTTGTATATGAAAGATGACATGACAAGACATAGTGATAGTAAACATTTATATCAATATACAGGTTATAGAGAATGTTAAATATATATATATATGTATATATATATATATATATATATATATATATATATATATATATATATATATATACATATATATATATATATTTATATAGATATATATTGCTAGTTGAGAAAATATAAAAATTAAAAAATGATATATAAAGTTATAGATAAATGACATCTGTGCTCAGGAGATACCAGTGGTTGTTCCCTTAAGGAACAAATACCACACCCTTTTCTAGTTCTTTCAATAAAGAATAAAGGATCGATAAATGCAGATCATACAGTGTATGCAATGTAAACCAAGTAGTTTCCATACTTTATGGCCTGGATTTGTGAAGGTCTAGACACAGCAGTTGCAGCAGTTGTACTGTGCCTGTAAATGGATTGGAATGCTTGCTGGTGATTATCCAGCATTCTGATGCAGTAAATATACAACACTTTGGTCAATTTATGGCCAAAAACTGATGTGTCATCTGTGGTGTGCAATTCATGACACTTGTGACAAGAAGATAGACCATATAGTTTGTGGTCTAACAGTCTTGTCACAAGTACCGTAAGGGGAACCAAATTGTGACTTTACTGCCTGAAAATCCAGCCCTATTTATTTTCCCGAAAGTTGTTTGTCGATCTCTAAAGTAGCCTTTTATGTTATATTTTCTGATGAAGAATTACTCGGTGTATTTATGGCATGGTAAAGTTTTATTGAACTTTGTATATTATATAGTTTACCTGTTACTGTTTTTGTATTGTTTGGCTTATCGTTTTGATGTCCATTGTATTATGTGTTTACTTCTTTTGTACCCCTTCCCCAGACTGAATCTGGCAGTTAGCTGTATAGCTTAGCATGTCTTTCAGGGAGAAACGTGTTAAGTTGATTAATATACTTTAGTAGCTTCTTGCTCTTTAAGATACTTGCTCAAGGTTATACAAGGGTTGAGTTGCTTTGGTGGGATGCAGACTTAGGTCTGCAAGCTCACAGCTCTGCGAACCATGAGGCTACACTGACTCAATTAATATTTCTCTACTTTGTAAAACATAATTACAACATAATAAGTTTCACTAGCTGAAACTTTTATAATTTAAGTCATGCTGGCAGCAGTGTGAGTCAAACTATCACAGCTTATCTTTTTGCTCACTTGATTACATTTTTAGCAGAGAACTTTTTTCCTTGTTTCAAAACACAGCATTTTAGGAAGATGCTTGATGCTATTATACTTTGGCAGATTTAGAACAGACTCTCACTTGAGCAAGAAAGCCGGATAATGTTTTCCTAATAGGGTTTGTCAGTAAGTATGTGGGTTATGAATTTTTCCAGCAATCTCCAAAGAAAACACATTTCACTCTTTATTTATAGTGATTACTGTACCTTCTTGGATGCAAGCACAGGATCCTGAAGCAACAGTTGGGTCAGGGCAGCTGGATTTCCTATGGCAGCAAACCGGAGCCAGTCTCGTTCCAGAGGGTCAAGCTGCAAGCGTTGGAAAAAGGACTGGGGGATGGAATGGGGAAGTTGGAAAAGTAAGAATGCAACAGAAAAAGAACTGAATAAACAAATGGACAAACAAGCAAACAAAACAGATGAAAAAAGACTGAACAGATAAGCAAAAGGTTTGATATATGCCTAGTACAAAGCTTTCAATAACAAAATTCTTTTGTTATATCAGGTAATAGATTTGAAAAACAACATTACAAAAGGTTAAATGTAGAACAGATGTAAGTTATAAAATACAACATGATCAAAGCTCAGGTTTTGAGACAGATATGTTCACAAATGATGATAAATCAGTCCCAGAAGAATTGTAAGAAGCACACGAATGTAACTATGTGAGAGTGAAAGTCAAGGGTTGGAAAGGGAGGAGGGGAAAGAAAGAGTGAAAACAAATGTTCATGTTAATTCTGATGATCCTCTGCAGAAAGTCAGGTGACTACTCTTCAGAAAAGAACAAATGTCTAAAAAAGTGTGATGCACACCACCAGGATAAAGAATTACATCAAAGGAGTAACACAGTTAAGGAGCTAATATTTTTCCAAAAAAACTGGAACAAGTGTCTTTTTTAAAAATAAGGAGAAAGCCAAAACAGCTTGTGTTTAATGACTAATGGAGGTAGTGCATGTTACTTCAATACATAAGAAATCTCTTACTGAACTCTACTCTTAAAATGACATTTCAGTTATTTGACTTGTAAAATCCCGAGGCTTCAGGTTCTAACAAAGTTTCTCACATGTATAGATATCTACATATACTGTAGTTTTTTATCCTCACAAGTGAGAAGCATGTTATAAAGATTAAGTGGAACACATGCTATTACCAAGCTAAAATGTTTAAAACTTTAGCTGTACTTATAATTACACATATAGTGATTCATATTACCAGGAGTGATATTAACACCCACAACTGCTGAAACCATATTAGAACAATTGTACTATCCTTTGCAGTTAAAACTAATGATCAAAAAGTTAATGTTCCCAACTTTATCAACATTATTTAAAGTAGATATTATTTTCTAAAACTCAGCTATAATAAGAAACACCAAAGCTCTAAGAATAAAGAGGCAATTGTTGGGATTGACAGCAGGGGGCCACTGTGATAATTTGATCTGAACTCTGTTAATAAATCACTGCACTGTTTCTCCTAGTTTAGTATCTGTTTATGCTTCTACAAATTGAAACCCCACTGGCTACTCGCTGCAGAACCATGCTCAGTGCAATAACACATCAGCCTGCCGATTAGTTCAAGGTGGGGAAGGATTAGTCGGCCATCCTAATTCCACAGTTCTCCTCCATATTTTGTCTTTCCCTGCTGAGGTAAAAGGAAGTGGACATATGTAAGTAATAAACTAACAGGCCTCCATCTACTTTAGGCTGAGTGGAAGGAATGCAGAACAAAACTATAAAATAATAATAGGCAAAGAGGTAGAGAGGGCTAGGGGAACACAAAACCACATCTGTTCAACCAGGCTGCAACGCAGCACCAGAATGCCTGTAAGTTTTTAAGATGTAATGGTGCCCTTTTCTGACCCTGAAGCATACTGTTATAGGCTCGGCGCGCCAGCTCTTAGAACTAACTTGAGATCAAAAGGCTGATAAATGAAGGGAAAGGGGACGTTTGACCTACTATATCATATCGTACAAGAATCTAGGTCTCCTAAGTCTCTTGATGCAACAAGAAAGGTCATAAATAACTACATCTAGTATCAATAGACACATAACTGTTTATTTCCATGGATGTTTAAAGGAACTAAATGTTAAACAACAATTTCAAGATAGCAAGCTTCCTGGACAAATATCACCTAAAATACAAAACTCATATATAGTTGTTAAGAAAAATGTTAATTGCCGTATTGGTCTTTGTACAAAAAGATGAACAAAAGGGGTGGTTTAATGCCTTTTAGTGGACCATCAAATAATTGTTACAAAATGTTTACAGTTGTTAGTGAGTCTTCATTGAAGGAAGAAATGAAGATTCATGCCTCTTACCAGCTAGGTAAAAAATTAAGTATTTTAGTAGACTAAGTGAGCAGTGACAAATTAGACATAGGAAACATAAATTTTTGATAGATCATAACTGATTTATTACCCTTAGGAAATGATGTCCTGTTATCTATTACTGCTGGCAAAGTTGACAACTAATATCTAGATTTAATAGAAAGAGGAAATAAAACAAAAATATGAATGTATGTAATAATATCTGCTTACAAACTATAAAACTCAGTATATTAAGTTATTGAAGCATTTCATGTAAAAAACAAAGCTACAGACAATGCCAGAGCTTGAAATCAACTTAAACAAATAATGCAGACAATTTGCCAAAAAACCTGTTCTTTGAAATTCTTGCACTGATTTGCTAGTATCTTGAATTATACCTGAAGTCATAATGCTCTGATCCACACAGCTGACTGGAACCTACAACAAACTGATCTGGTTGCAGAAAAAAGTAATTGCCCAAATTCATTAATTTCATTCCTTGCCCATTCATAATGATGTGTCCTGATATATCTCCCTACATTAAAAATCCCATTTAGTTTTAAAATAAACTCACAACACACTTTGATCAATAATTGTTTAACAATTCTATATGTAGAAGATTCATTCAGACTGTAGTATTTTTTTTTTTAGCGAAAAGACAATAAACTTGTACATGTGGTTGCATTTAAGCTTAACTTAGAAGGTGTAGGTATCCAGGAAGCAAATTAAACTGTGCAGCAAATGTTTCTGGTCAAGCACACTGCTACCCAAGGTTGTGAGCACACATATGGTGGCACTGGTGGAGTACAGTATAAGACGTAGGGTATCCAATCACAAGTCCACGCAACAACTAGGCTGGATCACTACAAAGCAACAGAGGGAACACCCTGCCACATTTCAGTGCAAGTCAATCTACTTTTGCGCAACAAGCATATACCCTAATGTGGAACTGCCATATCTCCTTTACGAAGGCATTTTATTCTGTAACAAACTCTGTAATTTCCACATGTAAACAATAGCTATGTACTCTTAACTATAGTTTTGTTTTAAAAACTATTTGTAATTATAAAATGGGCACACAAAAAAATCAGTGATCTTATTGGTCAGTTTCTGTCTTAACCTTTGCAGTTATTAGACCACAACCGCATGGGTTGAAAAGTAATATAAATTATTTTCCCAGCTGGGCAAATTACAGGGAGATTCATGAGCCATTTCCATTATCCTTGATTGTCATTACAATCATGGCTGTCATGTGCTCTTGCCATAAACCTTCAACTAGGCCCCAAAAATAAAATTCACTTGAATATTAAAAAATAACTAAATAAATAAATGTCCTTTCCCTTTATGTTCCACTCTTTAGACACATACACGAATGAAAACAAAATAAGCGATTGTCAAGGCTGAATGTTTGTTTGCAGTACAACAAGGCTTTCAAGAGCCCTTGATATTGCTGGGACAACTCTGAAAAACATATCTAGATACAGTTTAAATATATTTCACCCTTTTTTGAAACTGGACTGTATTTTCAAAGGCAAGGCTAGGCAACATTTATTTATATGGCACCCATTCCCAGGGGCTCTGGGCACCTAACAATAAAACAATCAAGAAACAATAAAAATAAAAATAAATAAAATTAAAAAATAGTAAAATTAAAAAATTCAGTATTATAATAAATAGTTTCAAAATGGCTAGGACGAAATAAATATTTTCAGCATGGGATGGCCAAATTGGGTAGTAGTACCTAGTTCATAGAAGTGGGCATTCAGCCTCAGTTTAAATACTCCAATCGAGTGGGACTCCCTGATTGCAGGTGGCAGCGAGTTTCACAGGGTCAGAACACAGAAAGTCCAATTGCCACAAGCTCTGGGTGCGTCGATGTTACGGCACAAAGGGCTTGCAGCAATCTAAAGGGGTTTCACATCCCATGCAGCAACTGCTGCAAGTTAGACCAGCTTTTTCTGGTCTAGCCTGTATCAGTCACAAGGACTGTTTTTATGGTGCATGCACACAATATTTGGCTCAAGCTGCCAAAAATCAGGTAAATTGTCATAGCTGCATCTGACCTACTAAAATCAGATGCAGTTGCGGTAAACCCATTTGGCTCACCACCAGAAACTAAGGGTGGTGGTGCTGGACTTGACACAAGCCCTATGCCACAGTTTGAAAATCTGACCCACCGTCACAATTCTTTGTTTATTACTAAGCGCATCTGCAGGTAAAGAGGAACACTGCCATATTTTCTCTGCTTGTCTACTTCTGCAGTCACAGATCTGTTTATGACATCCCAATCTGTTGCTCTGTAAGTAATTATGTTGTCATAAACAGGGCATTATGATGTCAACCCAAGGCCAATAAAGTCCAAGGCACAGTAATTTTGTTTTTATATCACTTCCCTCAGTAAGAAAGAAAAAGAGTAAAGCATTGCAAAAATATTTCTGGCTGAATTGTACAATGGGCAAAGGCACATAACTGTAAAACAGTGGGTTGCAGCTTCAGTCCTCCTTTAGAGCCACAAACAATATTGTATAAGGAAATCTAAGCTACAGCAAACTTGTAACCAGCCCAGTGGCATGGAGGCCTGAGATGTTGGACGCCTCAGCTCCCACCACACCAGTGATCTGGGTTAGGGAATGGACCAAGGTTGCTCAGGGCTGGCAGGGGAAAGGAGGATTTAGTGTCCATCCATGGACCTCCTCCTTCACAGTTGGCTCGGTGGGGGACAGTAAGTATTGCTGCTTGGTTGTCACCTAGTGAAGGGTAGGTGGCACAGCACCAGTCACCAGAATTGATAGTCAGAGGGGGCACTGAAAGCATTCACTGTCTTCACAGTCTATGTGTGCGCCATTACATGCCACTGACTCTGACTCAAGGGCACTAATGGGTGGAAAAGAACCCCCATCTGCAGGATGATGATACAGTCCTGAAGGCACCATACCACCACCATCCATGGCACACCCTCACACAATGAAGTAAGGGGTAGGTAGGATAACTCCTGGAGGTTGGGTGAAGGAGTTGGGGTTCAACAGCTGAAAGGGCCAATGGCGAGGGACAGGAGGATAAAGTCCATATAAAAAAAAAAAAAACAGGATTGCAAAAATATTTGAACAATAAACTGAATTGTGTCCAACTCTCACAATTTTCAAAGTTATCAAATTGGTATCAGTGGCTCCTTAAAGGAGCATAAATAATATGTAATTTAAATCAACTGTTGCCAGTGTTTTCTGTTCATTATTGAGATGTTGTTAACATATTTGAAACTATTTTGTTTGTAGACTGTATGCTGTTTTTTTCCCCCAACTCTTTTGAGTGCTTTCAGATAAGCGCTTCCTGTCTACAACTAGGGGGAACACACACACACGCATGCACGCACGCACACACGCACACAGTGGTGTGATGTTTATCTTCAGAGCCTGATGATGTCTGCTAGCCAGCTAAAGGGCAGAAAACCAATTTGATTGATGGAGCTTTATAATTTGAATGACAAGAAGTTTACACCCATCTGCAAATTGAACACTGTCATCATCAGCCTTCTTAGCATTGACTTTTGAGAGGCAAGTCTCTTGCATTTCTACATCCATTGGCTTATACAGTATACACCTCCACAGCCCCCTACACTACAGTAACAATATGTTCACTTTTTTTTAAATGATACTTTATTGGAATTTTCAAGTTTGACACATACAACAATCACACTTTCCACATGTAAAACACTACTAAACACATTTGATAAGTTCTAAGAACCAACTTGAATTATACATCTACACACATAGACCAAATAAATAATAAAAAGCCCCAACAACATGCGTGCAAGCAAACATAAAAATGAAATATTACTCACAGTCTGAATTTCCAGTGTTTCTTTGCAGACATTGCCCCCCCCCATTCCTCACCTACTACTTACCAGAGAAAACTCAGCTTCTTACACTGCCAGAGATAAAACTGAGGGACTGACTCCAAATGAAGCCTTTTGCTTTGTGTGTATATTGGAAGGATAATAACTGCATGCCTTAGTCGGGCTATGATGTATTGGACAGTTTGTCAGTAGAACAGTGCAGAATTTTAAATTCACTTATTTCATAGTAAACACTCCATCAGTGGTAGATGTATGGGAAGGAGAAAAAATAAACAGGATGTGAAGGAGAGAAAATAATATAACAAATGAGGAGGAAAGGTGGAGACAACCAAGTAAATTTGCAGAGGCTAAGCAAAACTGCTTTTTCAAAACAAATGCCATTCTTAAATGTGCATGCATTTAAACCATTGAAGGGAGAACTGTTTAATGAGAAATCTACATCACCCCCCCCAACCCGGCAGGTTTATCTCTTTTTAAAATGTTAGTTTTTATGTTAATAATACTTGGATAGGTTTGAATTGTGAATTAGATATTTAGTGTTATTTTCATGAAAATTACATGCCGTTCATGTTTTTATTGTATTTTATTTTGGCGCTTCCTCTCCCCCCTTTATCAACATAAGGACTATTGTCATCCAAGTTAAAATGGAAGTATATTTCAATAAAATGCTTTAATTTTTACCTTGTTAAAATAATAACGTTAGAAGTAAAAACATATTTCAAAGCATTTTATAAGCAAATTAACACATTTCAGAGTGTAAGGTTATTTAAGCAATAATCCATGACAGGGTGTGGGTTATGCTGGGTTTACTCATGACTGGTGTGGTTTCGTGACCAAACCACACCAGGCGTGAGTAAATCCTAACATAATCTACATCATGTAGTGGATTATTATGATTCTACAATGTCCCCCTATAGTTTTTTTTTTTTTTACAAAAAATAAACAGTTTTTTTTGCTAGTTTAAGTAATTTTGATTTAATTCATTCTTACACCAGAAAAAAATAGTTCCCTGTTGCTAGGCAGAGTATTGATGGTGATCACTGGTATTGCAGTTGCTCTTGAATTGGGAGCTGACATTTTTTTTATACTTTTGTACACCTATGGGCTGGTACAGAGACAACCGGGTGGGAGAGGAATATGCAGCATGACCGTCAGCCCCCTTCAATCCCATTTCACTGGTTTTGCAGGTGCCTTTCAATTGGGAACTGATGGGTCTTTTTTTATAACTTTTCTATGTCGGTAGCATGACAGCCATTCTGAAGTATGGGTGGGGGGGTTCGTTGAGTTACTTTGGGGGTTTCCTGCAGTGAGTTATAAAGAGAGAGAGAGAGTAAGTTGCAGCAGCCATTCGGGAAAGCAGCAGTTCTAGTTCCTTACTTGTTTTTTTTTTTGCGGGGGTTTCAAGTCATCACGAGAGTGGCAGTTTAACACACGGGGCACTGGGAAAAGGGGTGTGAACAGTGGAGGCGGCAGGTGAGTGCTACAAGTTGTGAGTGGCCGCTGGAGCGCCTAGTGACTGTGTGGTATGGGGGTGCACAGGACTGAAGTGGGGGGCATGCACTGATACAGGAGACAAACTGCAGAGAGAGTCACGATGCAACTTTGGCCCACATTCTGCATCAACCATGAGTAAATCCTAGTATAACTCATGGATAAAGATCCAGTCAGCCACATCAGTAAGTGATGGCTCCAGTCAATCCTCCCCCCTTGAAAATGTCAACAAAACCCCAGCATCTTTGAAACCTACACCACGAGAAGTACCAGAAATCTGCAACACTTCACAGACAGTTACAAATCCCTACATACACCTCTCAGTAAACAAAAAGTCCAATTTAAATATGAGCTGCCCAAATGTAAACAAACTGCTGTCATAGTGGTTGATGCAGAAGGGGGGCCAAAGTCGCACTACGACTTTCTCTGCTGTCCATCTCCTGTATGAGTGCAACCCCCCATTCCAGTCCTGTGCACCCCATACCACATAGTCACTCGAAGCTCCAGCAGCCCTTCACAATTTGTAGCAATTGCCTGCTACCTCCACCATTCATGCTCCTTCTCCCAAAGCCCCACTTGTTAAATTGCCATTCTTGTAATGATTTGAACCCCCCCCAAAAAACGCCAAGTAAGAAAATAGAACTGCCACTTTCCTGAAGGGTTGCTGCAACTTATTCTCTCTCTCTTTATAAGTTGCTGTAGGAAACCCCAAAGTGACTCAATGAACCCCCCACCTGTACTTCAGAATGGCCGTCATGCTACTGATGTAGAAAAGTTACAAAAAAAAAATCCATCATTCCCATTTGAAAAGACCTGCAAAACCAGTGAAATGGGATTGAAGGGGGCTGATGGTCACGCTGCATATTCCTTTCCCACCCGGTTGTCTCTGTAGCAGCCCATAGGTGTACAAAAGTAAAAAAAAAGTCTGCTCCCAATTCAAGAGCAACTGCAACACCAGTAACCTCCTTAATACTGTACCTAGCAACAGGGAACTATTTTTTTCTGCCGTAAGAATAAATTGAAAGAAAAATTACTTAAGCTGGCAAAAAATAAATATTTTTTTTATAACAAAAAAATAGAGAAGGACATTGTATAATTGCAATAATCCACTCCAGGATGTGTTATGCTGGGATATACTCACACATGGTGCTGATTTGGTTACTCAGCCTGTGGCCTTGTGACCAAACCACACTAGACATGAGTAAATCCCAGCATAACCCACACACTGTTGTGGATTATTGCTTAAATAACCATACCTACCAGGTGCTTGGATGCACTCAGTTGACATCTCATGCCTCACAACCTACCTAGGGCATGCAGTTATTACACAAAATGCAAAACCTGCTACATGCTAGTACTTACTTACTGAAGATATTTGTATTTCAACAAACATTTTCTCCTTCAAAGCACATCTTTTCCTATTGCATTAGCATTCACTGCAGTCCCAATCCTGTGTTTGTGGCACAGCAATAATTTCCATAGAAACAGACTGTGATGTCACAAATTCTGGATTGTGACCTCACTACATTCCCAATAAATAAGAGTAGGCGGTGTGTGAGTAAGCAAGCTATTCTGTTACTATTTCAATAATAAGTAATAATGAGTAAGTAAGTAAGTAAAGCTTTATTTGTAAAGCACCCATCCACGTAGGAGCCAGGCACCGAACAGTAAAATACAACAATGCAAAACAGTGGTGGCCTATACGTGGATGTAGATCCACTAGTGGATCTCAAGAGATTTTTGGTGGATCTTGGGGCAAAGGTTGTATTTTTTAATCAATGAAGATCCTTACAGCTGATCAGCGTAATTATTGTATTTTTTGTTCCCTTTATTGTTGGTGAATCTGGGAGCTTCTTGAGATCCACCAAATTGGATCCCAATACAAGGTGTACTGGCCACCACTAATGTAAAATATGACAAGAAAAAACATAACAAGTACACAATTATCACAACTAAAATTAAATAAGACTGAATGTCAGTGAATTATATTCAACAAATTTAATATAAGAAAAAAGCCTCCTAAAATAGGTGGGATTTTAGTCCCCTCTTCAAGGTTTTCAGTGAGGCAGTCTCTCTCAAAGACCTTGGAAGAGAGTTCCACAGGGTCAGACTAGCTACAGAGAAAGCACACTCACCAGATGATTTCAGCCAGACCCTGGGAACTGCTTGGTGACTCTAATCAGAGGAATGGAAAGAACAGGGGGGTGGGTATGGAGGCAGTAGATCACACAGGTAGCAAGGCCCCAGGCTATGTAGGACTTTGAAGGTCAGCAATACAATCTTGAAGGCAATCCACCACCTCATCGATAGCCAGAGAAGACTGTATAAGACTGGTGTTATACAGCAGTACTGGGAAGACCTGCCAACAGCCTGGCCACTGCATTCTGCACTAGCTGCAGGCAATGCAGGGCACCTCCATTTAGCCCCAGGTACAGGACATTGCAGTAATCAAGCCTGGATGTTAAAAAGGCATGTATCAGTGAGGGCAGGTCATTGTGAGGGATAAAAGGATTAATCTGGGTGATATTCCTCAAGTGGAAGAATCCAGTTTGGACAATGGCTGACACCTGAGCCTCTAGTTCCAGATCGTTGTCCAGGATTACACCCAGATTTTTCACCTTCACAGAGATGGTCAGCTGGGAGTCACCAAGTACCAAACCAGAGTTCTCCCCTACCCGTACAATATCCAGCTGAAGACCAGGCTCAATCACCAGTACCTCCATATTATCTGGGTTAAGCTTTAACCAGTTGTAGGACATCCAGCCCTGGACCTCGGCAAGGCAGGAGTTAAATACAGAGACCGCACCCTGATGTCCAGGTGAAAAAGACATACAGCTGAGTGTCATCTGCATAGTAGTGAACTCCCATGCTGTAACATCTAATAATGTCTCCCAGGGGCAGCATGTACACCACGAATAAAATAGGCAACTGGATCAAGCCCTGCAGGACTCCACAGGACAGGGGTACAGGGTGGGAGGAAATAATTCCCATAACCACCCTTTGTGTCCTGCCTGTGAGAAAAGACTTAAACCAGCTGATGACTGTGCCAGAAAGTCCACAACCTTCCCAAAGGCAATCCAGTAACACCTCGTTATCCACAGTATCAAATGCTGCAGAGAGATCGAGGAGAACAAGAACAGACCATTCACCCCTATCTCTCACCCTAAGAAGATAATTTTGAACGTTGGCAAGGGCAGTCCCTGTACTGTGCCTAGACTTAAATCCAGGCTGAAGCAGCTCAAAGATGTCATAGGCAGCAAGATGTACCTCGCGCTGTACAGCCACCACTTTCTGAATAACCTTTCCCAGAAAGAGAAGTTTAGAGACTGGTCTGTAATTAGCCAGACAGTCTGGGTTCAATGAAGGCTTTTTCAAGTGAGGTTTCATGACAGCCTCTTTCAAGGGCCCAGGGCCCTCCCTTCGAAAGGGAACACTGAACTATCTCAGCAAATACTGGCCAAATGGACTTAACACAGCCCACTAAGTAGCATGTTGGACCCGGGTCCAGGTCACAGTATGATGGCCACAGCTTTGAGGTAATCCTACTAACCTCTTCCACCCTCACTGGATCAAACTTGCTCTAGACTTGAGGAGAGACTCTTTTAATCCCAGGCCTGGCACCACACACCGACTGTGAAGCCCCATGGGAGATACACAATCTGATAGACCACACTTTGTCAGCAAAGAATAGAGCACACTCTTCACAACTGGTAAATGATAAAGGTCTAACCAGCTGGAGACAGGTCAGGAGAAGAATCCTGCCTACAGTCCATAAGAGCTGAGCTGGTCTATTCTTCATTGTGGCAATCTCCTGGACAGGAACTCTGCCTTCTTACAGGAAACTGTCTTTTGATAATCCTTATAACGGAATTTCAAAACCAGTTTGTCCTGATCAGTCTGAGATCTCTGCCAGCAGTGCTCCAACCTCTGACCCTTAATCTTCAGCTCCCTGAGCTCCCCATCAAACCATGGGGATCTGAGACTTGAGGACAAGGATCATATATGGACTGGTGCTACAGAAATGAGGGCCGAGGTAATGGCCCTGTTATAGGCCATCACCACTTCCCCTGGTTCTGCCTCACAAGCAGTCAGCACATCTGATAGGTCCAATACCACCTGGAATCTTGATGGTGTCAAACCCCTTAAAGGGCAGTAATGGGCCATCTCTGCAGGTGGAGGATTCTCGGGGGGCCCCAAACTAGAACTTCATCGTGCATTGATCTGACCAAATGACCTGATCAGCCTCGAGGTTTTCAGTCTCAAGACCCAGTGTCAACACCAGGTCCAGGGAGTGATCATGCAAGTGGGTCACAGAGTTATTTACCTGTGACAGGCCCAGTGATTTTATAGACTGGAGGAAGTCTTGACCAAAAAGACAAGAGTTTATTGTTGACCAGGCATTGAAATCACCCAGAATTAACCATCGGAGTGACTCCAACACCAGGTCAGCCATGAAGTCCATGACTTCTTGCAGGAATTCCTTCTCATGGCCCAGAGGTTGGTACACAAGAAGGATCCTGCAGCCTGCACCTGGGCCCCTTCAGACAGCCACACACTCAAATGACCTGGTAGATCCCACGGGGAGCATGGAGAAGTTTAAGCTGGATCTAAAACAAATGGCCACTCCCTCACCCCCTGCCATCCCTTCTCAGGCAGTGTATGACAGAAAAACCTACTGGGATTGCCACCTCCAGAAATGGATCCGTGTTGCCACCCAGCCAAGTTTCCTGTGATCCAAGCCAGGTTAATTGAGGAAATCAGATCCACCATAATAGTGGTTTTATTCCTCATTGACTTGGTATTGCAAAGCACTGCCCAAGTAGGATGAATGGAGACTATTGGCCTACCTGCTCCATGCCCACTTGAACCAGCGGGATCCATGGGTACAGGAACCAGACAGGGAAGACCCCTCTCTAGTACCATTTCACCCCAGGGTGCCTTCTGAATCTCACCACCCCAATTCCATCCTCCCTGGTAGCTCTTCCTGAGCCCTTCCACCTTGCCCTCCCTCCTTCGGACAATACCTGCTGCTCTGTAGCATCTATATGTATCAGCTGACAAGGAAGGTTTTCGAAAGGGTGGCAGTCCAATATCTGGGCTGAGGAATAACTTCGCCTGGAGGGGTCCAATTTCCAAACACATCACAAACTTGTTGAATAAACACCATTTAACAATAAAATAACAAAAATAATCCCTTAAAATTCCCAAATAAATGATGTCAAATTTAGTATCCACCCTCCCCAACCCCACACCCTTCAGAACGATATTACAATCCCTCTATCATACAAAACAAGACCCAGCCAACCCCTAAATAAATAATGACAACCATATTACAACCCTTCTATCATACTAAACAAGACCCACCAAATACCCAAATAAATAATCAGACAAAGAAAATTTTGTAAAACAAAGAACAATTTGGAGAACCCCAGCAGTTCAAGGTCTTGTGCACAAGTTCTGTAGTGCTGTTACAAAACCATAACCATAGCTGTAGTGTAGCAGAGTATACATGTTCATACATAAGCCATAATGCTTGTATATCAGTCTCTACTCTCACCAGATGAAACCAAGAGTTAAATGCAGGTGAAACTGTGCAGTACTCTCACTGCTGCAAACAGTTTAAATCATTTTACAAAAGTTTGTTTCCCCCAAGATTGTGCAAACAATGTGAAATGCTATGGATTATGAATCTAGGTCACAGGGTTTTGTCACCACTCTCGGGAAGTTTTTTTGTAAATTGCAGAAGAGCTACTCACAGTTTGATGACGAGAAATAAAATAAATACAGGTAAATGGGTTTGGGGTTAAATATTATGTTGCACAATTAGCCTAGTGTAAAATGCTCCCTTTAGCAATTTAAACATTTTATTAAAATGTGGCTTAAAAAGCTGAACAAAGGCATGTTAACTGCTGAAGAAAAGGAAGAATTGGCAGAATTAGGTGAATAGGGTGTATATTGCCAATATTACCTTATCACATTCCCTAGATCTGCGCGCCCTTTTCACTGGATGTGAATATGTAATTTATATATATGGTGTATAGTGAATTGCATTCTGGATGCCGTGCATAGAAATACAGTCTGTTACATGCTGGCTATTCATCTTTTCTAACAAATAAAATGAATAGTCAGTTGAATTCACTATTCAAATACAAGGCTAACTGCCACAGTGATCATGATGGGAGGAGTCTCAGCTCTGCATTCTTGACTCAACTTTCTTATCATAGGAAGTCATCAAGAGTGAGATAACAGATAAATGAACTGTCGACAGGTAACTGTGTGACGGCATATTTCACTGTAATCAAAAATAAAATACACTAATAGTCCTTACTAAAGTGACATGGTTTTCTTCCTCATGCTGGACCGAACACCCAAAATCAAACTAGCTCATCTGTGTAACAGCAATGTTTGCATTTCACATTTGTATAACATCCTGATCTGCTGGTTTGATGCTGTTTTACATATACACACAGTGGATGAGATTATAACTAAGCTTCTTTAGAGAAGTCTCAATAAAATCCTAAGGATTATAACATTTAGCACGTCATTTAAAAACTAGAAACCCCGAAAAGTGTCACAGATAGCATGCTTACTCCAACTGTCTGCCAGGAGGAACTGTGTTTGTTCTGGACCCCCATTAAACCATCCATGAAATTAGCACTGACAACATGTTGCCTGCTCCACAAACACAACCTGATTTATGGAGCCAAATGCAGAAATGAATAAGCTGTGCTATTTGTCATTCAGAGAAGCATTCTTGTAAATTTCCAGTTAGCAAATGTAGTCAATATCCTTTTGCTAAGTATGCTTCAGGTTTAAAAATGCAATTTTGAAAACAGTTCCAAACAAATTTATTTATGTAGGAGCTGCGGTATTTTATTTGTTAATACATTTATTTACACTTTCTGCAGGTTTCAGAGCATCAAAAATAAAAACACAGCATATCGGCACATAGTGTTGAACACAGATTATATGATACCTTACAAAGTAACACAATAATTTAAGATCTGAAGGGACACTAGCTTGACCTGCCCCTCCCCCCCACTTCATAAGCAGGAACCACCAAGTATGCCATTCAAACAAGTGCTGATTTGTAGAGACTTCCCACTCACTCTGATACCCAGAGTACCCTGTTTTTCCCTTGCTAAGCAGAAATTTGTTCATGCTTACTTTGAAGGCCTGTGCTATTTTAATACCCACTGTGTCTGCTGGTAGCTTCACCTGTCTCTTAGAAAGAAGTGCCTACTGACATTAACCCTGAATTTATCACCTCTGAACTTCAGTGTGTGCCCCTGTATTCTGTTGGAGCATACCAGATCAAACATTTCCACCTGTCTGACCTTGGTGATACTCTTCAGTATGTAGAAGACTGGGACTATGCCTCTCCTCAGCATCTTTTTCTCCAGAGTGAGCATGTCAAAGGCTTCCAGTGTTTTCACATAGTTTTATCCTTGATACCCCTGATCATTTCACCGGCACTGCATTACACCATCTCTAGTGCCTTAATGGCATTTTTCCAACTGGGGAGCCAGATCTGCACATATTACTCCAACTGGGGCCTGACCAGGGTCTGCTAAAGTGGTGGAATTACTTCCCGTGTTCTGCTGGTCACCCTGTTTTATTGCACCCTAGCATTCTCTCAGTGTTCTTAAGGAATGACACACATTATGTGTCATAGTTTAGCCCCTTCCTAAGAAAAGTCTATGAGCATACTTGCAGTAGCCTATAAAGCATGCCTGAGTCAAAATAAGAATACAGAATGTTGATTCATATTTAAATATTTTGCATTTTCTTATTCGATGTGCTCTACAATGAATATTTGTTCATATCATCTGCAGTTACAAGCAGTTTAATATTTCATATTTTGGTATTTTACAAACTACAAAGCTAAACAAACATATTGTACTGTTTAAAGAGGCCTCCTGCTTTGGAGACGTGACCTGGAAAATGAGGGTAGATAAGCACAGACAGCAAGATCTCTATGACCCCTGAAGTGATTATCATTCTGTGAAGTAACTTGTGCTCTTTTAGCAACTTGAAACAGTGCAAACTGTCAGTTTTATGTAAAGACAAACAGTCTGGTTGCCTAAAGTCTTAAAGTTAGGGGAGGTATTACATCACACTACTACAGATATCTTCACTAAGGGCCTCATTACTCTAAAAATGTTCACAAAATACTGTATGCAGAGACAAAGTGTGATTTCCTGTTTTTCATGTGTTGTTATTGTTATTAATCATTACCACTTCAAATACATAAACTATACTGACTATGAAAATAAAATTCTTGGACAGACTGCTGGCTATACTTTTGACACTGGCAAGCTGGGTTTGGGAAAGATCCCAGGCTGTCGGAGGGTCAGCAGGGGGAGAAGGATTGAACATCCCAGAGGACAGTCTCACCCTCTGCAGATGGAGGGGAATGGCTGCCACTGCATTACTGCCACTTGGTTGACCATAGGTAGCAGTGCAGCAAAGGCAGAGTGGATTGGCAGATGTCTGCTGGGTTCAAGGATGTGCGCATCATTGCGTGTTTACATCCTCTGAGATCCATGTGTGCTAGAGTCCAATGGAGCCTGGCAGAAACAAAGGTGAAAAAAAACCCCACAATGACAGGGTGAAGGTCAGGGTCAGTGTCACTGGGGGGGGGGTCCACTGTAATCTCTATAACAGGGGCTCCACAATTGAGCATACTCAGTAGACCTAAAGACCTTCTTCTGCTGATTCATTTGTATGTTTGCATGTTCATATCATGACCCGGGATACTTGGGTACCATGCAGCTGTTTAATGTCTACATTCAAAGAACCATATATGTCCACAGCACCTTTGACCCCTCCTCTGGGGGTAACAGTGTGGTCCAGGCAGGCTGCAGGTCAGTGCTGTGTAATTGCCTTGGACAAAAGGGTTCCAAGGGCAGCGATTAAAGAAGAATAAACAGTAGGCTTTTTTAATGAAATTCCTCTTTAATGCCAATAAAATGCATTAAATACAATTTATGTAACACTAAAAATTCATGAAAGAAAATGTATTTTACATTTCTGAAATCAATATTTACTTAAAGTGCTAGTAGTGTTAAAAAACAGCAGGAAGAACATTTCAATGATTTTTGAAGTAGTGCCTTATTACTTTTTATTCCTCAAGTGTTTTTCCTTTTTTCTTTGTGCTCATTAGATGGTGTTCTACTATCTAACAGTACTGGTTGTGATGTGAAAAGCAATGCTTAACCTTGAAGCAAACATATCAAGTACTGTTCCTCCTACTACATCACCACCATGTGACCTTTTTTATTGTTACGTCGGAAGCCCTGCTGCCCGATAGGTAGCATGTGTTACAAGTTACCAGTCAAGCAGCAGGAGATTGGCCATTCTTCATGAATCAAAATGTACAACTGTCTTGCCTGCTAACAATACCAGCAGCCAGCTGGGACACTCATACGAGTTGGCTAAAATCAATATACTTTCAAATTCACTATGCAATATTCTACAGCCAGAGGAGTAGTTATTTTGCCATATGTTCAGCTAATGTGGTACATCTGACCTACCCCATCCCCCAAATGCAGAGCCATGCTGGTTTGCCTGGCATCTCCAGAGGCTGCATGATTTTGAGTGCTTGTACTGTGGAAGTCCTTATGTGCACACTTGGGAAAGGGGTTGGGGGTTTTCCGTACTATGTGTCCAACTTACAAAGGCTTCCAGGGATCTTTTTTAATGCTGGGACATTATTACAGATGACTGTGTGTATGTAGCTGGTCTGGGGACCAGGAGATTGTGTCTCCACATGCAATACATCATTATGTCAATCAAATGCTTTCTTTGTTGCATTAAAATTCCAGTTGCAAAAATATGGCTACTGCCATATCCCACAGTTCTCTTGGCTTTGTTCTTGGGTTCCACTTTGAGCAACAACAGAAAGTATCACTATACAGTCTGGCTCTACCCTCATCACAATCCATTGCACTCCTCGAATTTCCACAGCAACTCTTGTTTGGCATCAACTCTGAAAATTCTCTGAACATTTTTGGCAAAGGAGATGCATATATTCTCATCATATTATATGCCTGGGCCTTGTAGAATTGCATACATTTGAGCACAGTGGACTTATACAGTAAACTGTCAATGTAAAAAAAGTACAGCATTTTACATGTCTCATAAAGCAATGTATCATGGGTAATATATGCAAGCATTGTGAACTAATTATGACTGTCTTAGCTTTAGGCAGGACTGAAAAGTGTACTATGCCTCCCGATCTATCCACAAAGGTTGAAACAGCAAGCCACAGGCATGTTCTCATCCTCTGTAAAATTCCTTAATATGACATAGCATTTGCCTCTGACCAACACAGGAGAGTAACCAGCCAGCCAATAATGACTGTATTTGAAGTAACGGTGAGCCAAGTGCAGTTAGGTATTTAAATAAAACCTCAATGCAGAGCCCAAGGTCAGGGCTGAGGCAAAAAGATGTGTAGAGAGTGACTCCTCATTTATAATGATATTTCTAGTTCCATGCAAAAATTTAGTTAACATTTCCTGGATTCAGCTCTGGTAACATTCTCAAACAATATGAATTTTAGTACATTTCATCCTTTATTACTAAAAACATACCTCACAACTTTCTGTCCCTGAAATGTGGGATGCTGACCCTCAAAATGTGTTACCATTTTTTGTATGAGCAGAATTAGGATGTTCAGACTTGGATGGGCTGGCATTAGCTCATTAAATCAATTGTAAGAAAATATTTGTACATGTGAATATGGATAGACTTCCTAAACAATATTTAACAGAAAAAAACACAGTGGAATTTGTGGGGGAGCCACTCACCATTATGGCTAAAACATTTCTTCAAACTTTTGGATAAAAATAATTTATATTTAAGGCACTATATTAAAAATAACATTGTGATAAGTCTCACATATAAGACGTTTGTGAATGATGTGTTTCAGAGTGTACAGACCTATAGGGATCTTGAATTAATTACTTTTTCACATTGTGCTTCATGGTTAATAGAACATAATTAACACAAATTAAGGTGTTATTGCGCACATAGCCATGGATGTCAAGAAAAGAAAAAATATTTACAAATTTTTGATTCAAAACCTTTCCTAACATGGTGTTACAGTCAAATTTTAGAAAATTCATTGAAGAGAAAGATAAGGAATGCCTTTTTAAGGAAGGTAGAACAAACAACCTGTTTCACGTACTTATACAGTGCAAATGGTTTAAGAGTTTGAGAGAGTATTGGTTGGGGCAGTTTTTTTATGGACCCAAATATTAAGAAAAAGGAGCTAGTGAATTTAATTATGACAAATGAGTGACTACTGTATCATAAGTGTTGTTAACTGTCTTCTGTTGTGGATATAAGGAAGAACAAAATGGCATTCCTCTACAAATAACATCTATAATATTCCACTTGGAGGCAGTATAGTGCAGTGGTTTAAGGCTGTAAGCTGCAAACCTGTAGACCTGGGTTTGAATTCCACAGCCCCCACTTGCATACTGTGTGATCCTGAGCAAGTCATTTAACTTCCTTGTACTCCCATGTTGCACCTGTAAATGAGCTTCAGCTTAGTGTGTCTCTCCTGGTTAAAATAAATAAATAAATAAATAAATATATGCTGCTAAACATGTGATCTGAAACTGTGCCTCCATTTGTTTGCATACTGGACTTCTTCTATAAGCTGCTTTTGTGTACTGTACTGAATATAGTGCCATGAATTAATAATTTATTGTTTTTATAATGTGCATTTAACTATTGTATGTATGCATTTGTAATGGTCTTTTTAGACTGAACAATAAAATTGAACTGAACTGGGGGTTGAAGAGAAAGAAAAAGACTAAGAGTGAGAGGGAGAAGACCTTGAGAATAAAGTTCCAGCAATTTCCACCGGGCTTTGTGGGAATCCACCATCCTGTAGAATGCTGTGTGCAGTTGTGCAGCCTCAAAATATGATATGAGGTCAGGGAGAGTTAACCCTCCTTGCATCAGGAGTTGGAAGATACAGTACTTAATTCCTGCATGAGAACACCCCCAATGGAATCTAGATAAAGTTTTCTCAAAGTAATAAATGTAATTGAAGGTGGGACTAGGGACACTGTTTGGAACAAATATGGAAACCTAGGCAATGCCACCATGTGCAGGGCCTCCACCTTTTGTATCGGTGGGGGGGGACAAGTTCCATTGACCCAGGTCTTGCATTAAGGATTGCTTGTCAGGTGTGTAGTTAGTGGGGAGAAGGTTTGTTGACTGCATTTTTCAAAAGCAACTTCACCAGGACTGGATCAAGAATTGGGTACTAAAGGGTGGTAGAGATGGGGTAAGTGCTTGTAAATGGTTGGTATGGAAGGAGGAGGGTGGGGAATGTGACAACTTGGGGTGTTTTTGTTATTTTTAAAACTTAAAAAAAACTGTACACGGTGGCACTTCACTGGTGAAGTGTTTACTTTGCCAGGTGAAGAAAAACACATACTGACACTTTCGATACACAAAGTTGGGAAACTATGAAATGCATTTGTCATAGTGTTGTTTCATAACATCACACAACACTATTCCAATTAAAGTAGGGTTTCCTCCCAGTTTCACCAGTAGAGATAGGTGAAGTGGCCCCACTTCGCTCTGTGAAGTGATTCGCAGAGTGAAGGCGAATTTGTGGAGTGCCTAACAACGTGAATCAGAGTACTTCATGTTATAATGGGTAATGCGAAGTCCAGCGAAAACAATGACTTCGCGTTACTCCACCTTCCCAAACCACTACTCCACCAATTCTTAAGGTGAAGTACATTAAAAACAATGTACTTTGCCTCACTTCGCCTTGTTTTTAAGTGCCAAAGATGAAGTTTGCAGTGATACATGGGATTTCAGGTCACATGGGCTCTAGATTATTCTGCACAGCCTCAGTTCGGGGTAGAGTGTGTAGGAATTTGTAGGAGATAGTTTGCTCTGAGAGCTCTCTGCAATTCAAATCTTCTAAAAGCTGTTAAAAAAGCCTTTTTGAGTCTTTTTTTGCTGAAACTTTAGTTCATCGATTGTAGGAAACCCTCCTGTGCTCATAACATCGAGCGTTTATTGCTTGTGTGGGGATTTTGAATGTTATGTACAACATTCAGTCTGTGTACTGAGAGATAGTGGAAGTGTGCTTTGGGGGAGAGGTATATCTGTGGTGTAGGTAGATTAACTTGGAGAAAAAGACAGTCATTTCTGTTTTGGTGATATTTTTCTTATAACTGTGGTAATGCACACACAGTAATATTTTCAATAATTCTTGCCATTTTTTTGCTGATCGTTTTTTTTTTTTTCCAATTCTGTTTATCTCCCCCAGGCACCGGAACTCTCTCGGGCCTCTCCACTTGCATATGCCACTCTACTGCCCACTGTGAACCCTGTCATCTTCAAGGGCATTACTTTCTCCCCAAGCCCTGAGGGGGATGAAGGGCCTGAGGAGTCTGAGAGGGCAGTGGCAGGGCTCCAATATTGGGTGTGTGGCAGTTTGGCACTCACCTATCCGGCCTGGTGGGACTTTTTACATAGAATTTATGCCCCAGATGTGGGATGTGCAATGCTGTCCAGTCCGTGACGTGGGTTCTCCCATTCACGTCCGGAAGGCAGCTACCCAGTGTCTTCCCAGTTTTGTGAGCCCCTGTGCACCGCAGTGCTGCCAGTCTCCACTGGGGGCCGCTGTTGCCCCAGGCTGCCCCTGGATCCCTCCCCAAGAGAGGAGAGCAGTCCTCTGGATGCTCAATCCTCTCTCTCCCCTGCCAACCCCCGGTGGTCTGGGCTCGTTCCCAAACCTGGGTCGCCGGCATGGTGCGAGGTGTGGCGTCCAGCACCTCAACCCTCACCGCCACCGGGCCATCCTTTTTGCTTTTTGTTGTGGTGCATCAGTGCATCATTTTAGTTTGTTTAAAATATGTGGTTATATTAGTGAAGTTTTCAATTTGCTATGCATTACTTAGTGTGTGTGTGTATGTGTGTGACACGTGTCATCAAATCAGACACCTTTTATTCTGCCACATAATAATTTCAGCAATGTGAACCTGCTGTCCACTGCAGCTGTGTGATTTTTGTAATTCTTTATGGTATCTTTACTGGTACTAGTAATAGTGACTGTTACTGCAGCAGTGCAGTACACAGCACCCCCCCCCCCCACCATAGCCTGCCCCATCTGGCAAAGGTATTCTTTTCCAGATTTAGATTTCTGATGGTGAGCACTGGTTAGGTGTTGTACCTTTGTATTGTAAGCCTGTTTTGTAGTATCTCTCCAGGTTTCACCACTCCACCATTGTACTCACTGATACGTGTTTTTAAGTCGGGGAGTTTTAAGATATAGCTCGTCAGGGAAGTACAGTCGTAGACATTTGCATTCCCAATACAGCTTCATATTGGTTAACTCACACCATCGACACCGAATCACGTTCTTCATTATCACAGTCACAAATGCAGTCACAAATCACGATTCTCGATCACATCACGAATGACAACATTAATTTTTTTTCTAGTTACTTGGATGTATTGTAAGCCTGTTTTGTATTATCTCTCCAGGCTTCACCACCCCACTATTGTACTCATTGATATGTGTTTTTAAGTCAGGGATTTTTAAGATACGGCTCACCAGAGAAGTACAGCCATAGGCATTCGCGCTCCCAACACAGTTTCATATTGGTTAACTCACACCATCGACACCGAATCACATTCTTCATTATCACAGTCACAAATGCAGTCACAAATCACGATTCATGATCATGTCACGAATCACATACATTTTTTTTTAGTTACTTGGATGTATTGTAAGCCTGTTTTGTAGTATCTCTCTAGGCTTTACCACCCCACTATTGTACTCATTAATACGTGTTTTTAAGTTGAGGAGTTTTGTGCTGCAGCTCATCGGGGAAGTACAGTCGCAGGCATTCGCATTCCTTCCTATACAGCATGTGAGTTACAGTACTATAAGTAGTGGTGGGCGAAGTGACCCCAATTCGCTCCACAAAGTGATTAACAGAGTAACACAGAACCTGCGGAGTACTCCACAATGTGAAGTGGAGTACTTCGCTTCATAATGAGGAACACGAAGTCCATTGAAACCAATGACTTTTCGTTATTCCGCCTTCCCCAAACCACTTCTCCACCAATTTTAAGATGAAGTACATTTGAAATCACTGTAATTTGCCTCACTTCACCTTGTGATTGAGCTCCAAATGAAACTCTGCAGTGATTCATGGGATTGCAGGTCACATGGGCTCTAGATTGATCTGCACAGCCTCAGTTTTGGCCTGGGTAGTGTGTGTGTAGTGGTTGCTGGAGACAGTTTGCTCTCAGAGCTCTGCGATTCAAAACCTCTAAAAGCTGTCTAAAATGCCTTTTTGAGTCATTTATTTTGCTCAGAATTTACTAGGAAACCCTTCTGTCCTCATATCATAGAGTGATTATTGTTGTGTGTGGATTTTGAATGTTAATTTAGAACAGTCAGTCTGTGTACTGTGAAGTGTGCTTTGGGGAAGGGGCGTATTTGTGGTGTAGGTACATTAACTGGGAGAAAAAGTCAGTCTTTCTGTTTTGGTTATATTTTTCTTGTATAATTGTGTTAATGTGCATGCAGTAATATTTTCAGTAATTCTTGAAATTTTTTTGCTGATTGTTGTGGTGCAGCAGTGTATAATTTGCCTGTTTAAAACATTTGGTTATATTACTAAAGGTTTTCAATTTGCTACGCATTACTTGTAGTGTGTATGTGAGTGTGTGTGTGCGATGTGTGCCATTAAATCAGACACCTCTTATTGTGCTATAGAGTAATTGCAGCAGTGTGAACCTGCTATCCGCCGCACCTGCATTAATTTTTTATACTGCTTTGTGGTATCTTTACTGGTAGTGGATTGTTACTGTCGTGCACTAATCTCCCAACTGGCAAAATGTATTCCTTTCCAGATTTGGATTTTATGACTTGTGTACAATAGTTAGGTGTTGTTTGCCTTTTTGTATGCATCCCTTGAGTGCGCAGCACAATCTTAATCTGTCTGTGCATTTGCAGTGCACCATTAATTCTGGGAGACTGCATTTCTTGTTGTGCTCTCATTTCACTTCATCAGCACTGGGGAATTTTCTGGAGTCTGGACATAAGACAGTGTCAGTAGCATTTTGGGGATGCACATTAATTCTGGTGACTCTGTGACCACTGCACGCATGACTGATTGTGCTATTAATTCTGGGAGACTTTGCATTTCTTGCTGTGCTCTCATTTCACTTCGTCAGCACTGGGGAGTTTTCTGGACATAAGACAGTAGCATTTTGAGGATGCACATTAATTCTGGTGACTGTGTGGGTGGGGTGCTGCCAGTATTGTTGTCACTCCACCTTACTTCATGTTTAAAGCGGAATGACAACGCGAAGTAACAATAACAAGGCAAAGTGAGCCTTTCCTATGGGGTGCTCCATGTAGCGAAGCACCAACTCAAAATGGCCACTTCGCGTTCACTTCGCAGGTGGATTTTAAATTCACTGCATCTCTGTTCACCAGTGTCACCCCAGGTATATCGGTGTCTAATCTAAATAACAGTGTTGTTTCTCTAGTTATGGCAGTGTTTTTTCACAGTTGTAACGGTATCTCCTCCCAGTTGTGTCAGTGCATCCCACTGTTTTTACAGTTACACAAGTGTTTCACCATATGTGTTATCAGTGTCTCATCCCAGTTACACTAGTATCCATTCCCAGTTACACCACTGTCAGTTGTAGTAGTGTCACCTCACAGTTAAATCAGTTTCTCCTCCCAATTACACCAGGGTCTGCACTTCCCAGTTATGGGCATAATTAGACCCATTTTTACTTATACAATAAAAGAAAAAAAATGCAGTCAATTCCATGGAAATAATACCACAATTCACTACATTATTCTACAATATATACCCACATTTCACAGTTTAGAGCAGAATTTTGTGAATTTTTCCTCTTTTTCACAAACTTTCACTGAAGCAAATTTTGCATTTTGTAGCAGTTTCACTGGCAGAATTTTGTTTTACACAGCCATCGCTGTTTGTGCTTGTATTGGCACCTCTGACATTGTAAGACTAAAACAACAAGCTTAGCCACAAATATCCAGCATAAAACCTTTAATACTGGTTTCAAATAATGCTCAGTATTGCCAAAAATCATTTTAGCCCATATTTTAACTGCCCTAGTGCAAATTGAAATCTTCTCATGTTAATGCCATTTCATTCCTTCCATGTCAGGAAACTGAACTCAAACATGCTTTCACACATTAATGATGATAAATACTGAAATTTTGTATTATATCATAAGGTCACTTTTTTCATGAACATTTACAGACAGCTCAGGTTTCAGAGGGGGAAAACACAAAAAATTGAATGAGCTATTTCATATCATTAACAGCCTGGAGAAGTCTCAAGGCTATCTTTGTTACTCTGTCCAATTTGTTGAAAGACAGGGAACTGTTAATGAAAATTATGTTAGAAGAAACATATAAATCCTGACTAAGCCAAGAAAATCCTTAGGCAATTTTTCATAAAGATATGTTTCTGGTCAACTTGGAGTAAATCTTGTGTAAGAATAAGTATGACTTTTAACATATTAGGAAAATGCCACATATTGTTTTAGTTAAGACTGAAAAGACTTACAATGTATTCCCAGAAGATCTGATTTGTTAGTCCGTACATTGAAATCAGTAAAGGCAATTCATTTATCTTTGGTAATGTAAACTAATTATTATCAACAGTGTGGACTCCAGGACTCAGTTCACATGATATATTAGCAGAATACAGTATGATACAATATATTAATTTTACACTAAAATAGAAAAAAAAATACCACACACTTTTTTTTTATTTTTAATTATTTTAATTTGTTTTCATTCTCATTGTCCTGCATTAACTTTTTATGTACTAATTCTCTGGATACTGTGCAATCATATTTGCCTGAAAGCTCATTTTTGTAAGAATCTAAATTTATTATTCATTTTATTCAAATGCTTCTTCTTACTCAGGAATATCACCTGTAAACGTTATCAGTTTTTTCTAAAGTTTTACCAGGCATATCAGAAGCAAGTATTGTGAGTTAACAAAGAGAATGTTCTTTGCGGACTGAACAATACATTTAAGGGTATTCGTGTTAACATGGTATAATCCTAAAACAAAAAAAATGCCTTGATTATGAAGCCTCTATGTTTAGTAGCAGTGTACTGTATATTTCTGAGGTTTACGAATGAGCAGTAATCTACAGCAGAACCAATCCTAGGCACCAGTTAACCAAACAGCCAGCGGGGCTCCAAATCTCAGAAGGTCCGAACTACATCTAGAGCATGTTATAAAATTATTTTAAGTTTAATTTTCCTGATGTATTTGATTTACAATCTACACCTACTAATACAGCACATAACAGACATCACAGAGCCAGGCAAAAGCCTCTAATGGCACGCAAGGATGCAATGACATTTCTGAACAGGCACACCCACGTGCCCACAAACAAATAGTCCAGTGCATACACCGCCATTGTAAATTTTTAAAAAGTTAAAATTTCTTTCTGCCTACATTGGCTATTTTCTTACTTGATATTAAAGGAAAAGGGGCACCTTATTTGAGTGCCCAACCAATCAAAGATGACAAGCAGATCCACACAGATCCAGGACTGGTCGTCAACAAAAAGTTTGTTGAACAACCAGACAGTGAAACCAGCAGGTTGACTGCATTTTGTAGTCGGCTGCCAGTTTCAAAGAAAACCAAGTATTTTCTTCAGAGGGTTTCACCCCCCCAAACCCCCATGCAGGGGGCTGCTCCCTCACACCCCCACTAAGGATTCTCAACTCCAAGTGGGAGCTGATTTTGGGGGGGGGTGCAGGACCCCCAACAGACAGTGCTGGATTCCAGTGCAGATGCTACAGTGACATGGCGCTGTAGTCACTGTAGCGTTGCACGCTGTTGAAATGCAGAGGTTGGGGTGGTATACCAATCCACACTAGGCTTGTAGATGCCACTCATAAATCTGGCTTCACTAGGGTCTCCTAAGATGTAAGGCTATATCTGAAGGGCAACCAAAGTGAAAAGTTACAAATAAAATGCTATACAGTGTGTTTTGATTTGTACATGTGGTTCTAGTAGGTCCTTCCCTTTGTTTGCTGTAGGGTGTTTTTTGTTCTAAATTTGCCTGCTAGCTTTACAGTCCCTGGGGACCTCCATGTTCACATTTTTTATTGCTTCTATTTTTCCTGCAATGCCTCTTATCATATGTGTCACTGATGTGTTTGAGCCCATTAATTCAACACAAGCCATTTTTTTGTCAAGTTGACAGCAGTAGACCTGTGATTTTAAGTAACTCTCCATGTCCAAGGAGCTATAATGAAGGCTACATTTACCGATGGCAAATGCCTTAGAGATAATTGAGAGGGCTAGTCTGTAAGGAAACAGCTAGGGACTTCACTAATTATAGCTTTTGTGACCTTGAGTGATTGGTGTGTTTTTTTATAGTTGTGTGTAGGTTGATGAAACAAAAAGCTTTAAAACCAAAAGATTAATTTCTACTGGCTAGACCTAGAAACATACTTAGAAAACAACATTTTTGGATTAGACACAGTTATTTAGTTGAAACCAGAAAATCAGGCACCTAACAGTAGATTGCTGCAGCAGCAGTTATTACTTTCTGAGTCAGTGGTCCTGGAGGACATACCACTGTCACATGGCACAGGATACAGTGTTGGAAAAAGAATAGCAATAAAATTATTAAACATGGAGAATCCTACGAGCCATAAAAGTAGTAGGCAAATTTTAAAATCTCCCAGTAGCAAACAAAGGGTAGAATACACTAAGGGCTGGATATTCAGACTGCTGGGCAGTGGCGCAAGCCTGGGTGCAGCACATCTGGGCTGTGCTGGGACAGGACCAGGTGATAGTCAGTGGTGATGCACCATGGCTCAGCACCATTGAATATGGCAAAGACGGTTGCACTGCACCAATGTAAGCCACAGAGAGGGGAGCACAGGGATGCGCCAGCGCAAGTGCAGTTGCGCTAGGTGCATCACCTGAGATATTCAGCTGGGGACATGCAAATGAGGCCATAATCTATGCAAGGCACAAATGGGGCTATTTGCATGTCATTATGGCCCCATTTGCATGCATTGCTCTGGGCTTCCCAGCGAAATGTGCCTGGTGTCCTGCCAGGCTGCTGTCATTGGGGGTTGGCTCCTTGGTTGGCTAGTGCAGCTCCCCCCTCCCGTATGTGTGAACATGGGCAGTAGTAAAAATATATTGAAACCTGGTGGTCTAGCAGTTCCCTCCGCTGCCCGATCATGGGCATCTGTATTAAAAAAAAACAATTCCTGGTGGTCTAGCGGTCCCACCACTGCCTGATCATGGGCTGTTGTAATGGCAGAATGTAGCCTGGTGATCCAGTGGTACCCCCCTCCCCACCCTTCCACAGAGGATCCCCGGCCACCCAGCACCCACCTTCATCGGTGGGTGCCAGCACCATGTCCGCATTCCCCGGCTGCCTGCCAAATGACAGCGTACAGTATGATCTGTATGCCTATTGTTCCACAGTGTGGACCAATGGGCTTGCAGACCATACTGTACTACCAGAGATCAGATATGTGGTGAATGTGTTCACTCACATATCTGAGTCCTGTCAATACGCTATGATCTGTAAGCCCATTGGTCCCACTGTGAACCAACAGGTGTACACAGATCATACTGCACTGTCATTCGGACAGAGTGGCCTGGCAGTATGTAGGCAGGGTGCTTCCACCCGCCGATGATGGGGGTGCTCGGTGGCCTGGGGTCCTCTGTGGGAGAGTGGGGAGGGGGGGTACCACTGGACCACCAGGTTACATTTTGCCATTACAACAGCCCATGATCAGGCAGCGGAGGGACTGCTAGACCACCAGGAATTGGTATTTTAATACAGATGCCCACGATCAGACAGTGGAGGGACCGCTAGACCACCAGGGGTTAGTTATTTAATACAGAAACCCGCGATCAGGCATATATGGGGTGGGAGGGGGGTCCACTAGACCACCAGGGTTCTATTTCTTCACACTACAGCCTGCGATCAGGCAGTGGAGGGACTGCTAGACCACCAGGGGTTAGTATATTAATACAGAAGCCTGCAATCAGGCATATGGGGTGGGATGGGGTCCACTAGACTACCGGGGGGGTCTGGGTGCTTTTGGACGGTGTTCCAGCTGGGCAGGTAGTCACCCACGGCAGGCAGTTGTTGTTTTGCACCTTGCAATACAGCTGCCCGCCTGTGGGTGGCTAGCTTTTGAGCCTATATTTTACGGCTCAACTTTGAGCACCAGTGTGAGGCGCATGTAGGGGTTGAGCCAGTATATGCGCCGCACATCCCGAACTGGATATCAGGATGTGCTGCATATGCATGGGCACACCCCCTACATCTGCACATCATAGGATTACATTGCACTCCGGTGCATCAAAATTTGAGCTGCGCCGGGCAGCCTTTTCAATATCCCACCGGGGTGCAATGCGGGATTGTGCCAGGTACAACCCCTTTGAATATCCCGGCCTAGGACTACACACACAAAATAAAAAATACTCTCCACAACATATGTGTGTTGTAAATTTTGACTTTTGTTTTCCTTTAATATACACCTTGTCTTTCATCACTTCTAAATTATCTTATGTTTAACAAACTAAGCAGAGCCCCAGTTATTTTCAAGTCCTACTAGAGCAATCCATGGTTACTCCTTACTAGTGAAAGCAATGCTGTGTATTTAAATGGAGGAAATAAAGAAAACTTTGTGATGGACTCTCAATTACAGTACTTCAAATAAAAGTCATAAAATCAAAACCTATCAATAGAAAATAATTCTTGTTTGCTTTCTTTGTATACACATTTGTCTCCATCCTGTTTAATTTGTACAGTGTAAGGGTAACTAAACAAAACTCTAGGGGGGTCGATTCTCAAAGCCTTCTGCATGATGCATGGTGTCTACGTCAATCATAAATGATGCAGCTAGCACCTTGCATCAACAATTGAGCCCTGAGCCATTCCCAAAAGCAGCCTGCAGCAAACACAGGCTGCTTGCCCAAAAGGGAACGTGCGCCACCCTTGCCACCTACATTGGGCTCTATCAGGTCGCAAACAGGGTATGCACCAGGACGGGACTGCCACATCCCCTTTATTGGGATTTTAAAAGCTCTGCCAAGGCCACAGGACAGGGTGCAACTTAAACCAGCCAGGAGGTGGTCTAAGTGGCCTGCTCCACTGGGACTGGTTGGGAATGGGACTGCTAGGGGCATTCTGGCCAGGGGGATGGTAGAGGATGAGTTGTAGGGGAGAAGCATGACTGTAGAAATGAGAACTGGCACCCAGCAGGGTGTGTCTACAGCAAATAACAACAATTACATGTCACTATGTCCACATACTGTATTGTACTGTACTATACAGTCGCGCAGTTTGCTGTATGATGGTGCAACATGCTGCCGCACTGTGCTCAGTTATGGCTGTGGCCACCTGTACTGTGCCGCATTAGGTCTCACTTGTCCATTCTGGATGACTAGTAGGCACTGTACAATACAGTACAGTACAGTATAGTATAGTACAGTATGTGTACAGAGGGGCATGTAAATGCTGTAGTATGCTGTAGATGCACCATGCTGGGTGCCAAATCCCATTCCTATTGTCACAGCTGTCACAGCTGTCCCCCACAACACATCCTCTGCCACCCCCTCATCCATGTTGCCCCCTGCCCCATCCTGATGATCAATCCCGACCCCATCCATATCGGCCCTGGTAGATTTGGCCGGGTGGGGGGGCCAGATCCCTGTATCCAGTCCCCCATGTAATCCAATAGTTTGGCACATTGGCTGACTCATAGCAAACCTGGGAACTTTTGTGCTGGGACCCTGTTTTTCCTAGAATCGGGCACAGGATCCTTGGCGCACCTGGGGTCTGCTGCATCCCTAGATCACTGCAAATTGCTGAAATCTAAAGGGACTTTTGAGAATCGACCCCTAGGTAACAATGTTGTTTGCTAGCTATCCAAAGTATAATCCATAAAAGGTGGAAAACATGGCCGTCCCAGTGGTGTGGAGAGCTGAAGCACTGTGAAGCACCTTAACTCCTGCCATGCTAGCGACCTGGATTTGGGAATGGGCTCAAGTCATTGGGGGTCATCTGGTCTGGTTAGGGAGAGGAATGTGCATTTGAGTGACTGCTTTCCTCTCCCAAGGAAGAGGGGGCTTGTCATCCTTACCTTGGCTGCCCCCAGGTGGAGGTCTGGAGGTAGAGCGTGTCAGGGAGTCAAAGTATGGAAGGGACCTACAGGGATATCTAGGATGGGTATGACTACATGTCTGAGTCCTACGCTCTTTAGAAGGGATATGACGAGAGAAAATCTGGTGGAAAATGGACATCAAGGGGCTTCATGAAGCCTGGTCCAGCCATCTCTGTGCCACACTCTGTGTGGTGAGCAATCTGGTACACCTCAGATCTGATGTACTCTCCCCCCTTGGCCCTGCCACAAGAGGGGAACTTGTGGGAGAAAGTATGACCAGCTGCACACCAGGGGAGGTGGAGAGCCGGTCTGGAGGGGCTGGGGATTGAGCTGAGGCAGCCGACCCCTAGATGGAGGATAAAAACTTGTATAAAAAAAGTGGAAGGCATCTTAGACAGCATTCTAAATTGCTATTTGTGCTGGTGCAAAGTGCTTGAAAATTGGTTATATCATTGCACTTCCTCCATACAGTGATCAGCACAGTTGTTTCTACAGTATACACATGCTTGCTCCCTGTCATTCAGATGGCAACTGGCTGAGGTAGCAAGAGAAGGGCTGTGCTGGTTGTCACCGCCACTGCTGCACACTAATGGGAACAGTCTTTCTGAGGGTAAACTGGGTGGCTGATGGGGTGAGGTGGTGGTGCTGAGTGGATGGGCCAGAGAGGGGTGGGGTGTGGGGTTTAGGATAGGAGGGAACCTTTGAACTTTCTGGTATTCCAGGGGGAATCACTAGACTACCAAATAGGCCATTTACAATATCTCAGAGATCTTGGTGGGGGGGGGGGATTACTCACTTGACTAACAAGGAGATTATTTACAGTATCTAATGGATTTGGGTGAGGGGGCTCACTGGGTTACCAGGGAGGTTATGTACAATATCCTAGGGGTCAGGGCTGGAGGGGGGAACCAGTAGGGTACCAGAGAGGTTAATTACAGTATTCCAAGGACTGGGGAAGAAGGGGGGGTACCACTTGACTACCAGGGAACTTGGGAACTTATATTATGTATCCAGGGATTGGGAATGAGGTTGACTCTAGAGTGCAAGGGTTTCTTCTAAAGGGTTTTGTGATGGTGATGGTGAGGGCAATAGCCAAGGCACTACACAATGCCTCCATGCAGTTACGTGCAGAAAGCATTACATAGAGGTGCTATTGGCCACATAATGGCACGCAAGTGGCCACTCAGTGCCTGCATGCCATAAGTAATCATAAGCATGTTGTCCACTGAATATAGCTCCCAGAAGCTAAGGAGCTGCCCCATTTAGGATGAGATATACCCCTTTATTCCTGGGTGTCTTTTGCCAGCAGGGGACCATGGAATCACTGCACATTTGAACTTTGTGGGGCACACCGATATTTATACAGGCAATGCATGCCAGACTTGGCTTGCTGCCTGCATGCTCATATACCTCATGAAGACCACATGCTGTATTTTGTGCTGCGCTGTTTTTGCATGGCACAAAAGGCCATTGCTGACTATGAGGTTCAATTAGTCAAGACACCAGCAATGCAAAGAAAAAAATCAATAACTGTTTGTGTCAGCTTAGTCATAGGAATAATCTGAGGTAAATCCATGAAATGCAGTTGTGGCTGGTGTTATGTTGTTTTGTGCCATTCACTGTGCCCGGCATTATTTCAGCATATCAAGGTAGCCAGAGATGCACCAACTCCTTGGTGCTGCAGAGCTGCATTGTTCTGATGCTTCCAATCCAGTCTTTCCACATGCCTGACCATATCTTTGACCTTCTATGCACTGTCCATCCTCCCACAGAGTTTGGTGTCCTCTGCAGAAACACCTTACCATTGATATTTCACAGAAAAATAGCAGCGCACACTCAAAGTGCAAAAATAATATCAAAATTTATTGAGACAAGTATAAACATGGCCCTACTTCCCTATACTGCATCTGAGATTTACATGTCAAAAAAAGTAGGTCCCAGGACAGAGTCCTGGGAAACCACAATAGTGACCTGGCTGACACCCACGTATATGCTGTTTAGGGCCAATCTATGTGTCCTCTCCTCCTGCCAGCTTCTAATCCATCCTGCCAGTCCTTTCCCTATCCCCAAATCCCCCCACTTCCTAACCAGTCTCCAACATGATGTTGAAGTCCAATAAAGGACATCCACTGCCTGACCCTTGTCTGTCACATGTCACTGAATTTACGTACTCTGTTAAATTTGTTTGCCATGACCATCTCATTACGAAACTATGTGGGCTAGCAGTGGACAACCTGGCCTTATCTGTATTTCAATTTTTAAAGACACCATACTGCAGCCTGGACAGTCTTTTTGCTATATTTCCTCCATAGAGTGCTTGAGCAATATGTTATAGCTGTTTGATTTGGGAGTAAGCCCTCCCACCCTGAGCACCACTTTCCCGCACCAGTGAACAAGGCCCTATACATAGTAGTTAAGAGATGTTTCTGACACAACCTACAGGCAGGTTTGACAGCATTAAATCAAACATTCAGTTTTGGCATTATAAGTCTACTGGATCACAGATATAAAGATATGCTACTTCCCTATGGACACAAAGACAGTGGATTATATTAAAGAGAAATGACTGAATATACTTATGGTGGAGAAACAAAGACAGTTTGACGAAAGCAGCAAGAATGCGTATACACAACCAACTAGAAATACTCCTCCTCCTCCTCTTCTGCTGATTTTATGTCAAAGCTAGATTCTGTGAATCTTGAATTCTTGGCCTTTCTGGGAGAGCTTTGCCTGAGATTCAATGTGGAGGAATAAACTCCTCCCACTACTCCAATAAAAGCCAGCCTGTCCCAGCAATCCACACTTAGGGTGTGTGAGCTCCTGAATGGCTGCATGGTCCCTGTGACCGTGTTGTTCCTTCCTAGCGCTGGTTGTTTTTTCATCTTCTCCCTTGTTCTGCCCATCTGTTCTGGCCTTTCCTGTTGCTTTTGCCACTGCTTGGCTTTTCCATGGTGGATTGCGGCCCCCCCTATTTTTTGCTCCTGCTGCCATCCCTGTCCTTCTCTTCTCTGGGTTTCCCCAATCTCCTGCCTACTCTTCTTCCTTCCTTCCTTCCTTCCTTCCTTCCTTCCTTCCTTCCTTCCCTTATGCCACCCATTTCTTTGCCACCCTTGCAACATTTGTCTGCTGTTCTCTGCCACCCCTCCTGCAGCCCCCTATCTCCCTCCTCTTCTATTCCCCTCTGTGTTTTGTTTCCTGTGGGTCTCTGTTCCTTCCCCTCGTTTGTATTGCTTTCTAGCTCCCTTTAGCAGTTTTCTTTTTTGGTGACTCTTCACTCCATCCCAGTCCTGTCTCAGAGCTCTGTCCTCTTCCTGGTTTTTGACATGGCTAACATCACTGTCCAGTTTGAAACTCCACATTCAGCTTGCCGCTTTTTGCTCCTTATAGTACTCTGACACAGTTCTCCCCACATTCACCTGCTGCAGTTTTGTGCCGAGCAGTTTTGCCATTCTATAATTCCAAATAATCCCTTTAGCTCACTAAGGTACCACAATGAGGGTAATAAGCAATTTCCACTTAAATCTGAAAGCAGCAATCTTGGGATTCCAAGTCGGTGAAGTATAAGATATGCTGTTTCAGCCTCCTTACCTATAACTCCAGAACACGTGGCCCTTTACAGCCTAATTTAATCTGCAATCATTAAAATCTGCTTGGCCAATGTACATTTCATCCTTTACAGCTATGGGCTCCAATGAAGTCGATGAATCCATTTGTAATTCAGCTGCTCATGTGCATCTCTGAGTGCATTTTATAAGGAAATAATTAATGAGCAAATGAACCCTCTCAACTAAGTTAACATAATAATTCATAGCAAACTAGGGGCTCTTAAACTTGCTATTCATTCCAGTTCAAAGGGGGATAGTCCACACCATTTCAGTTCTGCTCCTGCTCTCTAAGCATTCCCTCTCTCCCTCTGTTCTGCTCCTCACCCACTTTGCTATGCTGCTGCTTCTTAGCCTGTTTTTTTATGACTTCATCTTATTCTCTGCTGCCTCTGTTTCATCTACCTAAGTGGCTAGCCTGCTCTCTCTCTCCTGTTCCTCCACAGCCCTCACCAGCATCCCTACCAGATTTCGTCTCCCTAACTTATACCTTCAGGAGGTATATAAGTGTAGGTAGGATTCAACTTCATCCACCAGTGGCAGGAATCTGCAACTTTGAATCAATCAGCAGTATACTGAGCTCTCTTCTCATTCTGAATCCAAGAAATTTTCAAATGATCATATCTCAGGGCCCAACTGCATCCACCAGATATATGATTCTGCAACATTCATTCCATCTAAACATATCCAGTGCACACCAGGGCTTGTCTTCATCCACCAGACATGTGGTACTGCATTTTCCAATTCATCAATAACATCTCACACTCCAGTTCTTTGAGATTCAGGGCTCAACTTTGTCTGACAGAGGTGAGCTTTTGCAACCTGCAAAGCTGAAGTGAACACAGCTGACTGGAGCATTCCATCCAGGACAGTGTCCTTTAACCAGTCCTAGCTGCAAGGGTTTGTTCTTCTCATTGCCACCAGTGGTAACACTTCCCCTTGGACTTATGAGGGAGTTCGCCATCCTCTAGTTTGTAAAAGACAAGAGTTCTTCAGCTCAAGATTTGCTCCTTCAAAGTCTACTATGAAGCAGTGTATTGGCATGATGTCCTCCCCACCTCAACTCAATCTCATTGTCAGATTCTGAAGAAGGTCCTCAGGATTCCCCTCAGACTTCTTCAATCATGCATCAATATTGTAAATACCTGCACATCTATTTACGTGAAGCCTCTATCCTTCTATGTGTCCTTCATCTTCAAATCTGAAGAAGATCCTCAGGGTCCCCCTTGGACTTCTTCAGCCATGCATCATTTGCAAAAATCCTCACTCTACACTCCACAAAGCTGGTTCTTTTTCTAGTGGTTCATCATTTTCATATTCCGAAGAAGGGGAAATTGTTTAACTAGGAAAGGCACACTAAGCCAGAATTTGTTTTCACGTGCAACCTGGGAGCACAAGGAAGTTATGTGACTTGCTCATGGTTACACAGTATGCAAGTGGGTGCTGATGGGATTTAAACCCAGGTCTCTAGGTTTTCAGCTAAGTGCCCTAAACCACTACACTATATTGCCTCCAGTCCTCAGACTTCTTCAGTCAGGTATTCGTCCTGGAAAAGTTTGTCACATGTATACTCTATGAAACCTCTATTTCCCCTGGTTCTACATTTCCAGAGTTAGATGATGGTTCTCAGGGTTAACTTTGTACATCTCCAGTCATGAATCCATCCTGTTCAGACCATCTTGTCCATATTCCATAGGACTGGACTGTCCCTCATCTTTCTGCTTTATCAGACTTCTGTACTTCTTCAGCTTCAGCCCAGAAGCAGAACTGCTTGATTCCTGTATAATGCTAACTCTCAGCTCATCAGAGTGTATACATGTATCCTGTCTGCCTCATCTGAACTTCATGGCTCTACTCGTAACAGTCACATCAGAGCCTCAAACTTGTATCACTTCTCAAAACTGGTCTTCCTTGTAACTTACGCCAGCCTCCAGCCAACCTACCTGCTGTCAACCATAAGATATCCATTCAATTCATACTTGCCAACTTGACAGAAGTCAACTACTCCTTCCTCATCTGCCACTCTTACTCAGTTTAGCTGCTCCATTCAACTTATCCCAGGTCCCTTCAGCAGGACTACTTTTGAAGAAAGGAAGTAAACAGATATCCCTTTATTTTGTCCTTAGTACCTTCAAACTGTATAGTTTCCTGAAGAAATGTTGCTGTACTATCAATGACAAAATTCCCAAATTAATGAAGACATCAATTGTCCTGTCTTGTTTTACTTTCATCTCATGTCCTGATATATGTTTCTTTGAACTGCAGTCTATGTGAGAGAACCTGGACTGGTATTCATGGTAAGTAAGCATCCTATAGAAAGCCAAAGTATTCAGATTATCATCATCTTTCTTCTCAGCTGCAGCTGCATAAGCTTCTGTCATACACTCCAAATTGGACCATCGATAACAAGCAATTTTGTCATCACCGTACTACGCAGTAAGTATGCATCGTGTCCTTTTCTCTTCGAAACTGACTGCATCTTGCGCGCCCTAATTCCTCCTTCTTTTTTAACTTGGATATATGAGACAGACCCCTTAACCTTGCAGAAAGCAAGACATTTGCCATCATTTTACTGACAAAGGCTGCCAGTCTGACTCTGTTTCTGCATATCTGCATTTGTGGGGGCACTCCCACATACAATGCACTGGATGTTGACTCGGCCCTTGATTATTTCATCACCACATTCAATGCTGCCTGTGACTCCTACACCCCAGTGAAAAAGTGCAAAGTTAAGGCACTGTCCAATCCCTGGATCACGGCTGAGCTACTGGCTCAGTTAAAATCAAGGGACCACCTTTGGACAATAGCTAGGTCCACAGGCACTCAACTGGACATTCAAAACTACAAACAGACTAGCAACAACTGCATGAAACAAATATGACTGACCAAGAGTACCTACTACAATGAAGCCCTCACCAACACCTGGGGAGATGGGAGAGCTTTTTGGGACAATATTAGGGAAGTCACAGGGAAGCAGTCCAAATCCTCCCCAACTCTACTGATGGTTGACAGAGCCACCACCCTTGACCTGAAGGTCATTGTCAATACTTTCAGTGCAGCCTTCACCGACCTTAGTGCTGTTCTCCCCCCGGACGTTTGCTCCGAAACTGACTCCTCTGCTCCAAATTCCCTACCTACCACCTCAAATCATCCGCGTTCCACTTCAAAAAGTCAAGGTGAATGATGTCCTCAAATACATAACAAAGGCTATCTCCAAGTTCAGAGCCAGTGGTGATACACTGGACCTTAAACTGCTATCCCTCACCCTTGAAGAGGTATTGTGCCCACTTACCAGAATCTGCAACCTCTCCCTCAGCCTCAGTCAGTTCCCAAGCAAATGGAAATCTGCTATTGTCACTCCGGTCATTAAAAGCGGCAACAAGTCCATACAGGGGAACTACCGGCCGATCTCTATATCCCCCCCCAAGGCCTTTGAGCACATTGTTGCTGACCAGCTTACAGACTACCTGGACAAATATAACATCCTATGTGCAGAGCAACATGAGTTCATGCAAGGGCACAGCACATCAACAGCCCTCCTGGAATTCACTGGAGTTCTTCACAACTCGTTGGACAAAGGCCATCTAACTGGAGCCATATTCATCGACTTGACTAAGGCATTTGACACTGTTCACCATTGCCTGCTTACCAAACAGCTGCTGAATGCTGAGCTCTCCCAGGACTCCACTGCATGGTTTAATAGCTACCTGGACCAACGCTCACAAAGAATAAAAATCTCAGGAGTACTCTCTGACTCCAAACCTGTTCACTCAGGTGTCCCGCAGGGATCCATACTGGGCCCACTACTTTTCATCCTTTTCCTGAACTCCCTTCCAATATCCTGCCCAGAGCAAATTATCCTCTATGCCAGTGACGCTGTGATTCTCACACCCCATAAGGCCCATAAGGACCCACAACCCTTACTTCACAACCTACAGCTTTCTTTCTCCACTGGTAAAAACTGATTCGCAAAACATAAACTGGTTCTAAACCACAAAAAGACTAAATCTATGTTTTTCTGCAGCTCGCAAAACAAACACAGGCTATACCCCCTTGATATCAATACAAGCACTGGTAATACCCTCAAACAAGTGTCATCTTTTAAATACCTTGGAATCTCACTTGGCCCTTGCCGTTGCCAGAGTGGTAAACTCATGCATTGGAATTCTCTACCGAAATAGACAGCATCTTACCTAGGCAGCACTGAAGATTGCTATCCAGAGCTCTGTGGTCTCTGTCATAGACTACGGCCTCATAATCTATGGCTCTGCATCTACTACCACCCAGAGGCACATAACGACCTCCCTAAACAAAGCCTGTCAACTGCTTACTGGGTCCCACTGACTCACACATATATGTGAGCTTTACACTCAAATGGAATGGCTTCAACTCGCTAACCGCATAAAGTACCTTACCTGATTGATGGCGAAAAAAACTACTTAGGGTCTTACTCCACCTGGTGTCCAAGCCCTCCTGTACCCAAACACTAATCCTCATAACACCAGAGGATCTGAACGTCAGCTTCTACAGGTCCCCCGATGCCACACCACTCTGTGCCAAAGATCCTTTGCACACCTCTTCACTGGGCATATTCAAATCAAGCCTCCATCATCATCTCACAGCCTCCAGCTCATGTGACTGCCATCCCTAACTTCCCCCTTCCCCACTGAGATCAACCACCCCCTCTGATGTTCTTTGACAATGCCATGAGCTGCTCCAGTCTCTTTTTCAGCTGCCACCCCCTATCCTCTCACCCTTCCTCCCTAATTTCTTCTAGGTTTCTGAAATGATTCCTTGTAAGTGTTATTCATGTATTCTATTTACCATGATGCCATACCTGAACTGATGAATATGGTTGTATGCTCTCTTTAATGTTGTATGCCCTTGTTTAACATGTTTAACAGTATGTACTCTCCTGACATGGAACCTTTGTAAAATAGTCTTGGCTCAAAGGTAATTGTAATCCTAGATCTAAATAAACAAAATAAACTCACGCTTAATTCATGCATACAAAAATATTTTGTCCTCAATAATGACAGTAGCTCCATATTCATCATCCTGCCTCTGACCGCACCTTCTGGAAATCAATTATCTAATGTGACTCTAACTCAGGGATATCCTATCTCAAGCTTTCCTGAATCATCACCTTCCAGCTGACTATAGAGTCATCCTTCGAGAATTTTCAACACCTCTTCTCATCGAAATCCACCATTACAGCTACCGTATCACATGGGGACCGTTTCAATCCTTTCAAACAATCAACCAACAGTGGGCATCAGCTGTAAGGCTGATTATAGCACTATTCCATCATATTATTCATACAGAGGCTGACTGGGTTCTCCGTAGCTTAATTTACCCAGCTTGCTGTCATATTCCTAGTTTTACAATGAAGCAATCATTCCTGCATCTCAATATCAGTTCTAGAACTTTCATCACATCAATATCACAGCAGACTCCATGATGTCCTTCTGATTGTCTGCAAGCTGACACTCTCTGTAGTCTACCTTAACACCTGCTACCCAGACACATCACTTCTGGAAGAAGAATTCCCCTCTTCGATCATGTCCTTGCCTTTATAACCTCTGCCATCAAACCTCAAAATCATATCTTAGGACTGTAAAGCAATATTTATCAAGAATCCAAAGCTTCTCCATCAAATATATCACTGCTTGCTTAAACTCTATAGAACATCATCTGCAAAGTTTTGAAACAACTTCCTTTTGATGGACCTTCATTCTGAATCTTGTTGGACTTACTGCATACTGTTCCATTTTACTCTACATTGAATATTCCAGTCTTATCAGCCATTTGTCCAGCTTTTCTTATCCCGAGGAATTGGTAATTTCAGCTATTATGCTTAACCCTTACAGTCACCAATTCATAATATTAAGCAGATCATTACATTCTGTTGCTTTCAACTCAAAGACCATGAAACTTCTTTCTGGAAATCCAATTACATGTTACTCACTTCACATAAGTAATGCCAGTGGCTCTTTTGATCAACTCTTACAATAACATTTGCCATGAGTCTTTTTTTCCTCTTCTGTCTTCCGTCATTCATCAGCAGGGTGTACCAAATGATTCATGGAGGATCTGAGAGCTCTCCTTCAATGGCTTGACTGAATTCTCATGCTTCTCAAGACATTTCTGCAGATTGAAACAGCATCATCAACATCCAAACATCATTCCTTTTAATCATCGAGAGACTTGGAAGATGGACCTCATCATGCCTAGAAACATTTCACAAATCCAGAACCAGTTCATCATCTAGGATCATCTCCTCTTAGCATGCTCAGAGGACTGACAGTCCAGTAGCCATGGGTCATCAGAGGTTTTTGTCTCCTGCACACTGCTGTTCACACTCTCTGTGAGTTGGAAGAGGTAATCTCTCTTTTTGGGCCTTCTATTTCCTGTCAGTGTCCAGCTCCTCTACTGAGGGTAGGAACAGAGAAAGGCCACAGTTCAGTATACACAAGCACCATACACTATTCACCAAACATTGAATGGGGGGGCTTTGCCTGATAGTCAATGTGGGGGAATAAGCTCCTTTCACTACTCCAATAAAATCCAGTCTCTCATAGCAATCCATGTGCAGAGTGTTCTAGCTCCCACCATCCTCCCAACTCCTCTACCTCCAGCACTCTTCTCAACCTTGGTACTGGGCCTTGTATTCCCTAGCTCCACCTGGCTCCTCTACAGAGAGTGGGACTAGAGAAAAGCCAAATCTGAGTATACACAAACACCATCCACTATTCACCAAACATTGAATCAAACTTAATTTACCAAGGATCAGCTTTATCCATTCAATTATTCACATGTCCGGCAAGTGACATATACTTCTACTGTGACTCCTACACCTCCTGGTGGCAAGTGTCCCAGCACTCCTCTCACTGGCACTGGCAATACAGTCTAGCTGACCACTCACAGCAGTAGCAGTGCAACTCCTCCTCCTTCTGATGATATCTACAACTAGGGTTGGTCTGACTCCAGCCCATGGAATTGTGTTGGTCAGATTTCATACTTTTTTCCTGAATTAGGATTTCTAGAACTGAGATCCAAAAATCCTAATTCTGAAAAAAGGATCAGATTTGGAATCCAAATCAGAATCTGAATCTAATTCTGATTATGCATCTGACTACATATTAAAAACTCCTCCTTCCAATACACAGTAAATGGATCCCTGTAACTATTGGCAAAGCCTCCCCTTCCCCACCATTGTCTCTCACAGCAGGCAGGCCCCTTACCTTAATATTATAGGCTGCTGCTGAAAGGACACAGGGGGTCCTCCTTTTGGCAAGGTGGCAGAGGGTAGGTGGGTTCAAGTTTGTGCCGGTAGTATTTGTGCTAGATGAGGGCTCAACTCTGACAACCATAGATTAAGATAAGAACATTAAGTCCACTACAGTCCACCAAGAGAAAAGCCCGCCCACCACCATAGCAGCCCATTCTCTAACAGAAACCACCCCTTAACTGTTCACAATTCCCTCCTCCTTCTTCTTAATCTTCATTAACACCAGTCCCACACAAAGCTTGCAAATCCTGCTGTTTTTGCAGAAAATTTGAAGCAATTAACAGTGCTCACTTCCCCTTTCCTCAGTTTGCACCGTGAAGATAAGCTTCTCCAGATACTTATAAAGCCTTTCTACTTAGCAACAATGTTTAAAGTATTTGATAGAGAAAATCTAGATTTGATTTCATGTACACATACTTATCATTTTAGTACTACCACTAAGGCACACTGCTTATATAGAAATACCTTGTAAGCTTTCACATTAGTTTGACTATGCCAACAGTTTTCTATTACAATGTAATACACCATTTTTAATAATTAAAATATTATGAATAATTAAACAGCTATTCTTTCATTTAAGTTTTATTTATGAATAAGGTGGTATGGTACTATGGCCACACCGATGGTTTATCTGTATGTATTACTTTTACCATGCAGGTAACATGGGGTTGAAAGTAAGTCTGGGTTTATTTTTCTAGTTTTTGTTACCTGGGAAAGGAAAGCTAGACAATACTGTCTATTTTCAGCCTCATCCTGGGGAGAGAGGTTGGAGATACAGATGTAAACCATCTTAAATTGAACCAGATTAAGCTATTGATGGTATGTTACAGAATAAGGGAAATTTGCCAAGGGCACTGGGGAACTTCCTCTACTCTCTTTTAGTAAAGGTATGGGATCTTTAATGTCCACCAGAACAACCATCAGAAAAAGTAAACAACCCCTCTAGGGTTTCCTCATGTTGTCAGCCCATCAGCTGGACACACTGCAATGCTAGTGCTCTCTGATCTGAGATAGTGGGTGCCACTTATCCATTCACACCATATTCCCTGTTATAGGCCAAGGAAAGCCTTTTGATGCATGTGCCCAGTCTATGTCTACTCCACAGAGTTGCTATGGAAATATGGTGACATCGACTGCAGCATCAAAAAGGAGAGGGTGGTGCCAGTTTGGGGGGGTTAAACAGTTGAAAATACACACACTATCAAAATGTGACAGCCTTCTAGTACCCTCTCAGTCCCTGCATTGTAAACTCCCTGCTGTACTGGTTGTGTTCTTCAGAGGGGAGATGCTCAAAAGACCTTACAACAGGGCCATGCTGTGGGGGATGCTGACGGCATGAGAAGTGATTGGAGCTGCAAAATTTGCTGGTTCGGGCTCAGTAGGGGAAAATAGGGCCATAGGGGTATAAACAACTTGATAAAAAAATAAACTGGTATAATACAAACTAAATAGTATGGGAAATAAATTGATGAGGAGAAAAACCACTAACGTATTTTTGTCTTTTCATAAGTTCTGCATATCACTTCCACACATTACAGAAAACAAAACAGAAAATTCAGCATTATCATTGTACTACACTTGTTTTATTTTACAGTTGCTGGTGCTATTCAGACCCTTTTTGTTAAGATCAAACATATATTGACAATCTTTTCACAGAATATCCTACTTACATGTGCTTCTTAATGCTCTCCTGCTTAACATACCCCTAGGCTAAGTTTTCAAGCCACTGTAATGAACTTCAATTGATTGTTCCTTATATCAGGAAAAATTTTGTTTTGGTATTCTGTCCTACTTCAACATCCAAACCAGGAACCCCTAGGTCTTCCTACTGCAGAGAAGTGTTTGAGTTTCCACTTCTTCTGACTCATTCCTCATGATTTGTAGCTGCATCACTAATAATATCTTAGCACTGAGTTACTAGGGCGAAAGGCTCCCCTGAAACTGATGCCAAGTGTCATGCATTAGCTGGCCAAATCTAAGGGTGCTGTTAAGTAATACACACTCAATCCTTCAAGTTGGTGAATGAACCAGTCATCTCCATGGTCCATCCTCTCTCCACTGGCTGATGGTACAAGAATCATAGGAATATTGGAGAATAACATGGAAGCAGGCCCTGTAGCTCATCAAGTGCATACATCCAATCCTGTTTTTCTCACATGCCTGTTTATGCTGAATCTGAATGCACTAAACATCTCTCTTCAATCACTGTCCCTGGCACTTCAACCCAGGCAGACCATCCCATATGTTTGTGAAATGTGTCCTCTTTTCTACTACCCTAAAATGGCTTCCATTAATTGGTGTACTGTTTTCTCTCATTTTATCTCTGCCAGTCTTATGTAGGGCCAGGTCCCCCACCCCCATATCTAGGGACATAAGATGGAACATCTTGTCTTGGGGGGTTGCACCTCTAACACAGACACAATTCGTCTGGGAAATGGGGACCAAGGGACAACTACCACAAGGGCACCATCAACAGGAGATAACTCACAAGTGGAATGACCTTGCCAGGAACTGGGATCAAGCAGGCTGGGAGCACGACAATTCGCTCCCTACAATTCATACCCAGAAAATCTGTTCCCGACAATACACTCCTGTCATTTTCACTCCCTACCACCATTTGCTCCGTGTCTTTTCACTCCCAATGCATATTATTGCATAGCATAAAATAACTCACAGAATCATTGCGCAATACCAGAAGAAACATTGCAGTTGTAGCTGTACCATTTAACCAGTCCCTTCCCCATGCCACGTCAGCATGTACCTGTATTCACTCCCGACTGCACAGTGCTTGGACAGCATAACATCAAGCATTGCATAGTTTGTCAATAGTGGCACCCCGAAAAGCATTGCAGAATTTGTCACAAAGTTGTATTTACATTAAAAGAATTTCATTTACCTGTTCTACTTCTGGGTTTGTTCTTGGTTCCAGTAACCATGGTGACAAGTCCTTCGTGGTTTATTGTTCATTGTTCCAGTGTTTTGCTTTGAGTTCCAGTTAAAAGTGTAAGCTTTATTTATTTAAATAACTGTAAAACTTTAAAAACATGTAGTTTTTGCTAATACTGGAAGCAGTGCATGACTCCTCTGAGGAACTCCTCTGTTAAGCGCTCTTTGCTTTTTTGCAGTACCAATTCCAGCCTGGCGGCACTGTCCTTGTACTGTCTTTTGGGCTCAGTTCTCAAATTACCTGCAGTTAGCTGCTCAATTTCAGCTTCTCTCTTTCTTCATATTTCCTTAAGTCCCTCTATAAATTTCCATATGGAAGGGTGATTCATACACAGACTGGATTGCATTCCTTTGTGGAATGCTTCTACTGTGTTATTCATTTTTGCGCGTTTGTCAGCCACAGTGTCACTATAGTTCCACAGAGGGATAGCATACTGAGGTTGCCTTCGGCCAGTGCCACATCTGTTCCTCCACCCGATCCAGGTGTCCTCAAAATAGTTAATTATTGGATTGAGCTCAGGAGGAAAAATATTTAGAGATTCATCAGTAATCTCGAACAGTGAGACTACCTGGTCGGGCGGATAAAAGGCAAGTGCTGGGAGATATCTACATTTCAGGCTGAACTCGCTGTCCCGTGAGTACTTATTTCCCAGTCCCTCTGTTTTTAGCTTACAATATACACACTGAGCAAAGTGGAAAAAACACCCCACCGGATGTGCTTGGAGGAAAACATATTTGAAAGCCTGAATGGTGGTCTTTTCAAAGTCCGTCATTATGACTGCAGGATTGAGATGTGAATTTAATTCCTTTACAGCAGTTAATACTTTTTCATAATGCTCCCTCCTCTTGCCAGGTAAGAGTGCATATATTGCAGGTTGCAAATTTCCAAAGCGCTCTCCCAGTATTATGAACATTTGATAAAAAAGAGGTGGGGTGATGCTGAATGTGCCATCAGCAAACCAATTATTACAGTGCTCTAGATACTGTAAATTTGCTTCTGTCCCAAAAACAAGTATGCAGTCAGACCCAGAGCCACTATCAAGAAGCAAGAAATTAACTTCAGTGCCTTAACTATTTTTAAATGTTGTGTAGTAGTCAGGCAATGCTAGTTCTGTCAAATTGCATTGATTAGGGGGTGCACCATGTACTCTGACCCTTTGAATAGTGCGTTTAATGTTTTTATCTACCAAACATCCCTGTGCTGCCAATGAAACATTTTGCTTGGAGTGTAGTAGTACTTGTGTCCATCCTGTGTTGTTGCAGCTCTTTCTTTGGCAATGTTTACTGCCTCTGCTCTCTCAACTGCAGCTGGGTAAGGAGCATGGGAGTGCTGGCTGAAGGTGGCGATTATGGTAGGTTATCATAGCTTACTGTATGCACCCTGGCATTGTATCGCTTATCTTTTTTTACTGTGAGTTCACATTATCAAATTGATTTGCCATTATAACCACACTTAAAGTGTGTGTATATAAAGTTCTTCTAATCAACAAGCTTTCGCCTGTTCCGCTCCGACAAGATGAACCTCCCTTCCATTTCAAACTGTTATCAGTGAGTATGTGCTTCAGTAACCATTTTTTTAAATGCTGCTTATTGCTGATTAACAATGATAGGAGCAATTGACAGCAGCAAGTAATTTTCTGAATGCACTGCATAATGAAACACTGACAGTAGCCATTACAAACACAGATAATACTATCAATGCCAGCGTTACACCACTGCTGAATACAGCTTAAATCAATATATGTTGCAGAGGGCCATAAAAGCTTTTTACTGCAACCATGCTTGTGGGAGCAAAAAGACATGGTGTGGGAGCGAAAAGACATTGAGCATGTAATGCAGGAGTTAATTGTCTGGGGAGCGAGTCATAAGGAGCGAATTGTCATGGTGCGTATTGACAGGAGCAAAATGACATTGACCCAAACAGGTCAGTGTTTGTTTGTCACAGATAGTACATAACTTCCACAGGGCTTCTCATCTTTACCAGCCCACTCTCCTAAGTTTATTATGGAGTGGTCTGACAACATATACAGTGGTAACCACAAAAATAACATTTGTTTTGGTTGTGCTTCCTTCCTCCTATTTCTGAAGAAGAGGCTAAGGTGCTTTAGGTGGCAGGGTAACTCAAATTTTCCAAGTGTGTCAAAAAATGACACAAACCATCAGCACTCTTATTAAAAAAATGGGTGTCACCCCTTTAATAACCTGTATGCCATTCCACAGTGTAGTAATATATAATATTAAATTAGGTGGACATAAAGAAAGTACAGAATAAATGGTGCAAAGGTGCAAATGTCTATGCTGAGCCACTTTCTCTCCAACCTTAAACACCAGAGAGCTTTTTTGGAAAAAAGTTCAAGCTGAATGTCCCAGTATTGTTTCAATAATTTCCCGATATATCTTTTTACTAAATAAATATCACAGCCCACTTTGTCATATCGGGGGATTGCAAATCACAACTGAATTAGAGGGTGTTTTTATTTCATTATGTTACTCCTCGCTGCCTGCATTTCTCTTCATATCTTCATGGATTTGGGCAATTGGGTCTGAAGAAATGCAGGCAGCAATAGCCCCTCTGGCTGCCCTGTCACATCTGACCTGTTAAAGTGAGCTGTGTTGGTAAAATATTCGAGTAATAATACTAGAACGATCGCAATCCACAAAACTCTCTGATAACTGCCTCAGCTATTACGCATAACCCATTGTTACTCTTTATGTCCTGAGCAATATTATATAACACTGTGGAATAACATCAATTAAAGGACGATGCCCACTTTTTAATAAGAGTGCTGATGGTTTGTGTCATTTTTTGATACACTTGGAAAATATACAGTGGTAATGTTGCAAAAGTTGACCAGTACTGTGTGGTGTGTGTCATTGTGTGCTACAGCTATACATGTTATTCAACCGTGTTTTTGCACTGCTTGGTATACTGTGCTGCCGGAAAACTCTTGCATAACTACCACTGTAGATCATCTTCATAGGATGGGCACTGCTGCAAAACTGATTCCATCTATCTCCCATTGTGGGGTCCTGTGGGTGCTACTTCCCACAAGACAGATACACTGTGGCACACTTCCCAGGCAGAGCAAGACACTATCCTTGTGGAGGGCTTCTTATGCCTGTGCTTAGCATTTATAAAAAGTGTTGGCATTACATTAATTTCATGGAACCATCTTATGGCTGTTAAATAGTCACACCAGTCACTCTAACTGTATACAACTTCTTGGGTCATGATTACTAGGTCTTAGTGACTTTTTTTCTCAGAAGGCTCTGTCCCCTGGTCCAACCACAGTGGGACTTTAAACTGACCTTGACTCTTGCTATGCACACCACCCTTACACAACAATTATGTAAACAATTACCTTCAGAGGTGTTCTACTTACTTTGGTATCATTTTACAACTCCTATAGCTTCTAAAGGAGGAGGAGTCTCATCTTTGCCTCTCCTATGCATTCTGCTGTGAGTCAATCCACATGGACCCAGCAACCTCCTTTGAAATGAGGCCCACCACTACCTCTGGGTGCCTCTTGCATTAAGGATGTTGGTATGCCTTACTTATGGGGTAAGGTAGTTAGATATTACTTCCCATGGACTGCTAGTATTCAGTAGGGGGCACCTTCCCACTCCCAGAGGGGTGAGGACAGACAAGACTCTCTCAGGAACTGTTCCCTCTTTCTTTTCTGCTGCAGTCTTCTGGCGTCCAAAAAAAGTGCCAAAACTCTAAGGTCAGCCACATGGGTCTCAGCTAGCTCCTTCCTCTTTATATTCAAAAGGAGAAAGGGTAGGGCCATGGATATTTATATCCCAGACCTCTGGCTGAGCCACAAGGCATGGAAGTTCAAATGGCCAGACACCCCTGTTTCCTAGCTGAGGCCAAGTAGAAAAACAAATCTCAGGGACCAGGTTAACACTGAGTGCTCCTTGGCAACTTGCCTCGAGCTGTAAGAAGAGCGAGACTGGGTAAACTTGTACTAAGGTTTAGGCCATCCATTAGCTTATCAACCTGCATCAGAGTATATACTTGTATTAAGTTCCATAGACGTTATCTTTACTGCAGGCTGAACAAGTCAAGAGCTTCTAAATATTCTTTGTACAGCAGGTTTTCTCTCTTAGTTTGCATACCTGCTTGTTAGCCTACCTCTGGACTCTCTCAATGGGTGTGATATCCTTTTTATAGCAGGACAAAAAAAACTGGCAGCAGTACTCCAGTCGTCCATGGTCTCCTCCCATGTCATACAATACAACACTACCACACACTATTGACATGAGTATGATTTACAGTTAACTTCCAAATGAAATTAAAAAGTCAGTTACAATACACTCAAACTCATTTACAAGACTGGCCTGGTGGCACTGAGGGTTGAGGCACTGGACGCCACACCTCACTCCATGCCGGTGACCCAGGTTCGGGAATGGACTTGGGCCATCGGGGATTGGCAGAGGAGGAAAGAATTGAGCATCCAGAGAACTGCTCTCCTCTCCTGGGGAGGGTTAGGGGTGTGCGCCTGCCACTCTAGCGACCCCAGTGTAGACTGGAGGTGTACCAGTGGGGCTCTCATAACAGGGATCGGGCTGTGGAAGGCATCCTGCAGGTGAGCATGGAAGCATGCTCGCCAAGCACTGGACATCATTGCATGTCCGCACCATAGGGGAATCTAGAAGATAGAAATCCCCTCAAGACATGCACAATGATGCCTACGATGGGTGTCCTGTCCCCCAGCCAAACAAAACCTGGAGTAAGTCAAGGCAGGGGTCTAAAAGTGATGAGGTCTCTCTCCCTGCTCTGCCTTCTGCTGAGGAGGGGGTCCTCCATGGAGGGTAAGCCATGGTCCTTCCCGCTATGCATCCGTGTTGGAGACTGGCTGGTGGGGCAAGTTGAATGCCAGTGTACAAGGTGGAGCATGTGGCAAGTATGTCCCGGCCATCAAAATGAGCAAAAATAGAGTTAACAAAAAAAAATCATTTACAGGACTAAATACTTTGTTGTACTATACATAATTGTCATAGTTATTTTAATACTTTTAATGTTTGTTTAGATAGTTACTGATGATGACTCATTAACAAGAATGATTGCTACTCTGATCATAGTCTCTAAATAGCAACAAAAAGGTTAATTATCCACAGCAGCTGTTTGTCAATTTCTAGGACACAAATTAGGGACAGAAAACAGATGGAAACCAACTGCTAAGAATCCACTAGTGCATTTAGTTTTGTGGTTATGCATAAACAAGGAAATTAGTTCAGTGGTTTAAAAGTTTTCTTAGGGTTTTTGTGTGCTAAATTGGCCCATTAGGGACTAGCCATCTTGCTCCTGCTGTGTTTTATTAGACAAACATAATATGAACCGCAGTTAAGAGCAATACTGGTTAGTCAGGTCTGTTCCAACACAAACTTCCTGCTGGAGATCAGGTATACAGCCTAAAACATTACAACAGCAGTTTTAACATTGTCAGTTCATTACAAGTAAATGTTTCCACCATTTAGCAAATTACATTTATGAAACATCTTGGGACCACCACAGATAATTTATTAGTGAACTGAACCTTATGACATGTCATTGTTTCTCTAGGTCTAAACATAAGGTAACTCTTGTGCCTGTCCCCTCTAACTGGGTAGATATACCTCCACCCCTTACAAGAATCAACCTGGACTCTGAGTCCCAAGACATCAACTCTTACAATCTGACTAAAGGAAAAGTTTCCCTTGCTGATAGGTTAGAGTTCTCTTTTAACTTTAAACATTGCAATCTCACTGACAACCACCATAAGTGTCTTGGTTGTACTCATTACTCAGCACTGTGGAACCCGATCATTTTCAGCTGGTTTCATCTAGATTACACTGCTTCTTGGAGACAGCTTTCTCACAAAGACTTCTGAAAAATTATGGAAAACTATAGTTTCCATTCTATTCACAGATGTGAATCCAACTTCTCCCAGTGAACCTGATTTCACATAGCAAAATCTTAGTTTAGTGTCCTTTGGTAATCTTACTAAAGTTAAGTGAAAAAAAAAAAACATTTTTGTGTAGCTTTTAAAACTAAATATTAGGCTTGTGCAGATAGTCCCTTTTCGTCCTTTCTGATTACTATAGCTAAATTGTGATTATTCCTGGATTATCTATAAATTATCCACACCATGTGTATAGTAAAGGGATACTCACCAACACATCTTCCTACTTCTTTAAAACTAGACTTCCCGCTGTCCATAAGACTGAGGGCATAAACATACCTGATAGTCCCATCATTAGGACACCCAGGAAAGGGTATGCAAGTCCAGTCCCTGCTGGACAAAGTTCCACCCTATGCATGCCCAACCAGACACCACCACCATGTAAACAAATTTCCATCCACCAGTCCCTTCCCAGCTGCAGCAAGCTAATCCCTCTAGTACTTTTGAATATGGTGTCTCATGGGCACTGCTCCCTATTTGTTTATTGCAGTTTATCCCAACAAAAATTGTGGAGGAGATTTTACAGCACAGAGGTTGCCAAAACAATGAATACAATAAAATGAAAAGTATATATTTTCATATTTCATCTTATTTTCTGGGGTTTCATTGCACTCTTGTACACATTAATCGGGAAGAGTCACACTCATACCCTCTTTTGCTGAGTGACATCAAAATTCTGTTTCTAAATTCTCATTGGCCATTTTTGTGGGGATAAACTGCAGGTGAGCCCATTCTGGGGTGGGTCACTCCCAGCCAGGGTACTGTTGAAGTTCAATATGCAGCTGAACATTAAAGCCTTGTGTGAAGGGTGTGGGAGGTTTTAGCTTTCCATTCAGCAAATGCCGTTTTTAAAAGTAGTGGTTGAGGAGGAGGGGTTGGGTTGCTTCAGTTGGGATTGGGACTGCAGGGAAGAGTTAAGTACCTGAGTAAGGAACCCATTTGAACACATGGAGTGAGGTGTAGACTCATTTATTACATTATGAAGATTTCACAGGCAAACTGGAAAGCAAGAAGGAACTAGGACTACTAAATACTAAATGAGGAATTATGCAATTGTAGTACACCAGGTGCAGAAGCCACTCAGCATAAGTGTGTCTTGCTTCACTACACACCAGGGCTTGCATTAATCCATGGCAACCACCACCCCATCATGTCTTATTGCTTGCATAACAAGCCTGAAGGGATGGCAACCTACGGCTTTCAATAGTCAAAGATTCCATGCATGGGGGGGGGGTGTCCCTCTCCTCCATGCCAAAGGCCATAAAACTGTGCCATTGATGGTGATCAAGATTGTTAGTGCTGCAGTTCTAGCATGCACCTTGGTACAATCTTACACATTCCCTTACAGTACCATTTACCATAGGGCTGAGTCCTTATAGCACCTCCTGGGATGGAACCCTTACCTTGATAGGTGTTCCTTTACTCACAGGACTGAGCTGTGTGGCACTATTGCAAGGAAACATTTTCTCATAGAAACATAGACTTTGATGGCAGATAAGGACCGCTTGGCCCACCTAGTCTGCCCATGTCCCTACCTACAGGATAAGCCACAGATCCTAGTCAACCAACAGCCTATTTCTTCCTACCCCCACAAGAGTTGCCTTATGTCTGTCCCATGTATTCTTGAATTCTCCCACAGTTTTAGACCCCACAACCTCCTCAGGAAGGCTGTTCCATGCATCCACTACCCTCTCTGTGAAAAAATACTTCCTCACATTGCCCTGAACTGCCCCCCCATCTTTAAATTGTGTCCCCTTGTTCTTGCATGTCTCTTTTTCTGAAAGATGCTACCCTATTGGATTTTGTTGATTCCACTGAGGTACTTAAATGTTTCTAGTATGTCCCCCCTCTCCCTTCTTTCCTCAAGGGTATACATGTTAAGCTCTTTTAGTCTCTCCTCGTGTGGCTTCTCTTGCAGACCCTGCACCATTCTAGTTGCCCTTTTCTGGACTGCCTCTATCCTGTCTAGGTCCTTGCGGAGATGGGATCTCCAGAACTGGACGCAGTACTCCAGATGGGGTCTCACCAATTGTCTGTACACAGGGATAACAAATTCCTGTTTTCTGCTGGTGATGCCTTTCCCTATGCATCCCAGTACACCCCCAGCTCTCCCTACTGCCTTCTCACATTGCTTGCTAACCTTAAGGCCATCTGATATGATTACCCCCAGGTCCCTTTCCTTTTTTGTTTTTGTTACTACCCCATTGTGTAATCTTCCTCTGGGTTTTTGTTTCTCAGGTGCATTATTTTGCACTTCTTTGCATTGAATCCTAGCTGCCATACTTCTGACCATTCCTCCAACCTTGCCAAGTCCCTTCTCATCCTTTCCACGCCTCCTTGTGTATCAACCCTGTTGCAGATCTTTGTGTCATCTGCAAAGAGGCATACTTTTCCTTCTAGTCCCTCTGCCATGTCACTTATAAAGACATTAAAAAGGACTGGACTGACTTCTGGTGACGTAGCTGGTGGGAATGGCCACTTAACTCTTCACTCCTCGTTCTCCGGCATTAATTCGTACCGAATCCTGTGCACCATGGTGACATCCTGTATTTCTGCCTCATGCTCTGGCTATGGGAGTGGACCTGCGATGGTCTGTACAAAAAAGAGGGGTTCATTGATCGCGAAATCCGCTGCAGCAGACCCACAAGCTAGACCCTTGGCGGGCCTTAGTCCAGGTCCCTCCCGGTCGTCTGTGCTTTCGGGGTCCTGGGCCAAAAACTCCTGCTCAGACTCTAGCTCCACTAGTACCAGGTCAGAATCCTGTAAAACCTTGAAGCTCCTACATAAAATAGATGGGAAAGTTTCAGACATCGAGCGTGATTTTAAAAAACTGGAGTCCAGGACAACCTCAGTGGAACAGCATCTCGAGGGTCTACAGGCCGAGCGCATGGCCTATGGTCAATCAGTAGCCTTCCTATATGGCACAGAGAAAGCCCTAACAGCCAAAGCGGAGGATGCAGAGGAGCGCTCCAGGCGCAACAATGTACGAGTGGTCGGTATCCCTGAGGGGGCAGAGCAGGCCGACATGGTGGCTTTCGTGGAGTGCTGGCTGAAAACGGAGTTACAAATTGATGAAGAAACCCAGCTGGAGATCAAAAGGGCGCATAGGGCCCTAGTCCCAAAACCCAAGCAGGGTGCCCCACCTAGAGCCATCATCATCAAATTATTAAGGTACCCCACAAAAGATAAAATCCTCTGTCTTGCTTGGGCAAAAAGGGATTTAAACTTCGATGGGACCAAGGTCTTTATACACCAAGACCCCCCCCCATGCTGGCCCAGCGTCGGAAAAAGGTGCTCAATGTTGTCAAGCAGCTCAGGGAGAAGGATATGAGGGCCCAACTGCGTTACCCTGCTCGACTGTGGATAGATCTCCACGAAGGTCCCAAAATCTTTGAGACACTACTAATGGCAACTGATTTCCTGGTTTCCAAAGACTTTCAAATTCCTGACATCAAAGAAGAAATCGCGGAGAAGGAGATAGAGCAGTTTCTCTGGGCCATGTATCCGGTCCCAAGATGAACTACCGACCCCACTTTGGGGCTGATTCCATTTTGCCCCTCCATGCTGACCTCTCTAAGTGGATCTCCAAAGGAAAATACTCTCAGATAATTATCTGAACTGTTCTAACGATATTCCTTCCCATGGACTGTCTGTAGAGGTCAAATCAACCCTAATATTGAGAAATCTAAAGCGGCATTGCATCAGTACAATTTAGCGCCTTTAGATGCTTACTTCTCGGTTTTTTCCCTGCCGGCCAGTTTTGTTTTGGGCTTAGGGGAGTTTAGCAGTTTTTCTTTTGCAACGTCTCGCACTTGATATGCGATGGGGCTGGAGGGCGGACCTTCTTTTAAGGAAGGTCATGCAGGATGGGATCATTCTTTGGTGTGGCACCTTCCTGGAGTCTAGTCCCAACTTCCCTCTCCCTGCCTGTTCCAAAGATGGAACCCAGTCTGGTACGAGGCCTGGTGCTGTGGGGCTCAGTGCTCATATGCCCAACCTTGGATCTCTCCACGGATGGTGGCCTGAATGCTTCGCATTTAGAAAAGTACCAAAAGTTATAACTGTGTCCTGGTTATATTGCCCATACCACCCCTCTAGTTATTGAATTACTGTTGTTTCTTTTCCTTTTTGTTTTTACATCGTAGGGGAGGTAACAATTTCCTTAGACAGTGAAGAAAAGTAATACTGTTAGACTGTTAAAGATACTTAGTTACCCCCCTTGAACACTGCTTTGTTAGATTACTGTTCACTGGCTCGAGGTACGAATAGTGATTATCTATCATTTGGTTACAGGAGTGTTATGTCCTCACAGTTGAATTCCTGGTTCTATATTATATGGGGATCATTAGGATGTGGATGGGATAATCCATGTAGTTGTATTGCACTTGGGTGAGAGTCCATGTTGGCATACCACCCCCCACCTCGGGGCGGTCCTTGTTTTCTATGCTGATTCAAAGTGAGGGTATAAGTTTTATTGTTGCACTTGATTCTCCATTATTGAGGTTTAAGGTTATGCTGTTATTGTTGGAGAACCAAAGAGTTTTTTCCAGCCCATCCTGGTAGTTTCATAATGGGGGGAAAAAAAAGGGCATGGGTTGTGGACTCCTAGGTTTTTGGGAGACCCCTAACCTTTTCACTTTTAACAGAGTGTTGTTCCCTTTTGGGGGTGTAGTTCTTCTCCCCCTCTTCGTGCCCTCTAGGGTGATTTCTATTACCCTTGATGGATGCTTTGGCTTTTAAGCCACACAAGATCAACGGCTTTATGTCGTTGAGCTCCTTCTTAGGAGCAAAGATTAGTAATATGCTTGTTGCATTTAAAGGCACATTGCATCTAATGTTTTTCTGTATTTGTCTATTGTTCTCTGCTCTACTTCTTTTTTATACTTATCTTTCCTTTTTTTTCCTGAGAGAGGATAATTTTTTGTTGCATGGATCTATCGCTATAGGAGTGAATGCAGGTTGCCCATATGTCCCTGGAGTCTCCCCAAATGCAGACAATGGCTGATTTGACAATCCATTCACTCAATGTAAAAGGAATCAACAATGTAATTAAGCGAGCTAAAGGTTTAGCTGAATTTAAAAGAGAGAAATCTGACATTGCCTGTTTACAGGAGACCAGGTTGACCTCAGGAGAGCACATGACATTGCGAAGGGCTTGGGTGGGTGCAGTATGTTTGGATGAGCACCCACAAACTAAAAAGAGGGGTGTCGCCATCCTATTTCATAGGGGGCTTCCTTTTCAAATTCAGTCCGTTATTAAGTCAGGCTCTGGGCATCAACTAATAGTCTCCGGTATTTATAAGGGCCGGGTAATACATCTGATAGGAATTTACACCCCTACCCCACCCTCTGGAGAATTTTTCCACTCCCTTTTCAATACCATAGCCAAATTGCCCCCTGGACAGGTAATCCTCATGGGGGATTGGAACTGTGTTGAGGATATTAATAAAGACAGAAGCTCTACTAAAACTCCTGGATCTAAGTCCTGTTCTGGATTACTTCGCAACTTATGCATAGAGGCAGGACTTGTGGATCCGTGGAGACAGTTCAATCCCTCCACGAGAAATTTTACTTTTTTCCTCCGGCATCAAATATGTGCTCTAGGCTAGATATATTTTACACTCATAGAAATGCTCGGCACACATTTAGGGATATTACCATCCTCCCAATCACGATTTCTGATCACGCCATGGTTAAGGCACAGCTTCGTTGGGATACAGCGGTGGGTGGTAGATTCTGGAGATTTGACCCAGGTTTATTAAATGATAAACAATATAGTGAATCTACTAAATGGGTTATCCAGTGCTACTTAAAAGAAAACACAGAGGCACTTTCTAGACCCAAATATCTGTGGGATGCTCTAAAGGCCATGGTGCTGGGACACATGATATTGTTTGCTTCTCATAGGCACAAATTGCATCAAGCCTGTATACAAGAGGCCCTTACCTCTATTGCCAACTTAGAGGCAACACATAAACGTACAGGGTCTAATCTCACCCTCAAAAAACTGGGGGAAGCCCGAGACACCTATAATTCCTTAATACAAAGACGGGTAGAGAATTCCCTTAGATATGCTGGGCAAAGGTACTATGAGAGGGGAGAGAGGGGAGAGAGGGCAGGTAGGTTGCTTGCACAAAGATTTCGGAAGCAGGCGGCTGATAGATATGTGGCGAAAGTCAGTTCAGGATAATTCTTTCCAAGCTATAAGATTCTCCCTGATGAGATAGCACAGGAGTTTGCTAATTTCTATAAGCAACTTTATGCGATGGAGGAGATACAAGACCATGGTGAGAAAGTCTTGAATTTTCTAGAGATTGGAGCTCCCTGTCTTGTCTCATACTCAGAGAGAATCCCTGGAGGCTCCCTTCACCGAGAGAGAGGTGGGGGAGGCCATCGGGGGTCTCGGGTCTGGCAAGGCTCCCGGCCCAGACGGATTCACATCGGAATTTTACAAAGGATTTCAAGATGTGTTAACCCCACTGCTTACCAAGGTTTGTCATGTGGCGCAGGAGCTGGGGGCCTTGCCGGACACTTGAGGGGAAGCCCTTATATCAGTATTGCCCAAACCAGGGAAGGACCCTGCCTTATGTGCTGGCTACCGGCCCATCTCGTTGCTCAACCAAGATGCAAAAATCTTTGCAAAGCTTATTAGTGAACGATTACAGAAGGTGGTCCCCGTTCTCATTCACCCAGATCAAACTGGGTTTATACCCGGTAGACACATCCAGGACAACATTAGATTGTTACTGAATGTCATTTCATTGACCCAGCTCCCCATGGATTCTCCACTCTCTGAAATTTTGTCTTTAGATGCTGAGAAAGCATTCGATCATTTAAATTGGCACTGTTTGGACCTGGTCCTGGGGGGGCTTTGGGTTCGGGGATAAATTTCGGTCCTGGATCACCAATCTGTACACCAGACCTAGAGCAAAGGTCCTGGTGAGCCGATCAGTTTCCACCCAGTTTGGGATTGGGCAGGGCACCAGGCAGGGCTGCCCTCTCTCCCCTCTCTTGTTCACCTTTAGTTTGGAACCCCTCATAGCATACATCCGACAAACTGATATCTTTCAGGTTCTCCGAGTCCAAGGGGTGGAGGTTAAGATTTCTTTATATGTCTACGACACCTTGTTATATATTTTGAATCCGGTGGTGGCTATTCCCAGGATTTTTGACCTTCTCTCTGAATTTGGAGCCCTTTTGGGCTACAAGGTAAATTTTGGTAAGTCTGAACTAGTTCCCCTAGGTGGCCCCTTAGGTCAATCCTTACCAGAGGTGCAGCGAGTCAAGTGGTGTAAATCTGGGTTTAGATATCTGGGAATCTGGGTTCCCAGGGACTATAAGGCTATATACTCCACAAATCATCTAAGGGTGCTCCAGGAGATTCGGGAGGACTGCAACAGGTGGGGGGAGCTTCCCCTCTCCCTTTCTGGCAAGGGGGAATCTATCCGCATGAATATTCTTCCTCCCCTGTTGTTCATCCTGGGTGCTATTCCGCTCAGACCCCCAAGGAAATTCTGGCAGGATTTGAATTCCACTCTCTCCAAATTCATCTGGTCCGGGAGAAGGCCTCGAATAAAATGGAGGGCCATGCTGGCCCCAAGGAAAGAGGGGGCTTTGGGATTCTGGACATCCAGAAGTACTTCTGGGCCTCCCAGCTACAACCACCGATCACCATGGTTCGGGACTCCCCTCCTAAGTGGGTTCACATTGAAATGGCTGACTATCCCTTAGGCAACATTTCAGATTTAATATTTCTGGATACCAGGTCACGTGATGGCATCTGGCTAGAGAGCAGCTGAGTTTCTGAGCTCCCCCCACTGGTCGCCTTTTTGTGCATTTAACCTGCCATCCTGCTTATTTTTCTGATTAATTCATATTAATAACGTCTGGGGAAAGCTTCTACTACTATTTGGTGACTGAAGCAGTGAAAATAAATGGTTGCCGGCTTGAAATGGAGGTAGATAGTAAGCAGGCCTCAGTCAGGCACACTCCTCCTGCTTCCCCAGAGAAGGCCTCCAAGAAGCAGAGGAACCAGGCCCCTACCAGAGCTGATCGAGGTGGAGAGAAAGAGCAGCATATTGTACCATTATCTGAGGATAAGTTTCTTCAAGAGCTTTCACCCCTGAAAGACATTCTCCAGGATTTAGCAGGGGAATTAAAATCATTACGTAATGATCTTTCTTCAGTCTCTACAAGAGTCACAGATATGGAAGCAAGGTTAATTTCCTTGGAAGCGTGGAGGTCTAGAGCTGAAACAGAGATTACTGAGCTCAGACAACAAGTCAAAAAATTACAAGCAAAGACCAAGGATTTAGAGGGACGAAACCGCAGAAATAATCTTTTAATTCTGGGTATTCCCGAATCAGAGGAGGGCCCAGACATCATGGTCTTTCTGCAAAAATTCCTCTGCAAAATTGTTGGTCCTTCCCCTATTAGCCCTACCTATCATCTAGAGAGAGCTCATCATTCCTTGAGATCTAAACCTCCTCCAGCATCCCCTCCACGTCCCATTATTGTAAAATTCTTGAGTTATGTGGAGAGGAATCATGTTTTGTGAAATCTCGGAGCTGAAGGACATACTCTGGGGCTCGTCCGAAAATCAGGATTACCCAGGATTTGCCCAAGGAGACTTGGGAGAAAAGAGCAGCTTACCATCCAGTAGTGCAAAATTGATTGCTGCTTCTATTCCATTTGGATGGTGTGCCAGCGATTTTGAAGGTCACGATAAGCGGCTACAGCAACAGCTCCCCGGAGGGGCTATTAAAGTTGGAACTTAAGTTGCGGACCTATTTAAATTACGTGGTTGAAATTTTATGAGCCGCTTTGTCGGGTGAACTGATCCCTAACTATCGCTGGGATTAAATTGCCTCTGCTAATGTTTTAATTTTTGTGAAGAAACTTACTTGGTGGGGGCCTCGCTCTGCCTTTCGTTCTTTCCTCTCTCTCTCTCTGGTTTTCTGTCCTTTGCCTTTGCTGTCCTCTGGTCTCTTCATTTTGTTTATGGGACTCCCCCTTTTTCTCTGGAGGTCTTGGCCTGGATTCGGGTTGTGGTGGCGGGCCCCGGTTCGGCGGCGCTTTCACCCTCTCGATTTCGCCCATTTGTCCCTCCGGCGGAACCTAGTTTTGGAGGGGTTTGTTTCCGGAGGGGACTTCTGAGGAGGCGGACCTCGGCGGGTCCATCCGCCTTTTGGATCCCCCTGAAAACATCGTTCCGGATGAAATCTCGGTGATAGGAAAGCATGCATGGCAACTTTGCTTGGACTATGGGGGTTTTCTGAATTTCTTTGTTTGCTTGGTCTCCAGTAGGAGCTCTTTCCCTTTTTCTTATCTTGTTCTGGTTTGACCTTATCTGGGCATTGGGGTACCGACTGTTAAACCCGTTTTGGGATTGGGGGCTGCCATAAGGGGGTGGTATGTTACTACCCACTTTCCTTTTCTTGTCCCTCTTCCCTTTCTCCCATATCCTTTTCTTCTGTTTGTGTTACTGACTATGGGGGTGGCGGGAGGGGTCGAGCTTGGGGACTTGCTCGCTAGATGTGGAATCGCGAGCCATGTTTTGGGGGGTTAGCTAACCTCCCCCCCAGGGTTGGGACTCTCGGGGATGGCAGCTCTGGTGGCAGGGTTGGCATTCTCCTGGGAGGGTCATGGACTCTGTCTTTTTGTGGGTGCTGGTTCCTGACTTTGGGGGTTTGGAGGTTCGCGCTGGGGATTCAGGGGCCTGAGCTTTTGATTGATTGGGTAACTTTTGGTATATTCAGGCTCGGCCTACCCATTGTACATACTTATGTTTTGTTCGGTTGGGGGTATGAGACGTGGGTCGGGAGGATTGGGAGGGTGAGGGAGGGGTTATGGTTTTATTTCTATGACTTGGTTACGTTCTTGGAGGGGCGGAAGGAGGGTTCACTTGAGTCTGAAGTTTGTTTATTTGTTAAATTTCAGGTTTTTTCTGATATGGGGATAAGGGCTGGGATTGGGATTTAGTAGTAGATGTCCCAGTTATATTGTATGATTGTTGCTTTACTGATACTGTTCATTTCTGGCGGGTTGTTCAATGTGGTGCACCATCCAGTGATATATTATGCTGCCTCTGTCTGGACATATACTAGCTTTTATTTTCTTGAAATGGCTATGAATACTGTTAAGATAGCGTTGTGGAATGTTAGAGGGCTTTGGGATCGGGTTAAGAGAATACAGGCTTTTAACCACTGCTCCTTATTCACATTGACATCCTGTTTTGCAGGAGACACACTTATCCCAGGATGACTTCAGACTGCTCTCCCGATCTGGTTTCTCCCAGGCTTACCTTGCCGGAAACTCAAGTTTCAGTAAGGAAGTTGCGGTACTTATTAAAAAACATGTATTGTTTATTAAGGAGCTAGTGGCTATAGATCCGGAGGGGAGGTTTGTTTTGGTGGAAGGTAGCTTGAATGGGGATAGGGTAGTTTTGGGTTCTGTTTATGGCCCAGTTGGAGGTAACCCCGAATTTTTCATGGTCTTGGCTAATAAATTGGCTCAGTTTCTCCCGGCTCAGTTTATATTGGGGGGGGACTGGAACTTGCCCTTCTCTCCCACCTTAGATAGGGAACCACCAGACAGCGCCCACCCTCCCGGCGTAGCGTGCCTTCGGATCTGGTCTCGATGTTTGGTCTAAGCGACCCCTGGCGCCTGGCTAACTCCTCCGTCACGCCATTTCCTTTTACCTCAACCACATGGAACTAAGTCAAGGTTAGACATGATTCTGGTCAGCCCTCCCTTTTTCCCGAATATTCTTGCTTCTGGTGTTGAACCGATAATTTTGTCAGATCATGCGGTAGTCTGGACGCAACTGTCTCTAGATCCTGGATACTCTCGGGATTCAATATGGCGATTAAATACGCAGCTGTTAAAGGATCATCAGACTGTCTCTGATATTCGCTCCTGGATTTCCTCTTTTTAGGAGGACAATTTGAATTCCACTTCTAGAATTGATATGCTCTGGGGTGCGTTAAAATTTTACCTTAGGGGGGAGCTTATTAAAGTGGCTTCTTCTAGGAAAAGGACTAGGTTGGCGAAGTCTTTGGCTCTGATGAGTAAAGTTAGGGACCTAGAGGCCAGCTATGCTGCTACTTCTTCGACACAGGATTTTAAGGAGCTTTTGCTAGTTAAAAATGAATACTCAGACCTTTTGAAAGAAAGGACGGAGTATTTTATGTTAAAAACCCAAGCAAAATATTTTGAGTCTGGTGAAAAGGCCGGCAAGTTACTGGCTTTATGCCTCCGTTCTTAGAGGTTCAGGAATTATTCCTCGCTGTCCTCTCCGGATGGTAGGTAGTTTTCGCCTAGAGACATAGCAGTATTTTAAGGATTATTATTCAGAGCTTTATAGATGCCCTTCTCCTTCCCTTTCTAATTCGGACATCATGGAATATCTTAGAACAATAGACATCCCTTCTTTATCGGAGACTCAGCAGGTGAGCTTACTAGCACCTATCTCGGCAGAAGAAATAGGTAGTACTATCGCTTCCTTGGTATCGGATAAAACTCCGGGGCCAGATGGCTTTCCGGCAAACTTTTACAAGGTGTTTGCTGAAGACCTGATACCTATCCTTCTTAAATTATATAACTATTTACCAATCTCTTCTGAACTTGACCCATAATGTTTGAAGCTACAATTGTTCTAATCCTAAAGCAGATAAAGATTTGGCAGACCACTAGCTTCTCCCCATTTCTCTTCAAAATTATGATATTTAAGATTTTAGCCAAGATCTTAGCTGAAAGGATCAAAAGGTATGGATGGACCTCCTGAGTCCTGAACAAGCTGGTTTTGTCTCAGGAGGTCGGCGGATCATCTGAGAACCCTGTCTCATATCTCTCAGTATGCTCAAGTGGCAACGGATCCGATAGCCCTGATTTCTCTTGATGCTGAAAGCATTTGATTGGGTTGATTGGTCCTTTCTCTGGGCTGTAATGGGTGAGATGGGGTTTCCGGCCTCTTTCTTGGATATGGTTAGTGTACTTTATAGATGCCTCGGCTAAGATTTATTTGATGGGGTTTTCTTCTTCCTTTCGACTTTTCGCTGGTACCAGGCAGGGATGCCCTCTTTCCCTTTGCTATTTAATTTATTTTGCAGCCTTTGTTGATTAAGCTCAAATCGTCTCCTCAGGTGAGAGGTGTCAGGCTTCAGCAATGTGACCTAGTTTGCTCTGTGTATGCAGGCGATGTCATGCTTCACTTAATGGATCCAGTAACATCCCTAGAGGTGGCTCTTGATATTATTAAAATATACTTCTCTCTCTTTATAAATTGAACATTTCCAAGTGTGAGGTATACCCTTAAATTGCTATGTCAATAGGCAGGACTTTCTTCCTTCGGGATGAGATGGACTCCCAGATCTATCAAGTATCTGGGCATACATTCTCTACTGACCTTTCTTTGTTGAAGAAACTAAATTTGGATAGAGTTGGATTTGATTAGTCAGGATTTGCAAAGATGGTCAATTCTCGATTTCGCTCTGGGGCGACAATATCCTTAAATGAATATACTTCCCGGATCTTTACCCACTGAACCTGACTAATTTCGGTACCCCTCTCTTTTTCCAGTAGCTTCACGGTTATTCTCCAGTTTATCTGGCGAAGGAAGGGTGCTCGGCGTTCCTATGTTAATCTCCGCTCCTAGGGAGAGGGGTGGTTAATACCGCCCAATCTTCAACTGTATTACTGGGCGGCCCACCTTTCAAGTGGGAACATGGTTCTCCTCAGGTGCTTCAAACGCTGATCCAATTTGGCTTCAACTGGAAAAGGACTTTTTCTTAGAGCTTGGGTTGGGTATCTCCGCCTTGTTCTATTTGCCCTTGAGGGCTCTTTCTCAGCTGATTACAAATAAAGTGGTCACCGAGAATCTAAGAGCCTGGGTACAATGTCTCAACTTCTTTCAGATCTCCGGTGAGTTGGATTTAGGACAGCCAGTTGTGCTAAACCCTAATGTTAAACTTGGAAATTCTTGGATATTCCCAGGTTGGGTCCCACAACTTAAGGAGGCTACTGTGGAGCAGTTGTTTAGTCAAGACCTGCTAATGCCATCAGATGAGATCCTTAATAAATTTGGTATACCTAGCAAGGGAATCTTTAAGGTATTCCAGCTTCGACACCTAGTGAGCACTAAATTCGATTGCCTTGCTTTAGGCAATCGGAAGTCCAACCTTTTCCTAACTAATATTGTGAACCTTGCCTCAGCCCACTCTGTATCCTTAATTTATTCATACTTATTAAACTTTGGGGTACCTGAGAGGGTTGAGGCTCTTCAGTCTGGGCAGACCTCCTTCCTGATGCCGGCCTGGTTTGGACAAACATTTGCGTGACTTGCATAGATACCACACTCAAGACAGGTTGAGATTAATACAGTATTATATCGCGAATAATCTTTATTATCCCCTGCTAAACTTTTTCAGCGTAAAATGGTCTCCAATGCAGACTGTTTTAGATGCTCACTAGTGGAGGGTAATTTAATTCATATTTTTTGGGAGTGTCCTAAGGTAGCACCATTGTGGTCACTAATTCAAAGGAATCTGGATCCCTCTAGGCCTTAGTGATTATTTCTGTCCTGAAGTCTGTGTTTTGGGAGATTTTCTGGTATACATACTGTAGAATATGCGTTATCATATGGCTTTGGTGTCCATGGCGGTTAAGAAACTGGTCTTAAGGCATTGGAAGGACCAGCTGGTATTATCATATGCAGATTGGCTGAAGGAGTTGATGTCGTTTCTCCAATCTGAGAGTTTGATTGCCAGTTTTAAGGATCGGACGGATCTGTTCTACAAAAGGTGGGGCAAATTACAGGCTATGTGTTTGAAGTAATGTCAGGACCTGATGACCTGATCCCTTTGCCCTCATATGGTATATGGTATATTGTTACTATCTTTGTATATTTGATGATGCTAGATCCTTTATCTGTTTTTATATGAGCCATGGGACTGTGAATACTGTTATACTGTTCCAGATATATTATGATATCCAGATTTAAGAGGGCTTTCCATTGATCTTATTGATGGTGCACCCATCTGTAAAAGGGGGGTCTTGGGGGTCTACAGGTTGAGACTTATTTAGTTTGATTCTTCTTATGGTTAATTCAAGGTTTTTTTTTCCTAGAGAAGGTATTGATATTTCTCTCAGAAGGGGGTGGGGGAGGGGTTTGGTATTTGTGATATGATGTATATGGTATCTATTGTTATATGGTATGAGGGTTTAGTGGGGGAGGGTACTTTGTGTTGTTCAGCCTGTTATTATTTTGGATATATTGGTTCTGTTTTGGTTGGTATGTTGAAAATTAATAAACTTAAATTAAAAAAAATATATTTCTGGATACCTCTAGATTGCATTTACTAGATTTCAGAAACCCCTTCATGAGGGTAATCTCTCAGACATGGAGGGACATGTGTCAGAAACTTGGCTTATCTTTAAAGATTAGCCAATCCACGACAATACTAAGTTGTCACGACTTCGGCCCTCTAAAGTGGGATCTGGCTTTTCGCCATTGGGGTAGAACTGGCTTAAGCACCATGGGTCAGTGCTTTAATGGGAACCAAATAAAATCCTTCCAACAATTAAGGGTTGAATTCAACCTCCAACACACAGATTTTTTTCATTATCTCCAGCTTAGGCACTACATCCGTCAAAATGAAATAGAGCGAAACTGCGGAGAAGGCAAGTGGATAATCCAGTACAATCCACTCATTTCCCTGATTAAGATCCCCCACCAAAAAATATTTATTTCTAAAATAGTGCAGGGTATGCATTTGGTTGGGAGGGACCCCCAGACACCAGTTAAGGATGCTAGGCACAGAGACCTTGGGATGTCTCATCAGATATGTCTTATCAGATATGGATTGGACTTCCATTTGGAAGGGCATTCAGAGCACCTCAGCATCCCTTTTCTGGCGAGAATTTAGATGGAAATTGGCTGTTAGATACTTCAGACCTCCAGTGGTGACAAAACATTTTGGGTTACATCACGTCGACCTTTGTTTGAGAAACTGTCAGTCAATTGGATCCTACTTTCACATTTATTGGGAATGTAGGGTTATTCAGGAATACTGGAGGGAAATAAGAGCCACTATGGAGAAGATTGTTGAGACCGTGATGCCCCTCAATATTGGTTATTGGGGTTGCCGCCACACTCTCGCAATTCTAAATCCTCCTGCTATCTGTATGGAATTTTAGTGGTGGCAGCCCTCAAGGCCATCAATTTGTTGTGGTTCATCCCAGACAAGCCTGCAACTACCTCATGGTATGATATTTGTATCAGGATCTTAGATATGGAGTACCTGATGGCTAAATTGAGATTATCCTCAGATAAATTCAAAGAGAAGTGGTTGCCTTTTCTGCATTTCATGGCTTCTCGTGAGGGGAAACCTATTCTAGAGCTGTTGGCCAGATATGTTTAGAACTTCACTCTAGATGTAGCTGAGATATACTAGCTGAAAATGTAATGAGGAGGTCTCCCCCCCGAGGCCTACATGTGTTATGTCATATTGTATATGGTACACTCTATTTATTTTTTATATTTAATGCACTTGCACCTTCCTTGTTTTATTCCTCCTTGGGTCCCCTGCATATGTAGTTGTATCTATATTGGTGAGAGTCAGCTAGCTTTAGGTAGAAAGCATAATGTATGACCGATAGCCAATTGCCAAAAAATTATTTTTACTCCTTCTTCGCCTCCTTTTCTTTGGTAATAAAGGTACTCTGTCTTCTTTTCTGCCTTCTTTCCTTTCCCTTTCTCGTTCTGTTTTTCTTCTCCTTTCTCTTTCTTTCCTTCTCTTTTGATATTGGTTTTATTATTGTCAAAGAGATTAAAAGTTGGTTTGATGTCTGTTTGTCTATATATGTACTGTAATGGAAAAATTATCCAATAAACTTTAATTTAAAAAAAAAAAGAACTGGACCCAGTACTGAACCCTGCAGTACCCCACTAGTAACTCCTCTTTCTTCAGAGTGGACTCTATTTACAATTACCTTCTGTGTCCTGTTGTCCAGCCAAGGTTTTACCCAGGCTACCACCCTGGGACCCACTCCCAGGCTAGTTAATTTGACTATTAATCTTTTGTGTGGGACTGTGACAAATGCCTTGCTAAAGTCTAGGTAGCCATGTCCACAGCCCTCCCTGGTCTACTACTTTGGTCACCCAGTCAAAAAATCAATTAGATTCATCTGACATGACCTTCCGCTGTAAACCCATGCTGCCTTGGGTCCTGTGCCCCACTGGCCTCTAGGTACTCAACAATTCTTTCCTTCAGTGATTCCATCACTTTCCCTACAGAGGTCAAACTGACAGGTCTGTAGTTTCCTGCCTCTGTCTTGGTCCCACTTTTGTGAGAGGAATCACATCTGCCTTCCTCAGTCCTCGGTACCATGCCATCCTCCCATGATTTGTTAAAAAGGGTAGTCAGTGGTTTCACTAGTTCTCCCTTAATTCTTTTAAGATTCTGAGGTGAATTCCATCAGGCCCCATTGCTTTGTCCACCTTCAGTTTTAGGGTTCTTTCAGAACCCTTTCTTCTGTGAAAGGACTGGGATCAACCCCTATCCAGAGTGCTTCTGTTAATTGGATTAGGCACCTCCCTCCTCTTTTGTGAATACTGAGCAGAAATATTCATTCAGTATCCCTGCTTTTCACTATCCCCTCTGCCCACCCACCGTTTATTCTATTCAGCCTCACTATCCCTCTCTTTGTCTTTCTCACTCCCTATGTACCTATAAGAGTTTTATCCTCTTCTTAATCGAGTTGGCTATCCTTTCCTCAGTTTGGGCCTTTGTTATTCTGACTTCCTTCCCTGCTTCCTTCTGCCTTAACTGGTACAGTTCTCTGTCCTGCTCCTTCTGTGTTTCCTTATACTTCCTGAATGCTATCTTTTTCTCCCTGACTTTTCCCACCACCTCTTTTGAGAACCATAGTGGCTTTTTCTTTCATTTTGATTTGTTTATTTGCTTCACACAAAGGCTTGTTGCCTCTGTGATGGCAGTTTTGATGATTCCCCATTGTTGCTCCACCCCTCCTTCTAGCCTGTTTGGTAGTGCTTTTCTTAGGCACTCTCCCATCTTGCCAAAGTCAGCCCTCCTGAAGTCCAGTACCCTCACTTTTGTATGGCTTGACTCTGTAGCTGAGTTTAACATGAACCACACTGTTTGATGGTCACTTGTTCCCAGATGGCAACCCACTTCTAGATCTGAGATCCTCTCACTGTCCCCATTTGGAAGTACACGGTCTAAGATTGCTCCCTCATGAGTGGGTTCTGAAACTAGCTGTCTGAGGCATGCCACCTGTAGGGCATTGAGAATGGCCCCACTCTTGGATGTGGCTGCAGCAAGTGTGCTCCAGTTAGCATCTGGCATATTGAGGTCTCCCATCAACAGTATCTCCCCTTTTTCTGCCATTCTAAAAATGCCTTCAATCATATCCTTGTCCATTCCCTCCCCCTGACCTGGGGGTCTGTATACAACCCCTGTGCAGATTGTGGTGCCACTTCCAGTCTCCAAGGTGACCCACAGTGCCTCCTATCCTCCCTGTTTACTCTTTTGTTCAGTTGCTTTTATCCCTTCCTTTACATAGAGAGCTACTCCTCCCCCTCTTCTCACCTCCCTGTCTCTCCTGTAGGTTACGTAACCTGGTATGTTAACATCCCAGTCATGGTTCTCTGTGTACCATGTTTCTGTGACTGCTATGATATCCAGGCATCCCTCTTCCATCAAGGCCACCAGTTCAGGGAGCTTGTTGCCCAGGCTATGGACATTGGTACTCATTACCCTCCATTTCCTGATGGCCTTACTCCTTTTTGCCCCATCCCTGTCCTTCTTGCCTTTGTCACTTTCTCAATTTACCTCTGCCCTTCTCCCTATCGACATCTCTATGTTGGTGTTTACTGCACTTACTACTGTGACTTTTTCTGGGGGGGCTAGGATTTCCCTGCTCCTTTCCAGTGAAGAGAGACTGAGATTATACATTGAAAGAAGACCTGCACAAAAGGTGGACAGATTGGGATAGGACTACAGAATATGGAAAAGTGAACTGCCAGCCTGGTCAAAGCACCAACAGTTGTCGGAGCTCAGCAAGCCCAAGAAGTACAGAACCAGAGGGGTTCTGTACCGCCTGTGGAGAACATTATTTTATATCTCTCTGGATATCATGGTCATACAGGCAATATGGTCCTGACACCATCAGGTGATTCATGCCTCCTCGGTGATGGTACCATCTAGATCTGACTCCCATGATATTTGGGCTCTCCGAATTTGGGAGGGAAGATAATAACTCACCTAATGATAAAGGTCTTTGGCCCAACCCCATGGGTGGTGGTACCACCATTTGAACTGAAGGAAATCTGGGGCAAATGTAAGGAGAATCATGAAAGATTGGGCTGGAACATACTGCACAGCTGCAAGCATCTCCAAAAGTCACCCATGCTGAGCCTGAATTTAGTCTGCAGATTACCAAAAGCATCCAAATGACAGTAATCTGCCATAAAGAGAGCAATCACACTGTGAATACCCATTCAAATCCATAATCACCAGGATGTTATGGCATGCCCAGTTTTAACAATGGGGTTGTTCCAGAGGGGCACCCAAGGTAGTGATGAGCTATTAGTGTGCGTGAGTTTCTGTAGATCTTTCCATTCATTGACTGAAGCTTCGAGGATTGTTCAGAGTGAAAGGGTCTTATGGAGAAAGGAATATAAATAAACACCAGATTATTTTCACTGGTTTGATCACCCTTAATGTAGAGTCATAAGAGAGCTTGACGGGTTCTGGGGAAAAAACACAAAATAGATTGTAAGTCCCCAAAAAATGGTGCCATGGGAGCCCTCAACTCCCATTTCTACAGTGGGTCTGTAATTTTGCCAGACAATATTAAGACAACAGGAGAGGCAAATGACTAAGGTAATGTAACATTTTGGTGGCAGTAATCATCTTAAATGCTTTGATTTCCCATGCCAAGGATAGGGATAGGGCTATCAAAGTCTGCACAAACATTTGAAAGTAAGGGTTAGAGACTAGGTGACCTAAGCTGTGAATGGTCATTAACCAGAGTATTGTCTATGTAGCTAATTCCCTGTGCAGCCTAGAGAATCCCCTAGGATATACAGTAAATGGTTACGAGGGACATGACATGTTAAGAGGGAGGGCCTCTTTTTTGTCCCAGCTGACTTTGAGGTCAGTTGTTTCTGTGAACTGATTCAGGGTATGGACTAGAGGAGGAACACAGGCTACTGGGTAACAGAACAGGACTATGATCAGCACCATAAAAAAGTACAAAATTATGATGATGGGAGGGACACATCAGTGAGCTCTGGGTGGGATCTGAAACAGATGGCTAGGGGTTTGACTGCTAGCAGAAATAAAAGAGAGGAAAGGGGCAGCACTGGCACATGCCTTTAGCAAGAGGAAAAGGAGGAGAGATGTAGGAGTTTGCTTAAATTTTTGGAGGTAGGATTGGTGAAGGGTTTGTGGACCAAGGAGAAGAAAGAGATTACACCCATACAAGAGAGCATTGAAAACAAACAATCCCATTCCACTGAGCCAGAGGTTTTCTTGAAATCATCTGCAACCACTGTCATGTGGGTTGTAGAAACTTTGACTCAGTGCTAAAGAGATTCAAGAGAATGAAGATGTTCAGAACCTTGCTGGCTTTAAGCACAACCAGTCTGGAAAGGGTGAATTGAATGAGAGAAGAAATTATCTAACTGAGATGCCAGAATCTTATCAAGGAGCTCTGCATCAGCATTAAAGATACTGGGTGATAACTAGTAGAAGAGAGGGGATCCTTCCTTTTTTGACAGGGCAGTAATGACAGCTTTGCAGTGGGAATGAGGCAAGGATGAGTCGTGAGGGGAGTGGAAAACCATTTGGGGAGGCCGGAACGCATTTTCTTTGAGTTCTATATAACAATCCACATTTAACCCATCCCCCCAAAAGTCATATTGCCTGCCAAGGCATAAAATGCAGAGCAAACCTTCTCAGGGGCTATAGGGTCATCCAGGGATGCCTGGCCCAGAGCCAAGAGAGTAGGGAGCAACAGGGGGTCCAAAAACTGGCTAATAATTGCAGAACAGAAAAGAAGAGAGTCATATAGATGTTGGTAACAGAATGCAAGAATGTCCACAATTTTCTAAGGACTTGTGTGGCTGGAACCTTCTGTGGCCTACAGACCAGTGATATGCCACTCAGCCTGTTGCTACTTCATCCTGCCAGTACTTGCATTTCAGGCAAGTACTCACCAGTTCAGCTTTTCTGGTGATGTGGACATCCATCTGCCTCTGGAGTGAGTCGATAGCTAAAAAGTCCTGTAATAGTGGATTTTGAGCAATGTTGCATGTCTGTTATGGGGGACAGCCGTGCCCCTATAGTTAGGGTTGAGTAGCCTATTTAATGTTAAACCTCAAATTTTGCACTTTAATAACTTCACAAAGTTATTCAGTTTTAAGTTTCCCATTGTTGTCAAAGGGAAATCTCCTGTCAATTTTAAAGGGATAAAGTTCGAACAAGGATTGACCTTGTCAAAAAGGAATCATTCGCGCAAGATCAAGTCCTTTGCCGTGAGAATAAAATCCATTTTTGTGAAAGGAAATTCCTTTTTCATGAGCTGCCATCTTGTTTTCTGTTTTTTTCAAAAATAAAAAAATTCAAAAGCCACAAAAATGACATCCTGGAGAGAGAACACCACACTTGTTCATTGATCGGGACCCCATTAGGTGCAATCTGCACTTCAATGTTACTGATATACCCCAGAAATGTGTACTGTAAAGAATTCTTTTTCATGACTGTGTGATATGAAAAAAAATCCTTTTTTATATCATGAGTCACGAGAAAAGACCTTTTTTGTGACTCAGAATGATTTCCCTGTATTTCCCTGATGTTTAGTGGCACCCTATACCCTCTGATCACTGTCACCCTTATTTTTTGTCACTCCCTGTTGTCTAGTGGCAACCCCCACTCTCTGCCATTTTGTTTTTATTTATTCCCTGGAGTCTAGTGGCACCCCTCACCCTCCAATCACCTTCCCCCTTGCTTTTGTCTATTTCCTGGTGTCTAGTGGCACCCCCACCCTCTGATCACTATTGTGAGTCTCACAGTGTCCTGTGTCACTGTGCTTCCCCTTCCCCCAGTCCCTTCTGTATTTTATTTTATATAGTCTGACACCAGGATGCCCACTCCCAGTGTCAGATGACCCCAACCCCTGCAGCCTGTTTTTTATTAATGTGCTGACATCAGGGGGCCAAATCCCTGTGTTGGTAATTAAGACCCCCAGTAGTGTGGGACACTGGGGAGCCCACCCCCAGTGTCCTGAAATAATTAGTTTATTTCTTCACACTTTACCCTATAAAAAAAAGGTCCCTTATTGTCCCCACCACCGCATCCCCATCCTGACCCTCCCACTGAGCACCCAGCACCCCACAGACTCCCATTACCCTATATTTACCACCAGAGGTCATAGGCTGTCATATTCTGTGGACTGGGACATGTCTGTACTCTTCAAAGCCGAATCGTGAGCTGAGGAATAAAGGTAAGTGCTGTATAATGTATTCCAATGGCATTTTAAACTTATGTTAATAATGTTGCCATTTTTTGTAATTTTTTTGCTAAATTTTCAACATGGTCTTTCTGAGACCCCATTTCACGAACACTTCCAGTGTATTTTTGTTAATCAGGCCCAGAAGGTGATTTCGCAGTCGCTGCACAAAATCACCTTTTGGGACCGAATAATGAAATTTCACCACCGGTGTTCATGAGGTGGGGTCCCAAAAAGGCCATGTTGAAAATCTGGTGGACAAAATCCTTAAAATGGCAGAGTTGCATGAGTTCATTGGAATTTTTCTATGCACGCACATAACTTTGGTAATTTTCAATATTTTGAGTCCAAATTTTTAACATAGCCATTTTTTATACCACTTGATGAACAGTACAACTGTCATTTTTCACATCCTGCCCAAAATGTGTTTTTGCACTTGTGGCATGGAATGGCGTTCTGTCACGGATTTGAAAATTTTCACTTAGAGTTTATGAAGTGTGGTCATAAGAAGACTGTTGAAAATTTGGGGTCAAAATATGAAAAAATGCCGAAGTTATGACCATTCATTGCAATTTCGCTATGCCTGCTCGTAATTTCAGAAATGTTAAATATTTTCACCCAGATTTTCAACATTGCCTTCTTATTACCCACCTAATATATGTCACAGCTGTCAGTTTTCAAATCCTGTCCAAAATGTGTTTTCACACCTGTGGCACATAATGGCATTGCAGTTGTGCAGAATTACATTTTGGTGGGGATTCAAAAAATATTCTGTACATACATACATGAGATGGGGTTATAAGATTGCTATGCTGACAATTTGGTCACTGTCATCCTATAAATGGAAGCACAGGGCCAAGGGCCCTGCGCTTCCACAGCTACATACATACCAGATCCACATGACTTCACTTTCTTTAATATACTTGTAATGCCCAACAAGTGCCATGATCTCACCCCTTACTTATCCCTTACTACTATATTTATCATGTGGCTTATCATATAAAAAGTGCCTTTTCTGTCATGCTATCCTGCCTCCCCCTTTCATCCATTGCAAACTATGGTACCTTCTCCTTCTTGCTCTTATCCTTACAGGAGATACTGAGTTAAACCCTGGCCCACCCGCTCACCTCTCCTGCTCTGATGCATACTGGAAGGATGCAAAGGGACTTCGAGTTGTACACCTAAACATTATGAGCCTCCTCTGTAATCTATCTGAACTAGAGGCATACTTTGCACTATATCACCCTGATGTCATTTGCCCATCTGTGGCATGGCTTAAACCCTCTACCACTGATACTGCCTGCTCATTACACAACTATAATCTTATCAGATGTGAGAGACACCTCTCCAAACGGGGTAGGTGGTGTTGCTATATTCTATAAATCCCACCTAAACCTCTCTGCCCTTTCTTCACCAGTCCTCTCCCAATGTGAATCTATTCATGGTACCCTCCTACTAGGCACCAAAAAACTTTATATAAGTGTGTGCCTACAACCACTGGACTGGAGGAACTCCTCTCACAGGCCATTGGACATAATGAAGTCCTTATTCTAGGTGACCTAAACCTAAATTTGCTTGTCAAAGCCAACAAAACCCTTCACTCAGTTATCCAAGGCCACAATCTTCACCAGCTAATCACTGACCCTACTAGGGCCATGTCACCCCCCCCAATCCAATACCCTAATTGATTGGGCTCTGACTAATCATGTCGACAGTATAGTCTCTGCTGGAACTCTCGCAGATGCTGTAAGTGACCACTTCCCAATATATTATATTTGGTGCTCTACTGGACAATCCTCTCCACCTCCTAAACTCATTACTTTCTGCAACTTTGCAAATCTTGCTCAGACTCGGTTTCTGAGTGATCTCTCTATGGTCAACTGGTCATGCATCTATCCTGCCAACGATGCTCAGGTTGCCCTTGACTACTTTATAACCATGTTTGGATCACTCCAGGATATGCATGCACTCCTAATAACACGTCATGTGTGTGGCACACATACAAGGTGGCTCAGTAAAGACTTACTTGCTCAAATTAGGGCTAGGGACAAAAGTTGGAGGCATTTCAAGACCTCTGATTACAATGATTATAGAACACAGAGAAATGCATCCAAAAGAAATATTCACTTAGCTAAGAGCTCATTTTGTGAAGGTCTATTAATAGATGTCACAGGAGACTTTAGGAAATTTTAGTCTCAAATCAAGACACTTCTTGAAAGCAGTCACCCGCAGACTACTTACGATATGATACTAAATGGTGTGCACTGTAACAATCCAGCCACCATTGCTAACTCCTTTAACCTCCACTTATTGGACTTATCTAAGTTCTTGTCTTCCTTCCCTTCAATTCAGTCTACCTGCCCCCCACTGAAACCGAATCCTTGCACACATATCCACCTTTTCGGTTTCTAACTATAACTAGACTTCATAACCCTCCAGTTGCAAATAATGAATTCCAACCACTTAGTGAGTTTAACATCACCTAGCATGGTAGCAAATGTTATGGTGTTGAACAATGCCTCAGTAAACTTAACCTCACCCAGATTATTACTGAATCCACAAGGCTCTCTAACAATAAAAGTAGTGCCACTATAGGTCACTGGATCTTTACTCCTAGGACGGATCAAGTCATCTGCACTGGAGTGCTTCCTGATACCATTAGTGGCCATTAGTGATCACTCCCCAATTTTCTGTATGTGGAGGACAAAACCTCCAATAGTCCTCCCTTAGATTATACTATTTCATGATTTCTCCAAGCTTAATTCTACCACTCCCAGGTACAAACTCACATCTCTTGATTGGTCTCTACTGTGAGGCACAAATGATGTCAGTGATGTGGCCCCATACTTTCATTCTGTATTTATTTTTTTTAAATAATATATTCTTTCATAACTGAGTAAGGCCCACTAGACACAATGCCTGTTTTCAGGGTCACAGAAAAGGTTAAGTGACTGGCGCAGAGTCACACAGTATGAAAGTGGAAGTTGTGTGAATAAAACCTATGTCTGCAGGATGTACCAAGCTCATTCACAGCTCATTACTTGAACCTCTAGGCTATATTGCCACCCCCCAATTTAATGACCTCCAAAACAAATTTCTGCCTGCTACTATGAGCAGAGTCTGTGGTCTTGTCACAACATGGTTAAATAGTACCCTGTTGTCCTTGCTCAAGGAAAGGACTACTTGCTGGGCTCTGTTTAAGACTTCACCAGCTGACTCGACTCAGATTGGGTAAAGTGCAGAATGTTCAGGACTGATTGCAGAAATGCAATCTGAGCTAGTAAAAGTGCTTTTTTGCAAGAATATCATTGGCTCCTCAGTTGGTAACCCTAGACAGTCCTGGAAACATATCAAGAAATCCCTGGGCTACAATGGCAAATTCACTGTTGCAGACAGTTATAAATGGTGTCAATTGTAACAACCCCAACACTATTGCTGACATACTCAGTTATCACTTTGGTTAGCTATCTCCTCCTACACAATTTCCCCACCTTTTCCCCTACTCTCATTCACTAAAACTGCCTGGACAAATATACCCCCAGTGACCCACCTTTTATCTCAAAATAGCAAGGGTGTCAAAAGTGTACAAGTTCCTTAACAACACTCCTGAGCCTAAATCTTCAGGCTCTGATGGGACTGAGCCTAAGCTCCTCTTCTGAACTGCCAAGGACATTGCACCAGCAGTCACTCATAGGATTCATAGGAATATTAAGAGTCAAAAGCAAAAGCCATTTTGACGTGGCCGTTTTTCAATGTGTGTATCGTTATACCTTTCCCAATTAGGTACTCATCCAATTAAATTTTAAACTGGTCCACGCTTTCACTGTTAGCTACCCTGTGCAATAGACAGTTCCAAATTTTCAACACCCTTTGGTTTAACCATGCTCCTCTTTGGCTCATCCTGTAATTATCCCCTTTTATCTGGAGGTTGTGCCCTCTGATGTTTCTATGCTACATCTTTAATTCCAAGCCAGTACAGTCTTAGATATCATAATCAAATACTTTGCAAACAAGACACAAATCACCTCTCAGCCTCCTATACTCCAGTGAATATATGCTTAGCTTTTTGTGTCTGTCTGGATATTCCATGTCCCTGACATTTTTACCAGCTTAGTGGCCCTTCATTGAATCCCTTCCAGTCTCCTAATGTTACCCTTTTTGTTTGATGCTAACAATTGGACACAGTACTTAAGATGCGGCCTCGTCAAGGCACTGCATAACAGGATAACCACCTCCCTAGCCCTACTACTTATATTTTGGGAAATACAACACAAAATTTTGCTTACCTTCTTGACTGCTGCTTGGCAGTGCTGGTCATGCTGGTCAAAAGTTAATTTGCTAGTTATTAGTACCCCCAGGTCTTTCTCTTCCTCCGCTGTCATGATTTCTCTCCCATTTAAGTAATATTTTGCTTTTTTAATTTTTAACTCCAAAATGCAACACCTTACATTTCTCAGCATTGAACATGAGTTTGTTTGTTTTGCCCAGTTTTCCAGATTGGTTCTTCATTTTGGAACTTTTTTATTGCATTTTCAGTGTCCACTATTGCCCCAACTTTAGCATCATCTGCAACTTTGCACAACCAGTATGATTTACTATAATGCATTGTTGACACAGACAATAAACAATTATGAGCTAACACTGAACTCTGATGGACTCTACTAGTCTCATTTCCTAGTTTGAATAGGCTCCTCTGACGGTTGACCCATGTTGTGGTAACTCAAGATTTATTTTTTCCAGAAGGCCTTTAATTGCTAAATTTATTTTATTGCTGTTTTAAATGGAATAGATAGATCATTTTAATTGCTGACTCCCAGTTAATGTATTAATATAAGACTGTTGTTTTAATATCTGTATTGCTGTCTTGAATGTACAGTGCTCCGAGTCCCTGGAAGGGGGTGCTCTATAAATAAAGTATCTATCTATCTATCTATCTATCTATCTATCTATCTATCTATCTATTCTATCTATTTACATGAATCTGGTCACCATAAATTAGGGCACCAGAAACATGTCACCCACAGTGTCCATGCCTGTACATCCTGCCACAACCAAAGTAGGGTGACAAGGGAGAGCAGGGCAGAACAGCTGGTTACCCTCTGACACTAAATATAACCTCCCCTGGGTCCGGGCATGAGTGGACCAGAGGAGAGCAGAGTTGGTGGTGAAAACGGTCATGAGTGCAGGGCCCTGCAAAATCCTGCACACCCCTGTCACTCATGACCTTTTCCCATCACTCTAATTGTGGTGCCCTAATTGCATCACCCACTTAACAGTATATGTCCTCTGACACACCATCAGCATCCCATCTCTCAACCAAGAAGCTATCCAAATTATGAGATTCCTGTTAATATCAATGTCCTCCACCTTTCAATGAATTCATAATGTGGCACTGTATCAAAGGCCATCGAGTAATTCAGGTACAAGACATCCACTGGTAATCCCTCATCCAGCACTTCATTACTCGGTTGAAAGAAATGGAACAGATTTGTTTGACATGACCTCTCTGCTTCAAACCATGCTGTGTTAGAGCTTCCTTCCCAGTTTTCATAATATATCTTTCAATTCCTCCTTAATCATACTCTCCAAAATTTTGCCCACAATTGACGTCAGGCTAACTGGTCTGTAATTTTTATTGATCTGTCTTGGCCCTGTTCTTAAAGACAGGTTTCATTGTTGTCTCTTTCCTTGCTAAGATAACTCTACCCTCATCTATTGATTTTTGATCAGTCATTGCTAATGGTTCAGCCATTTCTTGGGACATTTCCCTCAAAAACCTTGAATGCAGTCCATCTGGAACAGGCGATGTATTATGATTAAGGCTACTGAGGTTCTTTTTAACTAATTCCACCAAGATTTTTAAAGAATTTGTTGCCTTAGTTACTTGAGCCTCCTGAATGACTTCCTCCCCCTTCTGGTAAACACTTAGAAAGTACTCATTAAAAGTTTCTGTCATACTGTAACTATTTGTAATCTGCTGATTATGTTCAGTTATGGGACCAGCCTGCACCTTGCCCTTTTTTAAACTATTTATATAGTTGTAAAATGACTTTTGTTGTCTCTTGTAATCATGCTAATTTATATTCCTGTTTCTTTTTAGCTTTTACAATTTTTTGTTTACATTCCTTGATTTGTTTTTATAGACCTCCCATAATTTTAGTGCATTTTTAGATTTAGCCATTTTATATGCTTTTTCCATCATTAGTCTCTTAACTTTATGTGTAAACCATACCAGAATGCTACCCCACCATTGTATTTGCTTCTTTCAAGTATGTGTGCATTGATGCAGTCATATAACTTAGATATCAACATTTCCCACATTTTATCCAGATCCTGTCCAATGAGCTCTGTTTCTCATTTCCAGTTTTTTAGTGTTTCCCTAATTTTAGTGTAGTCTGCTTTACCAAAGCATCTTACTGTAGTTGTCCCTGATTGCACATTGTATTGTTAATCAAACACTATACCATATTATGATCACTACCAGCCAAAGATTCCCTAACCCTACATTCAATTACATCCTCTTCCATGTTGGTTAGAATAAGATCTAGGAGGTTCTCACCCCTGGTGTTGCCCTGCACATGCTGTTCAAGGTCCAGGGCCTCAACAATTTCAATAAAATCATTTTCAGTTTGATTTGTTCCCTGCTTAATGCTTGAATTTACATTGGGAAAATTAAAATATCCCAGTATTGCTCCATACTTACCCTCTTTTTTTTTGTTACTTTAAGTTGTCCTTTATGCGTGCACTTATATTAATCTGTATTAATGTTCGTTGTTATAGTTGAACAACTCCTTGTTCCATGATTGTATACTACTCTCTAATGGCTCTGTATGAATATAATTTTCCATTCTGATACTAGTAAAAGATTTTCTCACACAAAAAAAAACAAAAAACTAACAAGATCTAGGAGGTTCTCGCCCCTGGTGTTGTCCCACACATGCTGTTCAAGGTTCAGGGCCTCAACAATGTCAATAAAATCATTTTCAGTTTGATTTGTTCCCTGTTTAGTGCTCAAATTTATATTGGGAAAATTAAAATGTCTCATTAAAATTAATCTATTACTTAGATCCAGTTTTCTTACAGCATTCAAAAATTCTAAGTTCTGATTTGATGTGAGGGAGAGGGATCAGTTGCAGACATCTAATATTATTTTTTCTATCCTTGGCAAGCATAACTTTACCCACACTTGTTCCACCTCTAACATATCATTGGAATTTTCAATCTCAGCAGTCTCAATGTTATTCATCACATAAATTGCTACACCCTCGCTTTTTTGACCCTTCTAACTTCCTTAAAAAGCTGATATCCTACAATGTCCATGTCCCATTCTTCATTACCCCACTATTTCATTTCATTTTCATTTTTATTTTTTATACTTGATAACTTGTTGAGCATCATTGCCCGTTTTCACAAGTGGCAAGTAATACATTTAAATATGATCACACAATAAAAAATTATACATACAATAAATAACATAATGCACAATGAAACTATGTTTCTGTTATGGCACAAATACGTATATTCTCATTGTGTAATAAGTATTCTAACTCAATTTTTTTTTATTCCTTTGGCTTTGAGCATTTACTAGTAACATTTCTCATTTTCCAATATCCCTTACAGTTTTACATGGAATTTAATTTATCCCCTCTGGTATAAGGTGTGAATCTCCTCCCTCCGCCCCTGCTTTAGTTTAAAGGTTTACCTTTTGTTCAGTTAATTTGATCAGCCAATACTATAGTACCATATCTATTTAAAAGCAGACCATCATTCAAATAGAGTCCCATATCTCCCTCAAATCTCTCCCAGTGTCTAGGGAAATAAAAACCTTCCCTCCTATACCATCTTCTCATCGAGCCATTCAAGTTTCTTGTATCATTGTATTTCTCCTTTCCAGCTCTCCGTAGAGGCAATATTTCTAATATTGCTACAGTGCAGTTCTACTGCTTCAGAATGTTTCTCACACTTTCAGACTGTCTCTGTATTTCTATTGGTCTTTTCCTTCCTACATCATTTGTTCCCACATGTAATACTACAGTTGGCCTATGTGTTTCTTTTAACAGATCCTGTATATTGTTATGTATGTCTTTAATGCCGGCCTCTGATAGACTACTTTTAGTGATATTTTCCTTCCGGTTTTTACATATTTCTTTATCTGCAGATTTCATGACAGAATCCCCTATTACCACTATATTCTTCTTTGTATTGCGATTCCTAGTCTGGCAAGGTATCACCTGGGAGTTATTTGGGTCTACCTGCCTAGGCTGATTTTCTGTTTCAACAGCATCATTGGACTGATTCTAGCAATCCACACTATCAGTTTGTGGGGACTGCTAGTGTTCTACTAGAGGCTGCACAGATGATTCAGTTTCATTTATTTCTTTATGTTCTATTCCATTTGCATGTTCCAAGGCATTACTTGTTTGTTCTACATTTTGTGTGTCACTACTTGATGCTGCCCCCACTTCTTTAGTAGATCATCTCTGACAGGGTTTCAAATCTATTTCTCAGAACTATTTTTCCTTCTCCTTTTTATTCTGTCCTATTTTTGTACCACACACCATTCATTTCCCCCTAAGGCCTCCATATTTTGTTGCAATTCTTCCCCTGATCTCTGCTTCCATTTATCGTTACCTTGCCCTGTGACCCTTGTGCTTTGTTTTCAGGCATCATCTTCATATCTTCCTTGTTTTGCAATAGCAGCCTACTATTATTTACAGATTGCTCAATTCCCCCAATTTCCAACCAGAACTCCAGTTTCTTTTTCAAAATCTTTATTTCATCTTCCAAGATATGACTATAAAGACATTTGTAACATACAAAATTTGCTTCAAACACCCCCTTTTTATTTATATTACATTGCATCCATTCCATCCATTCCTACTCCTGCCTTTCAAAACCAGCCATTTTGTAAATACTTACAATACTGAGTCAGTTAAAACTTTCTCTTTAAAAACTCCTGTCCCATAGCTGGCCCATTGGCATTGCGGTTGGATTTATGCTTGTGATGCTAGAGACCTGGGTTCGGGAATGGACACAGGTCATCGGAGGGCTGGCTGGGGGGAGAAGGATTGAGTGTCCCTAGGAATGCTCTCCTTCTCTTGGAGGGAGGGGGTCGAGTGCTCGGTGCATGAGCAGCACCCAGCGGAGGCTGGGTTCACCTCAATGCACCAACACCAGAAAGACTTCAGGGCAGGGAGGATGCTGGCTGTTATTGCACATCCCCTCCCTGCTTATAGGGGGACAAAATGCTGCTGGCTCATCTCCATGGTGCCCTTCCCTCTGGGCCCCAATTAGCCTCTGATACTGGCTGTCCTGACCAGATATTTGAAGTGCAGAGCTGATAGCGGCACAGCTCCACAACCCCTTCCTCTGGATGGCAAGCCAGGGGTGACTTTGGAGAGCTTGGCCATTGCCAGAGGTGGGGGTACAGAGGGGCCATGACCAAGGGCTGAGTTACTGATGACTCAGTAGAGAAAAAGCATAGTAAATAAAAAAAACTCCTGTCCCCTTGTCCTGTCTATCCCAGCTGACACTGGAAGACATGCAAAGCACAGGCGCTTTTCTCTGCACACATTGCCTCAGTACAAGTTGCCACCACTCGCACTCAACTCTGCTTGCTAGGAGTTGAGTTCTTATGGTGGTGGACCCAGAAGTAGGATTCCCCCAAGCACTATGCACTCCTGGTCACAAAAAAACTATGTGCACTGATTAAAATATGTTCACCAGCCATTTCTGGGTTCTTAGCTGGAACCAAAACTAAAAATAAAACACCTAGAAGTTTAAAATCTATACCACTTTGTCCCCTGTGTAGTTCCCTTGATTCAGTTAGTGAACGACACCTCCCAAGGATCTCTAAGACAGTTGTGTACTGACTGTCCACTACAGTACCTCTACAACCAGGAATGATGTATAGATATTTTTTTGTTTTTGATTTTCCAAAAGCTTTTTGTTTCACACACTCATAAACACTTGGAATTTTAGGGTAAAAGTATGCCACACACTTTTGCTCCACAACAGCAGGGTCTAGTACCATTCCCTACACCTAATCAGCTCCACTCACTAGGAGTTGAGTTCTTATGGTGGTGGACCTGGAAGTAGGATTCTCTCAAGCACTATTCACCTCTGGTCACCAAAAACCATGTGCACCAATTAAAATATGTTCTTCAGTAATTTATGGGCTCTTAGCTGGTGATAAAACTAAAAAAAATACACCCAGAAGTTTAAAATCCACACCACTTTGTCCTGCATGTAGTTCCCTTGACTCAGTTTGTGAACTACACATTGCAGGGATCTCAAAAGCAGTTGTGCAGTGACCATCCACAACAGTACATCTATAGCCAGGAACAACAATTTATAGATACTTTTTTTTGCTTTTGAGCTTTTAAAAGCTTTTTGTTTCACACACTCCCTCCTACACACTTGGAATTTTGGGGTAAAGGTAAGGCAAAGATTTTTGTTTCATAACAGCAGGGTCTGTTCCCCACACATAATCATTCACTAAAATCCTTAACTTGTCCCTGGTGATGGGCATTGTCTCTGATATCTGGAAATTGTCCCATACTGTCCCTGTGTTGAAGAAAGGTGACCCCAAGCACTTAGGCAACTACAGGCCTATTGCAGTACTACCAGTGCTATATAAGATATTTGAGAAAACTGTCTCTACCCAACTGACAGATTACCTCTAACAACATAATATTTTATCCCCTTAACAACATGGTTTCAGAATGGTCATCACACATCCACTGCCCTGCTTACTTTTACAAGTAATATAGATAGTAGCTACTGCTATGGATAGGGGAGACTTCACTGGTGCCATCTTCATCGACCTCATGAAAGCCTTCAATCTCATGAATCACCCCTTGCTTTGCAAAAAGATTTATAACATTGGTATATCCCAATCCACCCTCCCTTAGTTAAACAATTACTTGAGTAACAAGCATCAGAAAGTTACATTTGGATCCTCCTTATCCTATCCTACTAAAACCTCCATCTGACTCCTGTAAGGATCTTAGCGGCCTTCTCTTTTTGCTACTTATACTGTAAATAATAGGCACCAATGTCTGATGCACAGCTCACTGATTCCTCAGGCAGAAAACTTAGTACTGTTCCTAAGTTCTAGCAATATTAATACAATCAGTAGCCATCTCACCACTGTCCTCCAAGAGGCCCAGAACTGGTTGGCAATTAACAAACTACTCCCTAACACTTTAAAGAGTCAAGCCTTGCTTTTTGGTATGGCACCTAAATTAAGAAACTACCTATCCCCTCTTCAGGTCTCCTATCACAGTGGAAATTTTTCGAACACTGAAATAAGCATACATAGAAAATGTAATAATTGTGATAAACTAAAAATTAGCTGGAAAATGTTATATCATTAGGTATACTATGAGCCAGAGTATGTCATGAACAATGCCTTTCTGCATTACTGATAAATGATTCTCAGTTCTGCTTACATTTTTAGCATTGATACATCAGTAGTTTTATTGGGATGCTGATTTTTTAAAAGTGTTTTCACCGTGTTGTATTTATTACCAAATTAGCCTCTACTAGTAAGTTAAAATATAATTTTTATAATACCATAATTTCTTCAGCCTCATTCATTTCAGAATAATGAAAGCCTTGAATGTAGTCACACATTTATCCACATGACATGTGCAGCACAGACAGCACAGTGTAAGCTTCCCACACTGCGCTGTCATAGTGCTCCAGCCCCATCAGTGAGGACCCACATCAAATGGGTGAGAGGGCCACTACAAGACTGCAAATAATGTTTTCCAATAAAGGCCAATTATAAAATAATAGCTGGAAATGGAGCATTCTGATTGGCTGAAGAATTTCTAGAGGATTACGTTACCAGCTGGAAAACCTCATGTATAATAACATAATTAGAATTTTAACAATTTAAACAATTAATCTAACAAGTAAAACATTCAGTTAATAAAAAGGAACATTTAAGTTGTATAATAGGATTAAGGTGCTTCAGTGGTTGAATTAACTTTGTTAATCTAACCCTAACCCTAGGAGCATACAATTCTTAGACATGCCTCATGTCTCAAGACCCACCCAGGGCTAGAGTAAGAGACAGTGACCTAACCTCTGGCTGTGCCTTATAATTATAGTACTGTTTCTATGACATGGTTGCCCAGAAGAACTGCACTGAGATGATTACAGCTCATTTCAGGAAGGCTACTCAACAGCCACCAGATCATAACAGTTTTCACTCACTACCAGACTTGGTCAAGTTTAAAACAGTTAGTGCCATCGAAGGGAAGGATTATGAAACCCACTGCCAAGGTATAGAACCCTTAAGATCTATAACGCTGTTGCATAATATCCAAAGGACTACCTGTCTGAGTCCTGAGTACAAACTGAGCTGAACATAGTGAGATGTTGATAATTTAGCTAAACAGGAAGAACGGGTATCAAGTGTTTTGTATATCATATTACCTAAACAATACTTAAATCCTGATTCAATTGGTGACCATTTAGGATCAGAGTAAAGCTGACACTGATGCATCTTGCTATTACTGGAGAAAGCAGAGCACCCTTACTTATTGCATAGAGTACATATTTTAGTCAGTGCCTTAACCAATGCGGAGGCCATGACAACTGCTCCAAAATTTAGGACGTGAATCAAATTATGTTGAACAATAAGTAATTGGAATTAATTGACTAAACAGTTCATTATCCTATCAAATAGTCCTATTGTATGATTTATCGATTTTGTCACAAAATTCAGTTGGTCCTAATATGCAAGGTAGGAATTAAAATACATCATTAGGTATTTGAAACTGCCAGACACTTTAGGTTTTGTCCCATCCAGTGTATTAATTACAAAAATTAGCATTGCATTGGTTTTACATTTCTTAAGCAGAAATTTGTTTTGACAGAGCCATTTCTGCAAGGGATCAAAGTCATATCCTAGGTTTTAATGTATAGCACTGTGTAGCTTCAGTATTGTTGGAAGTACTGTACATGACTGCATGGTCTGCAAGAAAATATTAATTGTCAAAGTCATTCTTGCAAAGGAGCAATGTCATTTGCCAGGTTTCAGTTTATGGTACTGCATATCTTCAATATTATTGGAAGGACTGTAGATGACTGCAACAGCTGCATACAACAGGACACTGGTGTTACCACAGTTTAAGGCACAGCATGGATTAACACTGTGAACAACAAATCATTCTGTATGGACCCCTAATGCACAGCATCCTTAACTGCAGATGAGGTTGACAAGACCCAATTTAGTTTAATAACCCGGTTTCTAAAGTCCAGGTAGTTCTTAAAGATCATGTACAAAGGTTTTTGCATAGTGTTAATAAAGCTTAAATTCAAGTTCCTGTGTCGTGATTAGTGTTTCCAGAAAAGTTCATGCTGTTTGGTTTTATGGTTTTCTTTAAATCAGCATTTGTTAACTTGCTCTACAGTGGCTGAAAACAGTGGAGTTATTTCTGCCTCTCAGTCAGGCTCGGAGAGTGATGACATAATTTTGGAGTACTGTAGCTTGCTGCTTCAGATTCCCAGTCGCAGCAGGCTATAGAATTAATGGTTTGCTCTCCAGGTTTCTTACAAACTCAGTCTGTGGTTTGTGTTTAGATAGATTAGCTTAAAATCTATCATTTTCTTCTTATAAAAGTTGATCATTTGAGTTTCAGTGCTGAATTAAAGTAGTGGAAATCTTTTTCTGTGAGAGGCCAGCTTGTCTGTATCACAGCTCTCAGTTCTTTCTCATCAAAACTCAATTTTTTTCTAACTATATAACATGGGGTTGTTTAATGAATATTAAATAAATCTAAATTTTGTTCATTCATTGAAATAGTCTGTCCTTGATGTAGCCTTCATAAATGCATTCATGTAAGAACTTTTTTTTATGTCAGATTGACAAACAGGTGCCTGCCATACTCTACTATTTCAAGCACATGTACGGTCTGAACTCACAAATATCAGTTCTCTGATGGTTTCTGTGCAAAAATACATCATGTACTGTATGTGTATAGCAGTGCCAGTGGCTCAGCAGGTTGCATACTCACCTCTAAGGCCAGAAGATCAGAAGGCTGTGGGTTCTATCCCCACTCCAGGCACTTGGGTAAAACCCTAATACTGATGCTGTAGTGCAGCATGAGGGGGGTGCAGCACTCCTGAGGTGCCGTCTTTCATATGAGATGTTAAACCAAGATCCCATCTGCCTGTGCTGGTGGTAGTTCAGGAGGATGTTAAATATCACATGGCACTTCTCGAAAAGAGTAGGAGAATTTTCATTACAAAACAAAGAAATACAATCTTGTACAGAAAGAAAAAAGGACAATAATGATGTAACATAAGTATATCATACTTTACAGACCCATAAAAAACAGAAGTAAACAACAACAATAACAGAAAGGAAAAAAGGGTGAAGGGGGGAAACAACAATCGTATCAAGGCTTCTCCACATCCAAGGTCAAACACCATCATGAAAATATGTATTCATAACACCCCTCCACCATTATTAATATTAACCCTATAGTGCAACTTGAGGATCCAATAAAATTATATGTAGTGTCAGCTATGCAACAATAATCAATTCATTCTATGTAATGAAACCCCTTCCATCTCTTTTTCCATTGCTCCCAAGACAGTTTCTTCTGATAATATTGAGCCTGCAGATTAATTTCCTTTTCTATGATACCCACCAAGGCTCTGGGAGTTATCTATTTCTGCTGTAAGACATATTTACAGCAGACTTGCCACAAGACAAATTTATTACATGTAAAAATGAGCCTCACAGTTCCCTCCTCCATGCCTTGTAGCTGTAACATTGCACCTGAAATAACATTCTCATAGGAGACCTTTGTCCAACATACATTCCCTCATTTCTGACCCAGGGCCATCCAAACCTCTTGTGCATAGTTACAGATAATAAAAAAATAAGATACTGTTTCTATCTGTTGTCCACAAGTTGCTCGTGGACAATAACGTTCTGTGACACTTTTATGTTTTGCGTTACCCTTCACTCCCAGTCTGCCATGCTCACTTAACCACATCACATCCCACATGGGTGGGGGAGTTCTTTGGTCAAGAAAATATGTTTTCAGCTTTGACTGTGCACCTGGGGCTATATCTTTATATTCAATAGGGATCCTATATGCGGAGTCCTGTATAGTCCCATACAAAGCTTTTCAATTTACCACAGACACTTGAGGCAAGGTAAGCTTCCATTTCCTAATTTTGTCCACTGGTGCACATATATATGATGACCAAAATCCCTGCATTCTAACCTGCTGAGGCCCTTGTCTCCATCTTTGTAACAATGGCGTTATCCAGCAAGTGGCCACCGTTTTCCATGCCGCAGGTCCTGGCATCAAAAAGGTCAAGATAGTATTAAATAAGAAGAGGCTATGGAAATAACTAATGGGGTTTATGACATTCAATCCTCCAAACTTATATGGCCTATACAGGACCTCCCTCTTAATGGGGTTTAGTCTGCTCCCCCATACTAGCTGAAATATCTGACTTAAGAGAGACATCAAGCGAACCTGGAGGAGGGAAAATGGTACTTAAATATGTAAAAATTGGCCAAAAAAACAAAACCTTTTAAGTACCGCCACCCTTTTCTTTTCTGTTTGTTGCCATTGCTTCCACCTTTGCACATGTCTATTACTTGGCTCCAATTTTAGCTGCCAGTTTGCCAAGGCCATGTCCATATCACCGAACACCACCCCCGGTACTTTAATAGAGGAGACTGACATATGAATGCCTTGAATATCTGCCACCTGTTCCATATGTTTACTAAGAATATAGCCACCACACTTCTGCATATTCAAATCAGATCCCGTCAGCCCTGAATAGCGCTGGATTAAATTCAAAGTGTGCTCTGCTGACTCCTTATCTGGAAGCAACAGACACACGTTGTCCATGTAAGCTATTGTTTTTGGGAGGCTCACTCCACCCTGTAAGCTGTTTCCCTTAATCAAAACCTCCTGTCATAGCAATTTAATCAGGGGATCTATACAAAAGACATACAGGATGGGGCTCATTGGGCACCTCTGCCAGACCCCTCTTGATACATGTACTTCTCTGCCAAGGTGTCCATTAATCAGTGGTGTTGAGGAGGCAATTGAATAGAGTTTCATTATCCATGCAATGAACAGCTCTGGTATGCCATATTTAGCCAGTATCGCTCTCATGTATACATGGGACACTTTATCGAATGCCTGTTCCTGGTCAAAGCTTAGAATACAGCCATGCAGTGTATCCTGTCTTCCCTGCTCCACCACCTCTCACAACAAAAGCAGATTTTTCCTGTATGGTCCTCCCTTTAACTGTACACATCTGACTAGGGTCAATCACATATGGGGCAACCTGTCCCAAACATGAAGCCAGGATTTTCATGAGACTCTTTAAGTCCGTATTCATAAAAGCCAATGGCCACCAGTTCTTAATGTCCAATTTGTCTCCTTTCTTATAAATAAATAGCTGTACTGCCTGACCCAATTGTGGGGCCACATCATCCTGAATCAATAGTGTGTTAAACACTACACATAGTGTATCTATAATTTCTGGCTCTAAGATTTTATAAAATTCTAAAGTGAGGCCATCCAGGCCAGGTATAGTATTATTATTCAGGGACTGGATGGCATCCCTGATTTCCCCCTCTGTCACAAGTACTACCATTTGGTCTAGCATTGTTGTCAGTATCTTAGGCACGTCACAAGTTTTGTGCTATCTCTAGTATCATGTTTGTAGTAATGCCTGGGTCAGAAAACAAATTCGACCTCTATTGAAATACCACTGTCAAGATTTCATGTGTGGAAGTAACCACCATTACCTCCTGTGCATGCAGTGCTTCCATTGTGTGTTGCTGAACTCTGGTTTTACAACTTTTGAAAATGTCCCCTGTGGTGGTCTTCCCAGGGGTACCAATTCTATGTTTGTAAAAAAAGAGAAGTCGCTCTCTCATACTGGTATCCCTCCATTTGTTGCTGAAGATGTTGTATCTGTGTTGCAAATTCCCCATACCCATCGTTAATCAAAGAAATAAGTCTCGTACACTGCACTCTCAAAGTAAAGTATTTAAAGTACTTGTCAGTATGTGTTTTATAGGAATGTGTTTGCACTGTCTTTCTTTTGTGCCCATTCATCTGGACCCACCATCTGCTAAGATTATCCTCCAAGCAGAAGACAGACTTCCTGGCATTCAAGGTGTCTCTTACCGTGGCCAGGCCCTCATGGTCACTCAAGATAGTGTTGTTTAATTTCCATAAACCTTTCCCTCGAGAAATGCCCTGACCCATAGTGACACAAACTTTGACCATTAAATGGTCCGTGGTTTCTAGCGGAAAGGTGAAAGCCTGTAGGCAGGTCAGTGTAGGGGGGAAATAAAAACAAAATCGATTCATGTAACCAGCTTAGCTTTATAAAATGCATATCCACCCATGTCAATCAAACCCAGTTGGTCCACAATCCTATTTAGAGCACTGGTATCACAGAACTGCTTTGCTGTTCTTGCTCCTCTATCCTCCTTAGTCCGAACACAGTTAAAATCACCCACACAAATCACCTGGCGTACGGTAAGTAAGTAAGGTTTAATCATCCAAAGGAGATCTACCCATTCCTTTTTGGTTTGGGGCACGTATAAATTAATAACCTTCCAGATCGAATCCTTATATTTAAAATCTATCAGCATCACCCGCCCTAGGCTTAAATCCAATACTTTAGTGATCAAGTAGTCAAACCCCCGTGAAGAGTACCCCCACCCACCTACACCGTTTCAGCATTAAAGAATAGCAGGACAGGCCCCAACACCACAATTTCCTAGTATTCTCCATCTCATTAACTGTATGCAGCCTAAGATCCTGTATGCAAGCAATATCAATATGCTGGTCTTTTAAAATGGAGAAAGCAACTAAGTGACTCCTGCAATTCGTTGTACTGTTGGCATTTAAAGATGTTATTGTAAAGGCATGCATTGCAGTCATAAGAATGATTCAGTGTGGGAAATGAAAAGAAAACCTTCAGATAAGTCCAACAATAACTTAGAGTTCCATGTCTCAGGTGTTTTCTAAGCCTTCTACTTCTTCTGGATGCAGGACCCGAATGCTTATGCTTTTCACTCATTTTTTGCACCTTCACCACCTTCACTACCAAGCGCTCCTTGTCTGAATCAGATGAGACACCCCATTGCGAAGAGAAGGTAGAGGATGTTTTAGAGTCTTCATCCTGTTCTGAATCTTGCAAAAGGAAAATGTCATATCAGTTCAAAAAGGGCATGGGGTCTTGTACTCCTCCCATGTTTTGGACTTTCCCCTTTGGATTTACTTTTTTTAATGGTCTCTTTTTCGAGGCAAGCACAGTGATGTCGGGAGGAGACATCTCTTTTTGCTCCTTAGCCAATTCTGAGTTAGCTGCTCCTCCTGATGTAGTGGCTAGTACTTCTTCCACTGTGTTCTTCGTCAGATCCATTAATGCCTCCTGGGCTTCACCCTGTGTCATATTCCGTACTTCCACAACATCTGTTTGGGGGGGGGTCCTGTACTGTTGTTGCCTCTGGTGTTACGAAGGGGAATCTGGTTTGCCTGTTGTATCTGATCCATCTCCCTGTTATTGGCTTGTACACGCCTCTGAATCTCCATGCTCTTCTTCTGTGCTGAGTCCACCACCATTTCCTGGTTAGGGGGATCTTGCCTATTATGGGTCACCCACTCACAGTTCCGGTATACATGTCCCTCTTGTGCATATAGCTTACATTTTTGCTCATTCTGGCAAATACCACTCGTGTGTCCACATTCCATAGAATTAGTACATTTGGCTCTGTCACAGACCCCACTTAGATGCAGAGAAGAGCCACACTGAAAACACGTCTTGGGCTGTCCTGGGTAGAAACAATGGCCCCTTTCGTTACCCCAAAAAAAAGAACTGGGGAGGTGCTGTGGGCCTTGTGCGCTATTCCATAGCCTGACCCAGAAAGTCCAGCCACCGGTCCAGATATGTTCTTCATCCAAGATGGGGGCAAGATTCCCTAACAACTCACATTTTTGTTGGAGCCAGTACTGGACATCATAGATCACCACCCCCTCATTCCTGAAAAGGATGGTTACATGCTTTATTGCAGGCTTTGTGAGAGCTATAGCTCTAAAGGGAATCCACAGGGCTGAATATCTTTTTTTGTCATATACAGCCCAAAATCTATCAAGGCCCACTGGTGTTTTAAAACTGATATCATATAGTGTGTCCCCAGAAGCATGAATCACCGTGTATACTTCGTTTAAAAAAATACGTAAAGATTCTTTAATTAAAGTCCTGCCAACATAAAGTCTGTCCAGCAGATGAGGTAAGCCCCTCAAATATTGAAGTCGCACTGCATTTTTCTGCTGAGCAGGTGCAACAGTATTGAAGGCAGGGTCTCGTTTCCTAAATTGTGACCATAATCTTGAAGGGTTCAAATTAGCTGGCCCTGTCGGCCACCCGTTTCCTCCCGCTTCACTCTGTCTCCCTAGTCATCATTCCCTCATGGGGCTACTAAGGTCTGTCCTTCAGCAACTTGCTGAGCAAGTTTTGGAGCTTCCCCCTCAGTGTGACCCTCCTGTACAGGGATGTGTGTGTCAGGTTTCACTAGTAGTGGACCAGTCACACTGTTCTCAGTGCATATGTCCTCAGTATCCACTCTAGGGGTTGAGTTGTCCTCCAGGATTGGTATCCAACCCCACTCCCCAGTTTTTGGACCATCCTGCTCTTGTGAAGGCTGTCCCCACAGACCATCACTTGGTATTTGACTGCTCATTGGGAGTTTCTCCCTCATCTTTTCTGCCATGTCTTAAATCTAGATCTGGGACTTCTTGTTTCTGTGACCCCTGGACATTACCCACAAGCTGCTTAGAACATTCTCCCACTTCAGTGCTAGTCTTAGGTGTAACACCATTTACCATATCTGCATGTGGGGTATTCACTGCGGGTACCATCCCCAGTACATTCGTAAAAGAATCCTGCTGGTCAGAAATCATGTCCGCAGCCTTCAGCATCTGGGGCATTGCCTGTTTGATCTCCATCTCTGCAGCTATGGCTGCATCACAAGGCTTGTTACTGACCGCGATGCCCGCTTTGACAGTTGCACCAGGGCTTTGTTCGCAGTCTGGTATGTGTGAGCTTTCGAGGGGACTCCTCGTCCAGGGGTCAATAACACTGTCAATAGCCGTTGCAGTTGTTTGAAACTTGAGGCCTGGATAAACTCCACTTCATGCTGTAAACCCGCTCCATTTAAATCAGGTACTGCGACTTCAATATCTTCCTCACCAACACCATCCATAGCTTCTGTTTCCACATTAGAGACATTCAGAGCTGAAACTGGTTCCAAGTTTGAACATACAGGGAGAGAGAGCTCCGTCCTCCTGCAAGATCTCCAGGCATCTGAGTTAGCTCCATTCCATCCATTGCTCACCAGCACCCCCTACCACAGAGTAGGGGAATTTCCCCAGTGTCCTGGCCAGATTTCCTCCATTCACTAAAAATACCACCAACAGCTTAAAATCTGGTTCAATTTCAGTTGGCATCCATCTATATCCCCCTCCCCTTGGGACGAGGCTGAAAATAGGCAAAGAATTGTCTAGTCCTACTTTCTGGTCAACAAACACTAAATAAATAAATAGAAACCCTATATGGCATCCCAATGCACCATATCTCTTCCCCATAGTTGAGGCAGATGCACTCTGCTGCCACCTGTTCCCTGCCCCACAAGCTGCATGCCTTCTGCTCCACATTCAAGGCTGCTGCACCCTGCTGCCTCCATCCCCTGCCTAAAGAATCAGGGTTGCTGCACCCTGCTGCCCTCTGTCCCCCACCCCACAGTCAGGGATGCTACACCTGTTGCACCCTGTTCCTAACTCAACAGGCAGGGCTGTTGGGCTCTGCTAAGCCCCAGAGTCCCAGGTCCCCCTGCCTCCACAGTTGGGGCTGCTGCAGCATGCTATCCTCGGCCACCTGAGGTGGGGCTTTTGCTGCACCCTGCTACCCACTTCCATTGTCCCAAATGGAAAGGGCTGCTGTACCATGCACACCCCATCTCACAGTCAGGACTACTGTACCCTGATGCCCCCCTGTGTCCGTCCTCACAGTTGATGCTTCTGCATCATGCCGTTCTCTGTCCTCTATCACCACAGCCAGGGCTACCATATCCTGCTGCCGTTTACATAGTTGGGGTTGCTGTGGCTTGCTGTGCCATAGAGCCCCATGCCTGTGCAGTTAGGGCTGCTGCACCATGCTGCCACTTCTCACAAGAGTCAGGCAACTCAGTATGCTACTGCTCCACAGACATGAATAGACCTTAAAATGCCCACTTTTGTGGTACAGAACAAAGGCAAAGACATGCACTCCACACTACTGACACCCTTTAATTGCTCCATGACATAGAAGTAGTGCCATAATGATGAAGGGTAGTTGCATTTGCTCTACTCCTTTGAAAATCTTGTACTCAATTGCTTCCTGGCCAGAAGTAGTATCCTGATGGTGAGAAACAGTTGCATTATTAATGTTTCTGACCCCCAGGGAAATACTGGTTTCCCCCAGTACACCCTAGAAGAGAGTAGTGTCCCTACTGTAATATGTTAGGGAACTACCAAGTCATGGTAGTGAAACATAAATAAGTACAGAGTCAGTAAATTTCTGAGCTGCAGTACAATTGAAAATGAGTTTAGGGAAAACACTAAGGACATTTTTGTAGCCTTCTTCATCATCCCCCAAATGAACTACAGTATTAGAATGTGACAGCCAGGGTGAGGGGCCCTCTATGAGCATTACAGCACTGTGAGTCAGCAACACCGATCATTACTTCCCTGATGTCAAAGGTAAGAATTTGCATAACAGCTAGTCATGTCACAGGCAAGAGCCTATTATCCTGTTCTATTGAGAGGGTTGTTTTTTTATCAGGCAGAAGTTAGGTGGCCTTGTACTGTCCAGCAACTGAGTGCTTAACATTTTCCCAGAAGATGGGAACTATTACAGGTTTGCTTCTCTATTTGGCACATCTTCCATAATGCACTGCAATAAGGGAGGGGGCATTTTCCCAAGAGCCGGGAACATAAACTATAACTGGCCCTTACCATTGGCACTCTACTTATGTCACACATAGCAGTCAGGGATGGAAGGGTATCATGTGCATGTGAGCTGACAACATTTAAAATGAGCACAACATTGTTACATGAGCTAGGAAAATGTAAAGACCTATCACCTTTGGTGCATTACTTCCATCCCATGATGCACTATGGGGCTTCATAGTATACTGGAGCAAGTGTCTTTGTTCTCCCCAAATACCACTGCAAATGACAATAGGGCCCCTAGCCTCATGCAGAGATGTTGCAGAGTGAGTGCATGACTACTGATCACTAACAACCCCACCCTAGTTGCCTCATACCTAAATATAGAAAATGAAATCTCTTACCACTTCAAATTATACTGGACTTGAAAATAATTGTTTTCATGATAAACAAAAACTTTTGAACTTATAGGAAGAAACTAGAACAGCAGGGATGGATCAGGCTTCCTGGATGCAGAGAAATGAACCAGTGCCAAAAGTCAGCAAAATGCCCAAGGATTGTCCTTATAAAGTTCAAGTTTATTAGCAGGAATAACTCTATTGAGCAAGCTCATTTACAAGGAGGTCCTGAACGGATAATTTGGTACAAGATATACAACTAGCAAATGGTACAAATACATAAATAATATTTTACAATAGTCAACAAAATAGAACAGATTAGATACATGGATGAATGATATATATATATTATTTTTTTTTTTACTTCATTTATACAATTGAAACAGTCACAGTAGTCATTATGAGGTCGGTACAAGTGCAAGTGTAAAAGTACTACACATTCAGAGGTAGGTGCCTTAACCTGAATAATGAGACCTTTTACAACCAGAGCAGGCAAGGGAGATAAGTATGTTCATGTAGGAGTTTGATCATGATACAGACATGAAGATAGATGATGCAACAGAGGGGATAGACAGAAGGATAGAAGGCACGAGTATGGAGTGCGTACTTATCCTCTTTGTAGTAAGTTGATGCTATAACCATCTCTAATAAGAAGGTGTGATAGTGACATAATTAGGAGGATAAGTATATGATAGTTATTTTTGAGATTGGCATGTAAAGGAGTCATACAATTTGCTGTTGACAAGGTTTTAAAAAATACTTAGTGATATAAGATTTTGACGTTTGAGGGTAGCTTGTGCTTTATTCCAAGCAGCTGGAAGTGCACTGGATATAGCTAGTTGGCCAAAGTGGGAGCAGGTGTGTGGAACATCCAGCAAAATGAGTGAGCTACTCTGTAGCGGATAGTGGCAGGTAGATCACTGAAAAAGGCCAGATATTTAGAAGGGGAGTTTTAGCAGGAGGGATTTGCAGAGCCATGTCAGTGAGTGGATGAGCCATCCTGTGGACAGGGAAGTCCAGCCCAGGGAGGCATATAAAGCACAGTGATGTGTGTGACAGTGGGCATTAGTGATGAACTGTATAGACCTATGGTAGAGTACATCAAGCTGTTGAAGCAGGAAGTCTGAGCAACACCCATAGATTACGCTGGCATAATCAAGGAGTGGGATGAATGTGGTCTGTTCCAATCTCAGCCTAGCTTCTTTTGAAAAAAGGGATTTATTCTTAAAAAAGAAACTGAGTCTTTACCTTAGTTTTCTTGTGAGTGAAGTAATATGGGCTGAAAACGTTAGGTAGTGGTCTAATGCAGAGCCGAGGTATTTACATTTGTTGACAGCTTCAAAGTTGTCACCAAGGAGGGACAAAAGTAGTACTGTAGGTAGAACGCACAACCAACAGCTCAAAGTAAACTGGGCAAACACTAACAGACATGACAACTCCTTTGGCATAAGAGCTGCCAAACAGTGGAACCAGCTACCTCAAGAAATTATTAATTCTACATCTTTTGATACATTCAAGTCTAAGCTTGATACGTGGCTTAATATCACACACAAATAGCAGTGACCCGCTGTTGCAGTAAATCCAGTAAAGTAACTGACATAGGCAGAAGGGAGGAAATCAGAACTCTGAGGACTGTCACTTTGTCCTCAAAGCCACAATTCTTTTTTTCCCCTTCAGCCCAACTGGACTGGTCCGGGGCAGATGGAGGCAACTGATGGATTCAATTATGGCATGCAGAGGGGTGGCCAAGGGGTGTAGGCAACAGGAACACTGTGAGGCAGTCGAGGGCCCAGGGTTCAGCAAAAGCATTAAGTAGTACATGGTCTCCTGGACAGCATTCATGCTCTTCCCTGGATGGTACATCAGTTAAGCTGGGACCAAGAACAGGAGTGGGCAAGCAACAGTGAATCAGAGACTAGTCTGGCTGGCAGAAGGACTGGAAGAGAATCACTGGCACTGGGCTGTGCAGCAGACTTGATGGGGTTGGCAATGGCACTAGAGTTTTGAATGAATGGGTTGGCACTACAGACAGGGTATAACAGGCAAATGCTGTCAGGAGGCAGGTGGGTGGAGCACACACCACAGGGAGGCAGCAGACTAAACCTGAAGCAAGAGACAGATAAAGCTGAAATGGACCTGTACCAGCTCCCAATGTGACTTGATAATGCCAATCTATGATGGACCTTGGAGTCAGCCATGTGGCTTTCACCAAGGTCAGGGTGGAGGGGGTCATGCTGAACACCTGTCAGCTTTGGAGAGGACTGGTACTGCCAGCTTTAGAGAGCAATGGCACTGTTTACAGAGGCTTAAATGTTTTTGGTGGGGGGAGTGAACTCAGAGCTCCTGACTTGGGGTTATGCTTGGGTTCTGAGGCACACACCGGTGGGAATGGGATGACTTGTTTAGCAGGGATGGACTTGGGAGCCTGTCGACTCCAGATGCTGGGTGGTAAGTTCCCTGGTGGGGTATCCTTTCCCTGGGACAGTTCAGGGGGTTGGCTTCTGCTCCCACAGTGGTGGCATTTTCTCCGGACTAATTTTTCTCCATTGCAAAAGTTGCAGAAAATCTTTCCATAGCAATGAGTTATGTGGCATTCGTCAGGGTGGACAGAGCTTTCTGTCTGCCCTGATGCAAAGCACATCACTCACACGAAAGGTATCATACAAACATATGAAAACTGCCAGCACAAAAAGGCCTTACGGTCGGTCTACCAGGTCTGCTCAGTTGTGCAGCTAGCAGTCCCTATTTTACAGCTGCCCCACCCTCCCTTGCCCCTCTTTCTTGCCCCTCCCTCTTGCTCTGTCCCATCCCCTCTTGAAGCCTCCCACTGTTCTACTGGATACCACCTCTGTTGGCAGTGCATTCCACCTGGCCACCACCCTCTCAGTAAAAAAGTATCTCCTCATCTCCCTCCTGAAACTTCCCCCCTCCAGTCTCAAATCATGGCATTGGGTGTCCCTCCCCTCCCTTAGCTTAAAAAAAACCCTCTGTACAAGACTTGTTTATCCCTGTCATGTACCTGAAGGTTTCAATTATATCTCCCCTCTCCCTCCTCTCTTCCAGTGAGTAAATGTGCAATTCTCTCAGTCTACTCTCGCATGGTAAGCCCCCCAGCCCTTTGATTATCTTTGTCGCCCTGCGTTGCACCCCCTCTAGTAGCTTTATGTCCCTCTTTAGGTATGGGCACCAGAACAGCATGCAGTACTCCAGGTGAGGCCTAATCAGCCATCTATACAATGACAGATTCACCTCCCCCCTCCTGGAGGATATACCCCTAGCAATACAATCCAGCATCCTGTTGGCCTTTGCAGCTGCATTTGTACACTATGTTGAGTTGTTCATTGCTCCCTTAATGAGAACCCAGCTCCTTCTCCTCCTCAGTCACCGCCAGTTGCATGCCTCCCAGATGGTAATTCCTCCTCAGGTTTTTACCCCAAAAATGCAGCACCTTGAATTTTTTGGAATTGAATCCCAGCTGCCAGGTGTCTGACCAGGACTCCAGCTTTGACAGATCCTCCTGCAGTCCCTGCCAGCCCCTTGGGTCATCTACCACTGCTTCCATCTTGGAGTCATCAGCAAACAGACTGATTCTGCGCTTGATTCCCACCAAAATGTCTGCAATAAAAATCCCAAACAACACCGGTCCCAACACTGAGCTCTGCGGAAATCCACTCGTCACTGCCCTTGGGGATGACAGCTCTCTATCCACCATCACTCTCTGCTGCCTCCCCTGCAGCCAGTTCCCTACCCAGCCTGCTATCTTTGCTCCTGCCTCTGTAGCTTACTTCCTAGTCTCCCTTGTGGCACCAAGTCAAATGCCTTACTGATGTCCAGGTACAGGACATCCACCTTGTGGCCCTTGTCCAGTTGTCTAGTTACCCAATCATAGTACTCCACCATGTTGGTCTGGCATAATCTGCCAGTGGCAAAGCCATGCTGTTGACTGTCTTGTAGCCCATTGGCCTCCAGAAGGGTCACCAGCCTCTCCTGCAGGATTGTCTCCATCAGCTTTCCCATGATAGATGTAAGGCTTACTGGTCTATAGCTCCTCGGTTCATCCTTGGGGCCACTCTTATGCAGAGGTACCACGTGAGCCATCCTCCAATCCTGAAGTACACACCCTGAATCTAGTGAGGTATTGAATAGGTCTGCCAAAGGCCCTGCAAGTACCTCTGCTAGTTCCTTCAGTACCCTGGGATGAACGCCATCCAGCTCTGGTGTCTTGTCCACCCTCAGTGCCCTCAATTCCTCCAGCACCCTGTCCTCTGTGATTTCCCTGTTACACTCTCTCTCTCCTCACCTGCATTCAGTCCCTTCATGCGTATCAAGCCCCCTTTTCCTTAACAAATACTGAGCAGAAGTAGTCATTTAGCACTTCTGCCATTTCCCCCCTCGCTTCCACCCATCCGCCCTCACTTTTAATCCTTACTGCATTGTCCTTACAGCACTTTTTTTCCCTGATATACCTGAAGAATGTCTTCTCTTCCTCCTTAATGCCCTGTGCCAGCTTGAGCTCTCTTGCCACCTTTGCCACCCTTACTGCCCTTGTCACCTCCTTTTCTTCCTTCAGGTACTCCTCCCTGTCCTCCCCCATCCCCATATTCTTGTAGCTCCTAAAGGCGACTTTTTTCTTTCTTATCTTTTCCATGACTCCATTGGTCACCCAGTTAGGTTTCTTTGCCCTCACCTTCTTACTCCTAGCTTTGATGCAGGACTTCATCGACTCCACTACCTCCAGCTTTATGATTTCCCACCTCTGGCTATTGTCCATGCCAGGGTCACTTTTGGCCAAGTACTCCTTTACTATTTCCCCCATCCCCCGATGTTGGCCTTTCTGAAGTCCAGCACCCTGGTATCAGACACCACTCCTTCCTTACCCATATCCAACGTGAACCATACTGAGTGGTGGTTGCTCCCTGCCAGTGGCTCATCCACCCTTAGTTCCCTCACAGATTCCCCATTTGCCAGCACTAGGTCAAGGGTGTTCCCTAACCTGGTTGGTTCACTGACCATTTTCATGAGGAAGTTGTCCTGAAGGTGTCTAGCACTACCTGCTCACTACTATTATTTGTGGCTGGTGTACTCCATTCCACTCCCAGTAGGTTGAAGTGCCCCACTATCACCACACTCCCCTTTCCACAGGCCCTTCTGATCTGTCTTGCTAATTCCCTGTCTAATTCTTTGGTCTGGGAGGACAGCCTGTAAACCACTCCCATCCTGACCATCCTATTTCTTGAGTCTTGGATTTGCACCCATAGTGACTTGATACTACCCTCCTCCCTCTCCTCCCGCACCCACTTCATTAATTCCCTCACATACAGTGCCACCCCCCTTCCCCTTTACTCTATCCTTGAGGAAATCTTGTACCCTGGTACCACCAGGCCCCAGTCATGTTACTGGGTGGCCCATGTTTCGGTAATTGCCACCGTGTCCACCTCCCCTTCTGCCATGAGGGACCATTATCCTAGGTGATCTGAATCTAAACTGGCTTTCCAAGGCAGCTGCACCTTTGGTATCGTTCTGTGATACACATGGGCTCACACAACTGATAAATGAACCAACAAGAATAAACTCAAAGAATAGTAACAACAGCACACTACTTGATATATTACTGGTGAACAAATCCCATCTATTCACACACACTGGAGTGCTTTTCAGTGATATAAGTGATCACTGCCTCATTACAGGAGTAAGATCTTCCAGCAAACCAACATCCCCAGTAAAATTTCTAATGAGGAGAGCCAAGAAAAACCTCAATATTGAAGGATACCTGCATGATCTAGTTCACTCTCCAAGCTGGCAAGAGTTTTATCTTGCACACTCTGTGGAAAAAGCACATCAGGTGCTAAACAGCATAATACTAAGTGCCCTTAATACCCATGCCCCAATCACTAGTGTCCGATTAAAAAACAAATCTTGCCACTGGTTTTCAGCTGACCTCAAATCTGCACTGTTGGAGAGAGACAAATTATGGAAGATGGCAAGAAAAAACAAGAACCCAAATAACTGGGTGTTATTTAGGAAAGCCAGGAATAGCTGCACCAAGAAAGTAAGGGATGCAAAGGCTGCCTTTTACTTGGCTGAACTTGACTCCTCTTATCACAATCCTGCTAGGTTCTGGGGCACCATCAAGGGTATTGTAGGGCAGAATTCTGGCACCTCTCTACCAACTCAATTGCACCACAATAATGGTACTATCTCTGGCAAAATGGAAGTTCTGGATGCCTTCAATAACCACTTCACAACTGCTGGCCTTGCCTTTGACACCTCTCCAGCTAATCTGCTGCATGCACAACTAAGCTCCCAGTACACTGGTGCCCAGAGAGTTGATTCTTCCTTCTCCTTCAAACCCGTCGTGTTGAAGCAGGTAGAGGGTCTTTTATGGCAGTTGGATATTAAAAAAAGTGCAGGGGCAGACTCTCTTGACCCCTGCTTTCTAAAGATTGCATTTCATGTACTTGCAGTTCCCCTAACACATCTCTTTAACCTATCTTTAACCTCTGGTTCTATTCCTACAGTGTGGAAGACAGCCCAAGTGGTTCCCCTTCTAAAATCAGGGGACCCTATGGACCTTAATAACTACAGGCCCATTTCCATTCTTCCAGTGCTATCCAAGATGCTAGAGAAAATAGTGAGCATCCAGCTAAGAATATCTTGATGATGCTAACCTCTTGAATCCAGCTCAGTCTGGGTTTAGGGCCAGGCACAGCACTATCTCTGCACTGGCCAAAGTTACAAATGACTGGCAAACCGAATTAGATAAAAAGAATAGTGTCTGTGCAGTATTTCTTGACCTAAGTAAGGCATTCGACACTGTGGACCATGAGCTGCTACTCTCTTCCTTGCATTCCATTGGCCTAGATCCACCCTCCCTTAAATGGTTCAGGTGTTACCTTATGGATAGGTCACAGCAGGTGAAAGCTGAAGGTGTTCTATCCCCATTAAAACCTCTGCTAAGAGGAGTTCCGAAAGGATCTATCCTTGGCCCTATCCTTTTTGCCATATACATTAATAATATTGATTCAAATCTCACCAAAGCCACTGTCCACCTCTTTGCTGATGACACTGTTTTGTATGTCAGCAACCCATCACCTGCAGTTGCCCGTGAAATTTTACAGGCAGAATTTTCCTTGCTGCAATATCAACTACTTGAGAAAAAAGCTTCTTTTAAATGCAAAGAAAACAAAAGCAATGCTTTTCTCCAATCAAAGCTCTGCCAGCACCTCCTCACTAAGCAGTATCCCCCAGCTATGCACTATCCTTGAAGAAAATCTGGAGTATGTAGAAAAATTCAAATACTTGGGTGTGTGGATTGATTACAGACTTGACTTCACACATCATATTGAAGAACTGCTGAAAAAACTTTGCCAAAGGCTTGGCCTATTCTATAGAATAAAACACTTCCTAACAAGAGACTCAAAGATGAGGTTAATCCAGGGCACCTTTCTTTCAGTTGTTGACTATGCAGACTTCCTTTATAGTCACTGCCCCATCTCCTACCTAAACAAGCTGGATACCCTGTACCATAGAGCAATAAGATTCATAACAGATCTTCCATTTAACACTCATCATTGCCCTCTCTATGCTGCAGTTGGATGGGTTTCCCTACATCTCAGAAGGAACAGAAATGCAGCACTATGGATCTACAGAGCATTGTCAAAAAAACTTCCAAACTATATTCTAGACTGCTTCACCCAGGCCATAGCTAGCTCCTATGCCCTAAGAAGCAACAACCTCATCATGCTCAAAATACCTAAAGTAAACACCCGGCTAGGGAAGGCGGCAATCAGCTATTCTCTAGTTATGGCTTGGAATACTCTACAGAAATCCCTAAAGCTGTCCAATCTTATACCTATAGCATCCTTTAAACAGCTTTGCACAAGTTTTTTCGCAGATAAATGCAACTGCTACCATAAGAGCTAGACTTGCCATTTCACAAATCCCCCTTCCAGACAGCCACCATATATGACATATTTTTGTTCCACAGCTCTCCCTCCCGGGCATCCATCCTTTTTATAGTATCCCAGTTCCATTTAATTCTACTTAACTACCTACTACCTACCTAATCCTTCTCTCACTAATTACTGGCCCTTACATCATTCCTAAATGATCCCCATTCATCCTAGTATTACATTATGCTGTGTGTATGCCTTGACTCCTCTATTGGGATATGTATATACTTTATCTATTGTATAATTTTCCTGTAACCTACCTTGTCATGTATGTCTTAATCAACTTCTTACCCTTGATCATTGTATTTATAAGTGTTTTTTTTTCTGTATCTGTTATGCATATATTAGTGTATTGATGTATCTGTTGTGTACCAACTATTGAACCTTGACCTTATCAGGTCCATCTTGTAAATGAGCCTTGCTCAATGATGCTCGCCTGAATAAATAAAGATTTGATTGATTGATTGATTGATTGATTGAAGCTTTGCAGTTTTGTTTCCCAGGCTTCTAGCATTTAAGGTGACCACCTTTCACCCCTTACCTTCCCCTCTATCCCCCTCCTTCCTTCCCCTTCTAGCATCCTCAGTAGTACCTGCCCCTAATCCCTTGTCTCTGTCATGAGAAGTAAGCTCGTATGATTTCCCTTCCCATGGCCTCTGCTTGCCTCCTGCCCACTTGCCACCCCCCACTTCTAGTTTAAATACCCAGCCTCTTCTATATAATCACTTATCCCCTTTTTCATCACTCTCTTGCCCTCCTCACTTAAGTGGAGTTGATCCTTTGAGTAAGGCTGCTATCCATCCAGGTCCTTCCACCCCCACCACTAGCCCATACCCTCTGGCCTGACACCAAGTTCCTAGCCATCTATTAAATTCCTCTATCCTCCTTTTTCTTGCAGTTGTCACCCTGGGAACAGGAAATATCTCTGAGAAGGTTACTGATCTTCCCACTCCTTCATGTAAAAGTCTTAGCTCCTCAAACCTCCCCTATACTTCTTCTACCGTCCTATCAGCCAGGTCGTTCATCCTGAAGTGCAGAATTAAATAAGGTTTCTCCCTACTCCTTCTAGCAAACATCAGTACAGATTGTCTCACCCTCTCTGCTGTCATTTCTGCCATGACCTCCACTCATATGCAACTATGCCTCTCCCCCCCACTACCCCACCTGACTCCCCTTAGTATTGAGTCCCCTAACACCAGGATTCCACCTAGATTTTGAACCTTGTGTTTCCCATCCTCCCCTCCCTACCCTCCGATGCCTCCACTTCCTCCTGCACATTAGTTCCCCCTTTAAACCCCATTACACTTTCCCCATCTGTACTCCCCCATGCCTCCTACATCCTGGCTATCCCCAATTGCACCACCAGCCTCTCCCCCTTTCTCTTCTTCATTTCTCCCCAGGGCTGCAAACTGATTCTTCACAGACTCAGCTCTTAGGCCCACCACTACCTCCCCCATGCTAGCCCATCCTCCACTTCTGCCTCTCTGTTTGTCACCCTTCCCCTCCTCCCCCAAATCGGTTCTCCTCCCTGCCCTTTTCTTCTGACTTACGACCCTAGTTCCCTTGATTCATTGCTCCACCGCCTGGGTCTCCCTGGTTCAGATACCCTGCCTCATACCCTTTCCCGCTCCCCTCCTGACCACTTAAATTGCCCTCCCTCCTCATCTTCTCTACCATCTCCATGAACAGCTGGACCGTAACCCGCCGTGGCCCACCATGCCTTCCACAGCTTCTCCTGCAGTCCCTTGATCTCTTCTTTAAGCTTCCCCATGTGGATACACACTAAACATCCCCCCACCCTCCATGCAATTTTAAGAAAGATTGCTGCTCCACAGTTGTTGCAGCCCACCACCCATCCCATTTCACTACTTGCCCACCAGCACCCCCTCCCCTACCAGACGAAGGATCCCCACCATCCCCCAAAGCTTCCCTTTTCTTCCTCCACCAAACTTACAGAAAACCTATATAGCCTCTGATTAACTATGCTGCCTGTCCCTACAATTATACTTTAACTTCTACCCCTTTGTCCCAATGTGAGTCATTGACGCTTAATGTGCAGGCTTCTTTAAATGTCCTCTCTCTGTCTTCCAATCAGAGCCTCTAACTCCTTCTGAGCAGCCCCTGTAAAAGTCCTATCTCTCACCTTCACACTTAGAGCTTAACGTAAGACAAAATTAAACTTCTCAAGTTTCTACCCACAGGTTGACCTCCACTAAACACAGTTCACCCACAATTTCTCCATAGGTCACCCAAAATAAATGCAAGTTTCATCACATATCCTATCAATTATCAAGCACAGACACCTAAATGCTTGTTTCGCCCAATATAAATAGACTAATCAAGGCATCCCCCACTGAGATAGAATTTTCAAAGCATATCCACAGTACCTTATTTCTGATGAGAATTCTCTCTGGCTGACAAATGAATTATCTTCTGTTCCACTCCCTGATTCACCGCCCCATGTCTGCTACTCATTGGCCAGACCCCCTGCTGGGCATGGTTCCCAAGACCATTTAATTTGGTGGTGGTGTGGGGGCGGGTGAGCGGGAGAAAAAACAGCCCAGCTGCTGAATCAACCTTCAAGCTCTTTCTAATCTTGACTAAATCTTGATTAAAACGCAGAAAAGAGTATGCATGACCACAGCAGGCACTTACAAGTTATGCTTGTTGGTACCTAAAAATGCCATAATTCACAGTTCTGACACCAAACAAAACTGAGAATTATGAGAAATATGATATAGTAACTCACAGCAAAATTTTGTATGGGTGATTAGTGAGTTACATGGGCTGACTCACTCAACCACACTTCCTTGCAAATGTTATGTAAATGTAATTGTTTTTTTTTCCTTTTTGTTCAACATGTCTTTATTGAATTTTGATTAACAATCATCATTCATTACAACTAGAAAAAAAAAAAAGAAGATAAAGACCTGGCATAACCAGGGTATACAGCCCACAAACTGGCTGTATGAACTATATACAATCCCATATATACATAGACAGCAGGAATCCATCTTAAAGTAGTACATGTGTCCAATAAAGACCCCTGTAAAAAAAAATTTACAACCCACATTGCCAAAAATAAAGTATTAGCAAGAGATATAGGTCATATAAACAACTAAGAACAACTCACAATCAACCTGTAGAGAAAAAGAGAAGATAGAAAGGAGCCAAAACAGGAGTCAACTCCACCATACCGCCAAACATACCTGTCCACAGTACTATTACGGTAGTGAAGATCATAGACAGCCTCTGAAATAAACCAGAGGTGGAGCCCTGCCCCATCCCTAGAGAGAGAGAGAGTCCCCATCCCACCTGACATCTGGAAGGCTTACCTCCGATCCTTTAACCCTTGCCAGAATCTCAAGTTATTTATATACTGACCACCTTACTCGATCAAGCCATCGAAAAGAAAGAAGAAAAAAAAGGCAAAATACTAATCAGCAAATTCCCATTCTGAAAAGAGAAGTTAACTAAGCCCATGCTAGTCAAAAGCAAGACAGGCGGACCTTCAGCTATTTCTGAGATAAGTAAATTGCTTCTAAAGATGCCCATCTCTTAGTATATAGCCTTTTATTCCCCTAGCCCCAAAGCTGTCTCATTATTCTACCCAATGTGATCACCAAATCCGCACCACTGGCCATACAGGAGTATTTCTGGTCGTCTTTCAATGTTGAGCTAAAAGGACTTGACTAATAGCGACATCAAAGCCAAATGAAATTTGGATAAAACACCAGGAACTTTTGAGAAATCGCCCAGAACACACACCTCTGGGGTTATGTAATCAGAATAATTCATCAGTGGATCCATATGTGCTTAATCTCCAGCCACAAAGGGGAGATTTTATAGCACTCTCACATCACATGGAGTAAATCTCCAATTCCATTCCCACATCTGAAACAACGGTCCGTCTGCCTAAGCTTTCTATCATATAAATTTTGCGGGGTAAAATAAAGATCGAGATAGGATAAAATACTGCATGGTCCTAAACTTAGGAATTGTTATATACCTATGAGCTTTCCAAATTGAATCCCAAGCAAGATTCTTGGGGGCCATAACCTTATCCCAATCGCCACCTGTATGATGGGCGGTGGACTAACAAACTCCACCAAGCTTCCTGTAAATCTGAGAAAGAATATTTGCCTCGGATCCACTGCCTTTAAAAATTCCCAAGTGAATGACCCATCCGAAAACCCTCAGTCTTTCTCACCACTGCCTTCAACAACTGGGTTAGCTGCAATTTTTAAAGAAGGGCATCCCTCCACGGGGCTGGAATAGTGACCCTTTAGCCTTGGACAAGATCCCTCACCTTTAAACCCTTTAATTGGTGGGCCCACCCTCACTTATCACCTGCCCAATTACAAATGTGGGGTTACCCACCAAGGGTTGATCCCAAGATTTCAACTGGGATTTTCTCTGCGTTGGGGAGAGAAAGGCCCACCAGGCCCTCAATGACTTCCCAATCGGGTTCCCACCCCTTTAAAGTGATCCTTTGTAGGATTAGAATATATTAATGCCTCAGATGAAAAACCTCGCTCCTTCAACATCTGCCTCTCAATTTGTAACCATATTGGGATATATACCTCCCCCTCAGTCTCCCTAACCCAGCGAAGCATAAAACCCAATTGCCCTGCCACATAATATAATAGGAGATCAGGTAATTTAATCCCACCCATTGCCTGGGGCAAACAAAGCATTTCATACTTCTTCCTAGGTGGTTTAGATTTCCATAAAAAATCAGAAAGAAGTTTCTTAATGACCCTAAACCAAGTGATATGGATATCATGCGGGCAATATATAGTGGATATAAAGCCTGGGCAACATATTCATTTTGATAAGGCCAGAATCTAGCCGTAAAGTTCAAGGGAGCTTATTCCATCTCAGTATATCTCCTCTATTGCCAATATCACCCCCTCCATATTTGCCTCAGCTCCCGTTGCTATTTGTAACCCGAATGCCCAAATACTTAATCTCATCCGCCCTCCACTGAAGACTAAGTTGAGTAAAATCTGCCCTAAATACATCAGGGGTCAGAGAGAACCTGGGTTTTAGTTAGATTCAGCTTATAATTTGACACCACCAAACGCCAATTAAAACCCTTGCTCTCTCAAAACCCATAGCTGGGTCCTCTAAATGTAGTAGGATATCATCAGCAAAAACTGAGAACTTAAGTTCCCTCCCCCTACCCTTACCCTTTTATCAGTTTATCCTCCTTGGCGCTCTTAACAAAGGCTCCAAATAAATGTTAAATAGTATTGGCGATAAGGGACATCCCTGTCTAGTCCGTTTTCAACAAAATTTCTCAGTGAACTGTACCCATTGCACAAGATCCTAGCCGTTGGGGCAAAGGTGTTTAATACCCTTAAGCAGACCCTCCAGAAAACCATCTTCCACATTGTGGCAAACAAAACCATGGTAAACCCTATCAACGCCTTTGGCATCTAATGATATTAAAGCTAAAGGCAATTGAGAATCTGATGCATAATTGATTATATGATGGAGCTTTCTGAGGCATCCTAGGCCCCTCCGGGCATAAATCCCACTTGCTCTTCACTAATTAATAGCGGTGCAACCTCAATATTCTATTAGCCAAGATTTTCATTAAGATCTTAATATCCTGGTTCATTAAAGCTATAGGCCTATAGCTATCCACCTATCCTGGGTTTGTCTGGCTTGAATCAGGATATGTATGCCTGATATAATGGTGGATGGGATAACCCCTCTTGCATAATAATATTAAAAAATCCAGAAGAAGTGATTACCGTCTTAATATGGGCTTGGTAAAACTTGGCTGTAAGACCATCAGCCCGAATTCCACCAGCAGTGAAGACTGCACCACCCCCAATATCTCCATCTCTGTAATAGGAGCCACTAACTTACTAGCCTGCATCTCGTCCAAAACCGGGAGGGGGTATTCCCTCAAGAAAAACATTTATTTCCTCCTCTCCAACTACATTTCCCAACCCATATATGCCAGTAAAATAGGACGTGAATGCATCTGCTATTTTTTGAGGGTCTACTATCAATTTCTCCCCATGCCTGGAGAAGATATTTAGCCTGCATCCTATCCAACCAATATTCCACCTTGCGGTACCCAATATCCGCCCATTCCCCCCGTAGGGATTTAAGTTCCCTATCAATTTCCCCTGAAGACCCCTCCAAAGGAGATAAGGAGGCAATCGCCCCCAGAATAAATTCCTCTTTTGCCTTTCTCAATCTATTCCTCCTAGCTGCCAAAGCCTGAACTGCCCCTGCATACAAAACCTTACATGTCGGCCAAGCCAACTTTTGGTTTTGTAGGGATGGTAATTGAGACTGAATAACTCCTCTCAGATGCTCATCTAACTCCTCCTGTACCTTAGGCTCTGCAAACAAAAAATCATTCAATCTCCATCTAACTGGCCTGGGAGGCACAAGACTTGGTTCCCACAAAAGCGAGATAGGGGAATGATCCGAGAGAACCCTAGCCTCAGTAGTCATACCCTTCGCTTCCCTAAGGGCCACACTATTAATTAGAAAGAAGTCAATACGTGATTGAGATTTATGAGCCCCAGAAAAGAAGGTCATAATGTTGCCCTTCTTAGAGTGGGTCCTACACGGGTCCACCAAAGCAGTTGCCTCCACCATCCTATTCAAGGCAACCTGTGCTTTGGTTAGAGGCCTACCAGATGGAGGTATCCTGTCATCCAAATTATTAGCACACACATTCCAGTCCCCAGCCAAAATAAGTAGGTCTGTAGATATAGCCGTGATGTCCCTTTCTATGGAAGCAAAAAAATCTGCAGAAGACGGGGTGGGACCATAGATAGAGGCCAAAGAAATTGCTTTACCCACTAAGATCCCAGACAGATATATCCCTCTACCATCCTCTCTTAACAGCCCCTGCTCCACCCTAAAGGGGCAACTTTTTCTTATTAAAATTACCACCCCGAAGCTTCTTCCTTACCTGCCCGTACACCTGGCCCACCATAATTTTTAAGACAGTTTAATTCCTCCGTTAACAGATGTGTCTCCTGCAGAGCAGCTATGTGGAGCCCCAAATGATTAATATGCCTCAAATGACCATTCTCTTACGTCTACCCCTAAGCCCTTTGACATTCCAAGAAATTATGTTAATGCAAGTCATTATCTATCAGATCGATCATAACATGAGATCCATTTCACCCAAACCATACCAGTCCGCCTTCCTTCACTTTACATTCTAAAAACTCTCTCTCTCTCTCCCAACCCCCCAATCCCATCTTCCCCCCCTGCCCCCGATCCTTCGATCATCCTCCTAACGATTCATCGGTCATGGATGAGCCTCCCTGTAGTTTCCTCCTGCCTGTCCTCCCTGGCCCTAACACATCAATAGTCTGCCCATCACTTGGTCCTAATAGATCACCCTCCCTCGAGCAGTGCCATCCCAGTTCCCACATATTTCCCTAACAGATCAAAGAAAAACAATGCTTCAGAACACAGCCATATTGGCTATCGCTAACCAGTCAATTCACAGGAAATCTGGCCCTGCCTGAAACTGACTCGATTAAATATAAAAGGGATCAGACAGTGCCATCCTTATATGATCCCTTTAAATAGGGGTGGTCATCACCGACCCTTGCAGCTTTGCCCCCAAACCAATACCCCCAGCCCCCAAACTTATACCCCTAAAACTACCCACACCGACCAAACAAACATGATACAGTCCCCCAAGACACTGCTCAGTGGGAGAAAAAAAGGAAGGGGGAATACAACCATAGCTGAGTTAAACTAAGCGACTCGAGCAAGCTTCATATAGTATTTGTTCAACTGTAGTGAAATCAACACAGCCCACATCATCTGGGCAGTCCACCTCAGGTCTGAGGTTTGAACAAGTTCGGGAGTTCAATACGTAAACCTTCCAACGCATCCCTCGCGGTCAAGTGACGCTTTTCTCCAGATTGTAGTCTCACCAAGAGCATTGCTGGATATTGCATCCGAAATTTAATTCCGGCTAAATATAGCTTTTTCTTAATTTCCACATATTCCTTCTGCTTCTCTCTAATTAGAGGGGTTTGATCTTGAAACATCCAGAGGGTCGCGCTGTTCCATTGCAGGGATTTAAGTTGTCTGACCTTCCACAGTACATGCATCTTCTCCTTAAAATTGAGAAATCTCATTATGATCACCCTGGGCCTCGCTCCTGGTGGGGGTACTTCCCTTAACGCCCTATGGGCCCTCTCCAAGTTGTATGCTTCCCCATATGGTGTCTGGCCCAGTAATTTTAATAGCATGTCCTGGATGAATGAGACACAGTCCGCCCCCTCAGCTCTTTCCAGCAGCCCAGCCAGCACCAGATTATTCCTCCGACTTCTTGACTCCTGGTCATCAATACGATCTTCCAATTTTTTAATTTGTTTTTTGGCCAAAATCAGCTCCTGCTCCATAGTCAGCACTTTCTTCTCTTGGGGCCTTGATCCTGGCCTCAGCATCCCCCATCCGTTGCGCAAGGGTGCAGTGCCAGTTTACAACAGCGAAGTCGTGTACCAGTCCCTGCACACTTCTTTAATTTCCTGCAGGTCCTCGTTGGATTGACCCCTTCTCCTCCCTATTTATGTCCTCCTCCGATTCCGTGAGGTGGGGATTGGACTTAGGTCTCTTGGTGGCGGGGATCTCGCGACAAGGAGCTCAGTAACCCGGGCTCCATCTCAGCTTCCAGCCATGGCCTACAGCTCTTGGATACAGCGCACCCCAGCCGAACCTTGTTAGCGTGTCCCGCAGCTTTCAGGAACTAACTGCCGCCCAAATTCGCGACCGCTACGATTAACACCCCCTTCTAAGCGGGAGGCGACCAAAATAAACAGACCCCTGGACAAGTACAGCACTTACTTTATGACTCGGGCCTAGGAGCGTCACGGAGGACGTCCGACTCACCTCAGCACATCACGTGACCCCTCATGTAAATGTAATTGTAATTTGAGGTAATAGGGGTATATTCCTCAGACACCGTCACCTTATTTTGCTACTAGTTACTGGCATAGGAAGTTAAGCATACTGGATAAACAAATCTTTCAGCATGCAAAAGCCAACCCATAACAGTACTTCAGAAAAAAAAACAGTTGTCAGAAACAAAAGCAAATTCATTAGCCGGAAGGAATTCTGTATTATTAGTTGATTTACAGGGTGCTCAACAGACATATTGGCAGTGTTGAAAGGACAGGTGTGTTAGAAAAACCTTACTTTTAAAGTTGAATTTAATCATACGCAGCGGTTAAATTAGGGAGGGACTCGACTCTTCCTCCTCTGCCTATAGATAGGAGGTCCTACTGCTCAGATGCGAAACATCTTGCTGACGAAAGCAGATGATTATCTTACAAAATACGTCTGAGGCTAAATAAAATTATCTCAGCATGCTGCCTGGTTCAACACTGTAGTTTCAAGGAGGGTTTACTAAAAAAAAATTGTAATATTGGTAAGTTTCCCCAAACATAGTAACCAGCAGCAACTGAACTGTTATGTAACATGATGCCCCCCATACTAGTATTAACATCCAAAACGAATGTAGTGAATGACACAGTGCCTGATGAGCAAAAATACTTCCTCTGCTCACCTATCAAATACAACAACCCCACAGGCAAGCCCGACCAGCAGCACATGCTGCATCATGCTGCCTTAGAACTATGACACATGCTCCTACCAGGACTGGGATCCCGAATTCAAGAGAGAGTACACCAGCAGTCAGCTCATCTATTTCCACCGGAGGTACCACTTCTTTCTATTGACAGATAACGGTGACTTGCAGAGTGCACTAGTGCTTCTATGGCCTGCTCTTTCCTTCCTCTCCACTCTTTCTCCACATTGCACCTTGGTGAACTGGACCCCTTGACTATCTGATAGATGTTTTGACAGATGGAGATGGCTGACAAATGGATCTCTCTGGTTGCCTGCCTGTTCCTGGGCTACCAAATCAAGCTCAGTTATTTATGTAGGCAATCAGGAATCCAACAATAAGACTGCATCTGAGCTGAGACCAGCCATGTCCTCCTGCCTTACATAATGTCTGCTCCTACCCTACTCAGTGAGTTTACATATATTTGGAGTACACATTTGGTTGGTGGAGAGCAGGGGCTGAAAAGTGCCAGCATCAGGTTAGTAGTTGGAGGGCTCCCCTGGGAAATGGAGGACAAAAAGCCCTCCAACATCTGAATGCTGGCAGCAGCAATTATTTTGCATGGCCACAGAGGGTCATAGTGCAGTAGTTTAAAAAAGGGAAGGAACTTTCCTGTCCCTGTGGCACTGAGGGTTGAGGCACTGGATGCCACACCTCACTCTGTGCTGGCGACCCAGGCTCGGGAGTGAGCTTGGGTTGCCAGGGGTCAGCAGGTGAGGGAGAGGATCAAGCATCTGACGGACTGCTCTCCTCTTCCAGGGAGGGATGGCTGTCCCACTCCTTTGCTGCCTACTGGTGGAGGCCCGATGGCAGCGCTAGGGACCAGGGAGGCACAAGAATGTGGCAGCCTGGTGTGCGCATGCATTGATGCGCACCTGCTCATGGTCACAAAGGGGAAGGACAGAAAATGGAAAAGATGGCATCCACAGGCTTCATGATCCCTGCCTGCCAAATGGCATCCCACTCTGTCACCGGGCCACTGGAAACCCTGAACTGGATGTGTTGTCCTGGGTGGGAGGAGGATGGCCTTCCCCTTCCTGGTCCCACCACAGGTGGAAATCTATGGGGGTACTAGGGGTCCGGTGGTGCCGGGGGAGTGGTGGACGGACTTAGGTGGCAAGGCAGAGAGAAGATAGCTGCCTGCAGATGCCAGGAGGGGAGGTATACAGAATATGGAGGAAAAAAAGGAAGCAACTCACAGATTTGTAAATCTTTTAAATAAATCCTAGGATACCTATTCATTGAAAACAGACAGGGAAGATGGTACAGAAAGAAAAAGAGACGTTTGTTTAAGTGGGAGACTACCATTTAGTCAAATTTCTCTCTTTTGTTTATGAAGATTCTTCTCTGCTTCCTGCCCTGTTCTCATTGAATTGGTCTCCCAGGATTTATCTGGAGACAGTGCTATATTGTAAAAAAAATGGGATTTTTACTTACTGGAGTTGCCAAGGGAAGTAATGCCAGTGGAAGTCTAGTAAGTAGTAGTAGTAGTATTTGGTAGTAGGTAACCTTTTTCACTGAAGGCAGGGTCCTCTACTTGGTGCTCCTCTAAGACAGGTGTGCAAGGGTTCAGCAAGGGTATCTAAGAGTAAAGGACTGGGTCCAGACTCAAACGCTCACCTAACCTCAATTACCATCATGTCAAGGGCAAAAGGGTGCAGGCAGCAGGCCTAGACAGTAGTCCAATGCAGTACAGAGGCAGGTGCAGAGCCAGTCACTCAGCCAACTGGTCCCCCTTACCTCTTAGCTTGTTTTTCATGTTTGTTAGGCTGGGTCAAAAATACAGGAGCTGAGATGCAGACACCTAACTTTACCTTCCCTCTGCCAATTCCCAAGCAACTTATCTGATCTTGGATGGCTGGGGACTGTGAAAGTTCAGGCTATGGGTGGTGTACAGCAGGTAATAGGTAGCAATCCAGGCTGGCAGTGGACTGACCGAAGAATTAAAAGATGGAACGAGTTGGGCTGGCAGTTGGGTCCATGACGAGAAGAAAAAAAACAGAAGCTGCAAGCAACCTTTACTATCCTAAAAGGAGTTGCTTTCCAAGAGACTGTAAGCCACAGACACAGATGAGAAGACTTCAGAATCAGAGGGCAGCAGCAGCAGCTAAGGTCACATATGGGGTCTGAATTGATAGCAGGATTGGGACAGGGTGCACAGCATTGTATTTAATATCTCATCACTGCTCTTTTGTGTTAACATATAATAAAAGAGAAGTAAATGAGATATTTTACAAACTTGCTCAGATCGACGAAACAGGGGAGGAGGGTGCAAGCCTGAACCAAAGTTCAAGGCACTGTTGATTGAACAGGGAAGGTGTGAAGTACCATAAGCGAGACTGGAACAGAGAATTGTTTTCTGTTGCCTGGGTGGTACATTGAAATGTGTTATTATGCTGCAGACAGTTTAATCAGAGGTGCACAATAGAAACTACCTCAGAGGTACTTTGCATTGTGCATGGATGTTCGGACTGTCTGCAGCACAATTACTTCAATGTGTGAATGTGTTAGTGACTCAGCACAGTTTCAAAAACCCGCCCCCTCCCCCAGTCTACAGGTGACCAACAAATAAACAAGCACATAGTACACAGGTATAGACAGTGCATTTTGTGATCGGGTGATGAAGAGGTGATAATGCTTCTATCGGTGCTGCACGCAAATATCTGAATCAGCTCCTGACTTCTCACAACATTCTAATGCTTCCAATTCCAAGGCTCATGTACAGGCTCAGTGGCAGTCTGATTAAAGGTAAAGTAATCTAAGGTTCCATGGCTTAGGTACATGTTCAGTGACAGTTTGATAAAATATAAAGTAAGCTAAGTTCAGCTATGCTGGGAGGAGACAGAGTTAGTAAAACAAAAATGCACCAGAAATCATGCTGTGCTGATGCAACCACTGTCGGCTGGGTAAGCAGAATGTGAGTCAGCTGCGTCACCGAGGAACAGATTAGGATGTATGGGGAAAACCAGGAGCAGTTATAAAATTCACAAATAGCATTTTATATTCAATGAAAGTAAAATAAAATTGTTCAGTTTAACTATTTACAAAGGCAATACAAACAGAGAAAACAAAGTCTTTCATTTGAGGGTAGCTCTAATTATAAGTTTCAGTCTCTCCCTCTAACAAAAGATTGCTGCTCTTTTTAAAATAAATCATTGCATGGCAATTAACATTTGCATCCAGATCTTTGACAATTTCCTTTCAGGTGCAACAAAATAAACACAGTGTCCTAAAACTAATCTCCTGTTGACAACTCTGCAAATGTGCTAGTGTTGCATCTTAGGGTTAGCCCCCTAAGTTCAAATTGCTTTTTGCAATCATTTCAACAATATCACTTTATACATTTTCATACCAAGAGATTCCACTTTTACATAAAGATTCACATATATTTTATAACCACAGATACACAAGGGGGAAAAAAGACAAAAAAGCAAGAAGCAGCACATGAAGGCAGGGAGATAGCGGAAGGGGGAGAATCGCAAGACCATCAGAGTGATTGGTTCCTAGGTTTTACAAGAACATTTGGCTGCACTGTCAGACAGACAAGAGACAGAAAAGGAGAGGATGGACCAGATCCTTGCATTTAACACTTTCTGCATAACAAATGAGACAGGGCTTTATTCAACCCTTTTCACATACCCTCTCTTTCAGAGAGAACCTGTTTTAGAAACACGGGTTTCCAAAACTTTCTTGAGATTCTCTTCTAACATTACCTTATAACCTTTACAGTTCTGCACATATGCAGTACAACTTTTCCGATATCAACCAGTGTGGCAAACAGTTAAGTTTAAACCCACGAATGTTTTCTTTCAACCTTCGAAATTCTCAATTCCTAATCCACATCTTGACAGAAAATCAGCATTGACATTCTCTTTTCCAGAGTTGTGCATCGCTTGCTATAGTGCCAAGCACCACCTTGTGATTCTGGAATTTTTATCCTTCTTTTGATTATGCCAACAGAGAGAATAATGACCTGTTATAAGTACAAAGTCAGCTCCTAGCAAATAAAACTTGAGGGACTTATGGCACACTTTGCTGCGAGGCATTCCATTTCAATGGTGGAGTAACCTTTCTCTCTGTCGTGCAACTTCCAACTGATATATAGAATGGGATGTTCCTTCCCATCTATATTTTGACTCAAGACTGCACCTAGGCCCACCTCTGATGCATCTGTAACAAAAATTGTTTCTCACAGTGTGGGCTTTGTAAAACAGGGTCTGAACATAATTCAGCCTTGATGGCCCGAAAAGCTTCACCTCACTCTGGGGACCATTTCACATTATTCAGGAACTGTTTCTCCATGAGTTCAGTGAGGGGAGTAGCTAACTGTGCAAAGCTGAGAACAAATATCTGATAGTAATCAGATAGCCCTAAAAATAACCTGACATGTTTCTTTGTTTTCGGGACAGGACTGTTAGCTACAGCTTCCATCTTAGAAATCTCTGGCTGCATGTCTCCATTTCCCAAAACATATTCCAAATATCTGGTTTCCTGCATGCCCAGAGGACATTTGGTAAGATTAATTGTCAGATCTGCATTTTTGATACACCGGATAAACTGCTCGTAGGTATTCCAGGTAGCTTTTCCTGTCTGGACTGTATTCCACAACATCATCCAGGTAAGCAGCACAATAACCAGTGTGAGTAGCTAAAATTACATTCATGTACCACTGGAATGTAGCAGGTGCACCATGCAAACCAAACAGCGTGGTGGTGAACTGATAGAATCCAACAGGAGTGACAAATTCAGTTTTGTCTCTGGATTCTTTCGCTAGGGGAATTTGCCAGTAACCCTTGGTGAGATTGAGGATTCTGATGTACTTGTCACTTCCCAATCTGTCCGCCAAATCATCTGTTCTGTGAATAGGATAACTATCAAATTCGGGCACTTGATTTAGTTTCCTAAAATCAAAGCAGATTCTCACACCCCCTTCTTTTTTATGTACAGTCACCACTGATGATGATCAAGCACTTCTCGACTCTTCTATGATACCCAGCTGTTTCATGTTTTGTATTTCCTTAACCATGTCTGCTCTTAACCACTCTGTTAATCTGTATGTGTTTTGCCTGATAGGGTGAGCATTCTTTGTCACTATTGCATGCTCAACCCCTTTTGCTCGGCCTGGCACTGTGGTAAAAGTACTGTTAAACGTCTTTACCAAGTTACAAATTTCTGCAGTTTGTTTGGAGGTTAAGGAAACATTCACCTTTACAGCATCATCAGTTACAGTTTGTTCCAATCTGTCATAAGCTATACTAATATCTTCTGTAGAAGTTTCTGGTGAAACTTAACAAAGCAGTCTTTCGTGTTTTTTCAACCCATTTCTTTAGGAGGTTTGTGCGGTATCTCTTAGTATGATTTTTCCTATCAGGGGACTTAGTCTCATAGTTAACTGTACCAGTACATCTAAGCACTTTATAAGGCCCTTGCCATTTCATTAACAGTTTATTTTCTGCAGTGGGCAACAGAAGAAGACCTTTCTATCTGGCTCAAAAACTTTTTCTTTTACCCCATGGTCATAATACACCTTCTGCTGGTTTTGGGCCTCTTCCAAATTGCTATGGGCAGTTTCAACATATTTTGCCACCTTCTTTCTCAGGGCACACATATAAGATGTAACAGATTTTTTCTGAGTGGGATTATCTACCTATGTTTCTTTTATTGCATCTGGCCCTCTAAGTTGTCTACTATACAGCATTTCAAATGGCGAAAAACCTGTTGAGGCTTGTGGCACTTCTCTGTAAGCAAAAAACAGGTAAATATTGGTCCCAATCTTTCCCTTCCCCTTTTACAAACTTTTTTAACATGCATTTTAAAGTTTGGTTAAAATGCTCAACAAGACCATCTGTCTGATGGTGATAAGGGGAGGTTCTTATGGCAGTGATATCTAGTAGTTTTTAAGCACCTTCAATAATGCAGCACCAAAATTATTACCCTGATCAGTAATAATCTCTTTAGGCATGCTCACTCTGCTGAAAATTTTGGCAAGCTCTGCTGCCTCTTTTGGGGCTGCATACAATTAAGGTACCAGGCTCTGCCCAAACTCTGCTGCTTTAAAAGCCTGCAATGTTTTCAAATAACACCAGCATTTTTACTTGTTTTTAAATTATTAGAGGGGGTTCTTGGTCTCATGTTTCAGCTGAATTATGATAAGCCTGGCCACTGTGACAAAGTGACCTCCTTGTCGGTCAGGGCTTGGCTCAAAAAGGCATCACATTTTACCTTGCCATTCTGAGCATTTTACAAGGTAAAATGTGATGTATTTTTGAGCCAAGCCCTGACTGACGAGGAGGTCACTTTGTTGCAGTGGTCAGGCTTGTCATGATTCAGCTGAAACATGAGACCAAGAACTCCTCTAATAATTTAAAAACAAATAAAAATATTGGTGTTATTTGAAAACATTGCAGGCTTTCAAAGCAGCAGAGTTGGCGTTAGGCCTGGTACCTTAATTGTATGCTTTTGTTTGGTCATACACCAGGTGCACCCCTTTAATTCTTGTAAAAACATATTGTAAATGTGATGGGTTGAGCATGCCAAACCCTTTTTTACTAAACTTTTGGAGCTGTGACAGTACGCAATGGAAATGCCTCTAGGTATCAAGTAGCATAGTCACATGCTATCAAAATGAATCCAGTACCCTTTTTACTTTTGTCTAATGGGCTAGCCATATCCATTGCAATTCTCTCAAAAGGCATATCTATCAATGGTAGGGTCACCAGGGGCACCTTGTCTTTTTTAACTGCTGGGGCTACTTTCTGACATTCAGCACAAGAACTGCAATAAGTAACAACATCTTCATGAATTCCAGGCCAGTAAAATCTGTACAGCAATCTGGCAAGGCTGTTATCCCTCCCTGAGTCACCAACCATAGAACTATCATATGCTATATGTAATAACTCAGTTCTATTCTTTTGTGGTATATCCAGTTGTTCTATCTGTTACTGTGTCTGAGGTTTAATCCAAACTCACTGTACAGTTTATTTATTTTTTATTTATTTATTAAAGCTGAGATTCATACCTTTGAGCTACAGCTCTTTACACAGGTTCTGCATCAAAGACAAGTACAGTGCACACAGACAGTAAAGGTACAGGGTATACAAGGAAGAACTTTGTTACAGGTAATCAGAACAGTTCATTACAATCAACAAAGTATGGGATTAACAAGAAAACAGCTATATAGTAGGTCTCAGGCTGGTAATGAAAAACTCTTGTCAGAAAGAACAGGAGGACAGACAATAGTGTGCCAGCTGGGGATAGAATGAAGGGAAGGGAGAAAGCTGGTCAGTGGGTGTGGGAATGGTGGCATGAAGCTAAGGAAAAGGAGGGGGAGTGAGAGGGAGAGGGAGAAAGGGGTGGGAGGAGGTATGGTAGTGGTGAGAGGAGGGAGGAGGGAGTAGGAGGTGGCATGGCAGGGGGTAGTAAGTGTTAGGTGTGACCTATAGGGTCAGAGGAGAGTGGGGGTGCAGGCTAAAGTGCAGCGGTCTGAGTACCTTGGAGGATTTAGTGGTAGCAGTCACAGGTGGATCTTGAAAGAAGATGAGATCAAAGTTTGCACTTGAAGACACCAATTGAGGTCGAAGAACTTATTTCGGGTTGAAGTGAGTTCATCCAAAATGGGGCACTGTGGGCAAAGGCATGCTGTGCAAGTGCCATACGGCATCTAGGGACTCTGAAGACTTGATTGTTAGAGCTTCTGGTGTTTTGAGTGGGCTGTTGAGGACTGAGAAGATTTATGACTCCAGTAGGCAACATGCCAAGGCAGATACTCTTGGCTTACAAGCAGGTTTGGTAAATGATCCTATCCTCTAGCTGAAGGCAGTTGGCTAGAGCATAGAGATCACCTGTGTGTGTTAAACACATGGCCCCTGTGAGAAGTTGACATGCCTTGTTCAGAGCCGTTGAGATGCTGCAAAGGGTCAGGTCATTGGCTGAGCCATAGATGACCAGGCTGTAGTCAATGATGACAAAAACTGAGCTATGTATAGCCAGGCTCAAGGCATCTTGTGTTAGGCAGTGTCTATGCTGATAGTGCACGCCTACTCTCACATTAATTGCATTAGCGGTATTGGCAACCTGTGTGGCATAAGACATGTTGGAGTCAATACTAATGCCCATTTATTAGAAGTGCTGTACTAGATCAAGGGAGGCACCCTTATTGTTCTTAATGGATAGCTGGAAGGATTTGTGTTTGCTTTGAGAACTTGTAAACAACATGGACTTGATTTTACTGTAGTTCATCACTAACTTGTGATCCTCAAACCATTTTTCAGCTGATGAAAAACCTTGTAGCAGGGCTGACTCCAGATGCTAGGGCTGTGGGTCACTGGTAAAAATGACAGCATAATCTACATACATGAGTAAGCGACCATGGCAGAAGTCAGGGAGTTTGTTAATGAAAATAGTGAAAAGAAGCAGGCCAAGGATGGATCCTTGGGGAACACCTGATCTTATTGGTCTGAGATCCGAGAGGATGTCACCGATCTTAACTTGTTGTGACCTGTGACTTAGGTAACTGCAAAACCAGTTAGTTGCCTCAGTGGAGAGCCCAATGGTAGTGAGCTGGCCATATAGAAGTCCATGATGTACAGTGTCAAAGGCATTGGATAAATCTATGAAGGTAGCACCTACTAGATTTCCTTGATCGAGAGCATGATGGATAAAGCCAGTGAACTCCAGAAGGTCAGTGACAGTACTCTGTGTCTTCCTAAAACCATGCTGCTGGTTACTTAGGAGATTGTGGTGGTCCAGGTACTCAACCAGTTGGTCTGCCACTATACTTTCAAGTGCCTTGGAGAGTGGAGGGAGGATGGAGATGGACCTAAAATTACTGTGAAGGGTCTGGTCTCCACTCTTGTGATCAGGGGTTACTATTGCCAACTTCCATTTTTGGGGGAATTTTGAGTGACAAAGGGATAAGTTGATTATCTTGGTCAGGGGTTCCAGGACTTCATTCAGGGTTAGGTGTAGGAGTTTGAGGTCCAGCAAGTCCCCACTGAATCTAGACTTCAAGAGAACTTTTTGCAGGTAACTTCTGGCATCTCCTTTTGAAATCGATTTGAAATAGAATGGTGGATGCCCTGAGGTATGTTCAGGCAGTTTCTGAGGTCAGCTTGGTTGGGGGGTCAAAGAAGTCTGCAGGGAGGGCAGCGCTCAGGTCAGTAACTGCATTGTTGAAGGCATTGGCTATGAATAGGGGATTCAGTGTTTGTGTGCCTTCAATGCTGAGAATTGAGGGGGCAGTTTTTGGGGTCTTTCCAGTGATATCTTGAGGGTTGGTCCAGAATGACTTGGAGTCATTCCATGTTCTGCATAATACATCCTTGTAGTAAGAGCTTTTTGTGTGCCATGTTGCTCTGGTGCATTCATTTCTAGCTTTCCTATAGTTCTGAATATTGGATTGGGTCCCATTGGCCTTTGACCGACACCAGAGTTGGTCCTTGGCCTTGAGTAGGTCAAGTAAGTTAGGTGTGATCCAGGGGTTATGGACACCTTTAATCTTCCTTGTTTTTAATGGAGCATGCTTGTCACAGACCATATTGAATCTGGAAATGAAAAGCTCTAAAGCAGGGTCCATGTCATTGGTGCTATTCATATTTGACCAGTCCTGATACTTAAGGTCAGATTTTAGCAGTTTGAGGTGCCCTTTGTGAAGTACCCAGTTAGTTATAAGTTTGGCTGGTGGTTTACTGTACTTGTTGGACCACTGGCATTTAACAGGGGAGTGGTCATTCAATGTGTCAGGAAGGACCACGGTGTGGTAGTGATATGCTCTGGGTGATTTGAGAGCACCCAGTCTAGTAGCATCCCAGTTCCAGTTTTATAGTTATTTCTGGTTGGCTTCATTACCAGATGACAGAAGTGAACCACTGAGAAAGCATCTTTGACTGGGGCAGTAGCCGAGGAGAGCCAGTTAATATTGAAGTCATCCAGCAATACCGTTTCTGAATTGAGGCTCAGTGAGCTTGGGCATTCCGTTAAGGTCTTGATGCCAGCTGCAGCCTGTTTAGGTGGAATGTAGACAGAGAGAACAGTAAGGCTCTTGTTATGTGCACCCAATAGCAGTTTTACAGCGAGTAATGAAGTTTGTCATTCCCGGCGGGGAGGGGAAGGATATGCACATGTAAAGAGTTCCTAACATATAGCATGCAGCCACCCTCTCGCTTTGACAGGCAGCCTCCTGCCTGAATATTGTGTACTCAGAAAGTGTTATGGCTTTGTCTGGTATTAGGGGGGTTAGCGGGTTTCTACAACAAAGAGCACATCTGGGTTGTGCCTACTGACCCACTTAATTTGTCCATTTTCAGCAGGATACTGCAGATGTTGACTGGAGCCTGAGTTAGACTGTAGTTCATTTTAGCTTGGGAGCTAAATTGGGTGCGAGGGTTAGGGATGGGCCTGGGTTTGGTGCATATTTCCCGAGAGCAGTAAGAGTAAAAATAAAAGGCACCTAATGTGGTCCCTCAAGAGTCCAGTGTTGAGTTTTTTTAGTCTGTTCTTGTGTTGACAGATCTTAGTGGATCCGGTTTTGGTAAGGTAGCCAGAGAAGACTGATGTTGTTAGGTGGTCAAGCAGTGTACCATGATGGTGCCTTGTCCATTTATCATTGTAGGTGGTAAGGTAGACTGGTGCAGCTTTGCCGTAGGAAGAGGTTGTGGTACCACAGACATTCAGATTGTTCCAGGTGGCATACTGATCAGTTGGTTTTGAGATATTTTCAATAACCAGACCTATAATTGATAGTAGTATTGCCAGTATCATACCCCAGGTCATTAGTCATTAGAGTTGAACATTATGAGGGTTGAACAGGGCTCAAGAGTCTGTTAGGCAAGTTTGGTTCAGATCTATAAACTGAAATACTGATTATTTCCACCTCTTAGTATCCAAAGTAGCTATCAGGAGGCCATGTATTTGTAAAGTGCACTTTGCAGGCTTGGAGATTTGGATTACCCTTAGGGGTGTAGTGACCCCTTACCAGCTGGTAATTGAGTGAGGATAGTTGAAGCACACTAGTGGCAGAGATTTGGAGATAGATTAGCCGAAGCCCTCTAGTGGCATGGACACATAACTTGCTAATGGAGATCCTGGTACTTAGTAAATTTCTGTGGTCATGTAATCAATTGTAACTATATAAGAAATAGCCCAGATAGGGGGTGGGAGGGGAGGGCGGGGTTCAGCGGGCTGTGTCCCTGGAAGTAGGGAACCTGTTTCGGGCTCCCACGTGTTGGAGGGGCTGGCGGCGGATTGTGGCCAGGTCACGCTGATGGAGTGCCCACTCAGGCAAGTGTCTCGGGCAAGTTTGGTGAGGAAGGGAGAGAGTAAGTTTAGTATAAAAACAGAGGTGAGAGAGCTAACAAAGCAAGGGTTGGGGGTCTGGTGACAGCCAGCCAATGGTGTTGGGGCAGGGTTTGAACACAAGAAGGATTAAATAGTGTTAAGCTGAGTGACGGGAGGTAGTGTGAAGAAGGGGCTGGTCTTCAGCCAGCACTCGTTTGCAGGCAGGGAGAGAGAGAGAGAGAGAGAGAGATCAGTTTCCAGTGAAAGGGTAGAGAGCAAGGTCAGGAGACAGAGAAAGGCAGGATAGGAGCAGTCAAAAAAAAACTAAAGCTTTAAGTGTACAGCCCTTTTGATTAAGGTTTAGCAATGGCTACTTTGCCGTCAGTAATCCATTAATTTAAGTCAATAAATTCAAACACTGGCCTCAGCTAGAGTAAGATTCAGTCAGTTAACAATTGAAAACAGATCCTCCTTGGCAGGTAAGGTTATACAGTACATAAATTGACATTCAGAAATAGTCCATTTTGATAAATTCAGGGTCCTATTCCTGTAAGGTGACTGCAGTTATAGAGTAGCAGAGAGCTGGAGAAATGGCCGGGTGACAGTACAAGTGCTTGAAAATTCGGCTCAGCTTAGGAAAGCACCAATCAGCTTACAGCAGACAAGCTACTGGCCAATGCCATAACTCTAGGAGTCACAGATTATTCAATCCTCACAGGAGCCAAAATCGCCAAAGTTCAGGCCTAACACCGCAGTGCCAGAGCACAAAACTTCACCTGGGTTCAGCAGAGCTGTGTCCCTGGAAGTAGGGAACATGTTCCGGGCTTCCACATGTCAGAGGGGCCGATAGCGGCTTGTGGCCAGGCCACGCTGCAGGAGCACCCGCTTGGGCAAGTGTCTCAGGCAAGTCTGGGTTCAGCAAAGCTGTGTCCCTGGAAGTAGGGAGCCTGTTCTGGGCTTCCATGTGTCAGAGGGGCCTGTGGTGGCTTGTGGCCAGGCCATGCTGCTGGCGTGCCCACTCGGGCAAGTGTCTTCAGCAAGTGTGAGTTCAGCAGAGCTGTATCCCTGAAAGTAGGTAGCCTGTTCTGGGCTTCCACGTGTCAGAGGGGCTGGCAGTGGCTTGTGGCCAGGCCGCGCTTCTAGAGCGCCTGCTTGGGCAAGTGTCTCAGGCAAGTCTAGGTTCAGTGGAGCACTGTCCCTGGAAGTAGGGACACTGTTCCGGGCTTCCACGTGTCAGAGAGGCCGGCGGTGGCGTGTGGTCAGGCCTCGCTGCTGGAGTTCCCACTTGGGCAAGTGTCTTGGGCAAGTCTGAGTACAGCAACCCATAACATTTTTTAAATATTGGTTCTCCCTGTTTTTGTTTCACCCCCAGCTGCTTAAAATAACCTTGGAGAGAAGCATTGTTAGTTTATTCTGAAACAAAATCACAATCAGTTACCCGTTTAGTTTCAGCATTTCATATATTAACCCCTTATGTCCATCAATCTTTTGCTGCCACAGTTTTTTCAAGCGTCTTTTTTCCTGGATTTCCCAATCTTGGAACTGGGCTCAAACAAGTCCACATCAAAGCCTCTGAAAGAAAAAGTGTCCCTACCATCTGAGATTTTCTTTGCCTGTGCTCTTGCTACCACTGCTACTGAAACTGCAGGGTTCGGTTCCTCTGAGATTAACTCAGTAAATCCTGGACAGTCATTTCCAATAATCACAGGTAAAGGTAACTTAGGTAACTACCCCCACTTCCATTTGTTGTGACACCCAATTAATATTCAGAGTCACTTGGGTGGTGGGATAGTTTCAAGTGTCCCCATGGATGCAGATGACACCAGTACCTTTTGCAAAGTGTTTTCCCAGCACTTCAACATTTACTAGGGTCTGTCTGCTTCCTGAATCAGTAAGTCCCTTCACAGTCTTATCTCTCAACTTGACATCTGTTAAATACTTGCCCCGATTTGCTAAGGCCAAATCTGCTCCAGTGCTGCCCTCCTTATTTTTATGGCAGTTTCTTGCAATATGGCCTGGCTTGTTACAATTATAGAAAATAAAGACTTTGGGTGCAGATTTGTTACCCCCACCAGAGTTTTTGCCTGACCTGGAGTTAAATCAAGAAAAAGAGGATCTTACCAGTCCTTGGCTGTTACTTCACTGCTGCAGTGTCTGTCTGGCCATTCAATAGTTCTCAGCCAAAGAAACAGCCTTTTCCCCACTTTCTGGTTGGTGTTCTTTTACCCAAAGCTGCACGTCTGTAGGCAAGATGTTGATGAATAGCTCCATGGCAACTATGTCAATGATATGTGGGACTGTTTTGCCCTCTGGTTGGAGCCATTTAATGAGGAATCCTCTGAGTTGGGTGAAGGCTTTTCAAGGATTGTCAACTGAGTGATACTTCAGGGATTGGAATCTTTGCCTGTAGGTCTCTTCTGAGATGTCATATCTCTTCAGGATTTCACTTTTCACAAGGTCACAGTTTTCTGACTGTGCAATGTCCATATTGCTGTAGGCAAATTGGGCTTTACATGTCAGGTAAGGTACCAGCCTGGTTACCCATTGCTGCTTTGGCCACTAGCAGGCTGAGGCAACCTTTTCAAAAGTTGTCAGGTATGCTTCAATATCATCTGAGGAACACAACTTTGTAAGTTTAATGCATTTTAAGTTGTTTATGTTTTGTTGCTCTGCTGGTCCTGTGTCAAATCGTCCAGCTTTGATAGCATCTCTTCTCTTCTCTGCTGCTCCTGTCACTGCATGTCTTCTTTTCTCCACTGCTTTGTCTTCCTTTGTTGTATAGTTCACCATTTGAAGATGGCAGATAAGCTTTCAGGTTCTGTCCCTCTCTGTTCTTCTTCTTTCATCACAGATTCCGTCTGTACAGCCTCAGTTTGGACTTTTGTTTCTGCTTGTCAGTTTTCTTGCAGGTGCAACAAAATAGAACTTGGTGTCGTAAAACTAATCCCCTGTTGACAACTCAGCTAGTGTTGCATCTCAAGGTTAACTCTAAGATCCAAACAGCTTTTTACAATCATTTCAACAATATAAATATATACATTTTCAAACACAGGGATTCCAGTTTCACATAAAGATTCACATATATGTTATAACCACAGATACGCAAGGTGAAAGAAAAGACAGAAAAGCAAGAAACAGAAAGTGAAGGCAGGGAGATAGCGGGAGGGGGAGAATCACGAGACTGTCAGAGTGATCAGTTCCTAGGTCTCACAAGAAAATTTGACTGTGCAGTCAGACAGACAAGAGACAGAAAAGGAGAGGATAGAACAAATCCTTGCATTTAACTCTTTCTGCATAACAAATGAGACAGGGCCTTATTTAACCCTGTCACAAGCTGGGACACATGCTTAAAGAGCAACTTTATAGATGCCTAGTAGTCACCCCCTCCCAAAGCACATAACATAGCCTACTGGCCCAGAGTTGATATCTATACATTATTTTCTTTACTGCTGCTGCTGTTAAAAAAAATTATTTTACTCTAAAAATTGCCCTAAGACAAAAAAGCCAGAAATGGCATGCCCCATACGCAGGCACACGCAGCCCCATTTTGTGATGCCAGAAAATGAAGGCTGCATGTGCGTGCTCCATTGAATTGACTTGAGGGTGATTTTCCTATACAGTTTTATAACATTTAGAGTTGCGATTTAAATAAATCAAAGTGACCGCTCGACTATCAGGGAACCTGTTAGTCAAGCAGTCGCTTTCATTTATTTAAATTGCAACTCTGAATGGTATAAAATTGTATTGGCAATCTCCCCCCCCCCCATAACTGGGTATGCATTTGAAGTGCTCATGTAGATTTGTCAAATGGAATAGGTAACAACTCCTTCAGTTTCAGGTCCTGCACAATCTTTACTTTACTCTAGACAAATTACATAAAATTGGGAAATTGCCTTCCAATACTTGCTCCAGATGTACCAAAGAACCCGATACTTTGTTACATGTTCTTTGGACTTGTGAAAAGGTTGCCCCTTTTTGATCTGCGATTCAAGCCCATCTGGATCCTCTCCTCGGGCTCTCTGAGGCCTTCCTCCCAGAGGTGTGCCTTCTTGGTGATTATGGTGACAGCTTTGTTGGTAATTAAAGGTTCCACATGTCCCTTATATCCCTTTGTGCAAAAAAAGTTATCCTCAGACATTTGCTCGACCAAACTATCCCTTCCACCACTGAGTGGTTTTGGAGAAATATTGTTCATCTTTCAAGCTGAAGGGACCATTGTTAACCTCACCGATAGAACCGCTACCTATCGGATGATCTGGGAACCCTTATGTACCTTGTTAACTTCATAAGTCTCCCCCTCTCCTCTTTTGTTTCCCTGCAATATCGATTTCCCCTGACGGGCCTATTTCTGGATATTTGGGTGCCCTTGGCCGCTGTCTACCCCTGTACTCAGATATCCCTTAGCTATCTTATTCCCCTAGTATGTGCCCATGTTGTAGATCTAAAGGGCTCTCTGGTGATGGGGGACAGGGTGGGGTCAGGGGAGTGGGGAGGGAGAGGCTTCAAATTCGCAAGGCTCTGTTCTTTCATTTCCATTATAATGTCTGTTTTTCATATTTTTGTTATATTTTTGGGGACATGTTTAGTATATTCACTATGCTACCCTCCATCTTGATTATGTCATACTATTACCATTGGTGGGGGGTTGGGGAGGAAGGTGGGGTTTATGTTATGTAACTGTTGTTACTGTGGTTGTGTTTTGGTGTTTGTTTCTATATTTCTTGAAAAATTCAATAAAGTATATTAAATTTGAAAAAAATAAAATAAAACTGTATACGATAATCGCCCCCATTCAACTCAAAGGAGCACGCACATGCAGCCTTCATTTTCTGACATCTCAAAATGGGGCTGCATGTTCCTGCATGGGGGTGTGTCGGTGGTTTAGGGAAGTGGCTACATTTCTGGCTGTGTTGTCTTGTGACAATTTTAAGAGTGAAATTGCTTTCCTGAGTGTGGTGGTTCTCAGCTGTTGTCAGCTGGCTAGGTGGGTGAAAAGGGAACAGGCAACCGGTTTGTTCTTTTTAGTGGAGGGGTTGATAATGAGTGATGGGGTCATTGTTTTAGGCTAGGGGGACTTGAGAATGAGTGATATTATTATTATCGATTTGGTAATACAATGCTATTGAGAAGCAATTTTCCTCCACAAAACACCAGAAAGCTCACTTTAGTTTAGTTTCCCAATTGTGATTTTTTCAGCTGGTTGGGGGAATGAGAACAAGTGGTGTGGTGTTTAGTTTCCTGGTGCTAATGTAATTTCAGTACAGTACTGTACAGCATATCTGTTAACTCAAGTACATCTACAAAACAGCAGAGCAGTAAAAGTTTATATAAACTGGTTGTTCTGATACAAGGAATAGAAACTCCAGTCAAAATATGCCATTTGAATATCACCGACAGCCTCTTTGCCTGGGACAGTTCTCAGTGTGGGTTTGGCTCTCACAATGGTGCTGGGTTCTCTGGACTAAACTTCCCACAACACAAAAGTTGCAAAAATGCAATCCATAACCATGAGCATGCATGATGTGTTGCACATCAGGGTAGACAGTGCTGTCTGTCTGATGCATGGTACATCACTGACACACAGAAAATCACTCACACAAAAGGTCTCCTTAAACTTGGCTGAAAAGCAGAAAAAGAGTATGGATGACCCCATCTGGTGCTTACAAGCTATGCTTGTTGGCATCAGAAAATGGTCAAACAATGTTGGCCCAACAGCTTACTGGTAAGTACATTTGTTACATTGGTTTGTTTTGTGGCATCACCAGTTGGCTGGCAAGAGTTTCAGTTCAGTTCATTTGGACATGGGGGACCTGATTCTGAAATGCATGGCACACCTCGCGGGTGTATGCAAGTTGCGTCATGCTGCACTATGCTGGGGACCTTGCACCATATTCCAGGAAAAGCAGGGTCCCCAACACCTATGCCAGTGACTTGCAGCAGCTGCAGGCTAGCACCAAAGGCATGGTGCACTGGACCTGGGTGCTGCATGTCATGGCACACATACTGCCACCTGAGCCCCCCTGCCCCAGAACGCAACGGCATGCACCTTGGGCCATTGGGGGGGCTGGCCGGTTGGCACATGTGCTGGGGGAGTAGCGATGGAACTGGACTCTGGGGGTCCCTGAAGTTCAGGGGTGGGGGGCTTGATAGGACAGAGGGGCACAAGGACCACAGCAGTGTACTTTCTGCTGTGGGGGGGCATCCATTGCTGTGCCAGGACAGATGCCCCTTAGACCACCTCCTAGAAGGTCTGACCCTGCTACACCATTCCGTGTTCTGGACTGGCATAGGTGGGTTATGGCAGCTGCCCTTTTGGAATAGGGTGCAGTTGTTGCCGTAACCCACCCTTGTGCCATGCCGCTGTGGGTTGCAGGCGTAGTGGGTGGTGTAACCCACATTTGGCATAACCCACATATGGCATGGTGCAAGGCACCTTTTAGAACTGCAACTGGCATTATGCCTTGCATAAGGTGCAATTTGCGACATCGGGCTCGGCGTAAATTGCCTTGTGCCAGGTGTAACACCCTTTAGAACTGGGCCCGGGATGTCTCCAGAAAGGGTCTGCAGTGTGTGAAATTGCATAGCTGCTCCACGGTGATACATTAAAGGTGTCAGTCATGGGTGTAGAACCCCTCCAGGGAGGCACCTGATATATTACAGCTACACCAGCGTGCTCCCTTATGACTGCCCCAACTAGCATTCCATGCCTAATCCTCTGAGATGGCCACCAACCAGAAGTAACTTGTGGCAGTGGTGGTCAACCTAGGGGAGGGACAGAATCCATTAGGCATAGTAAAAGAGTACCAGTGGTGGGAAAGAGAGTTGAGTGAGGCAGATGCAGCATTCAGGAGAGGTGTTGAATGAAGAGGTTGCATTAGTGGGGGTGACATCAGGGAAGAAAACGGAGGAGAAAAAGGAGAAAACATCTTTTATTTAGACCTGCATAAAATGTTATTTGAATAACTGGTATGGTCAATAAAACCTGCATTACTAGCCTTTAACAGAGAATGCAACAAGAAGTGAAATTAATGAAATCCAGAATTCACACAGATAGTAACAGAAGTGCAATAAGACTCCTACCACTTCAGTTTACAACCTAAAGTTTCCCCAATCAATGTTGAATCCTTATTCTTGGCAGAGTGCTCTGCATTTTAAAGTGAGGAATCTGGACATAAAGGAGCTTTATGACTACTTAAAAACTATGCATGTCTTTTTGCGTGAAGTTTCTCACACACATCACTCCTCATATCTGCAAATTGGGCTTTGTACTGATTTTTTTTCAGCCACGGAATCCTATGAGATCAGATCAAGAGGAGATTAGGTTATACTATCAGAGATTAGCCTTTTTTTCAACATAGGAGACTCTTTGGGGTTTTGTTATTTAACTTGCCCCCTCAGGCCTGGGGATAATGCCATTAGAGCCATTTTACAGGCAGCAGGGTCCTATAAATGAGGCACTGACTTAAGCAGCTTCACACAGAGCTGGTGTCAAAGTTCTCGCCTGTTTACAGGTGACATCATAAGAATCACTTTCTGAAGTGAAGCCTAAGAGGGTTCATCTGCACATTCATTAAGATCTTCCAATACACATCAGAAAAACACCAGTGCTCTTCAGTTTTGCTCTCATTATTGAACTGTCAAGAGAAACACCCTACAGCACCTCACAAATAAGAGCATATACTAGTGTCAGTGTTAAAAGGCATGGGGAGACCACCTAGCTTCTTTCAAGGATTTATTAAGTGAAGACAATAGAAATCATTTTCAATTATTCATTTGTTATCACTTCAGAACTACATAGAACCATGCAGATGCAGACACTGTATGCAGAAAGTGCATTTTCATGACATTTTGCTTTTCTTATTGTAAGAAAGCTGCACTATGTCTTTTATAAATGCCAGTTTATTTTAATGAGATAAAGTATGTCACATTTATAAGGTTAATACCTGTTAGTCCAATCACATGTAGAGTAATACAGATAAACAATGAATGCAGATGTACTCTGGCATGCATTTTTGTAAACTGAGCTCTATTTATACATCACTGGTGTGGCATGCCAGTTGTATAGTACCGAGGCCTAGATTCTCAAAGCTTGCTGTGTGCATTTCATGCTGTGCAGACACCCTCAGAGCTGCAAAAGGAGTCATGCACTCCTATACTGGATGCCACTGTATTCTCCAAAGCCCCCTGACCCGAGCATTTATTTTTCAGAACTTCCTAAGGTACACTCAGATATCGGAGGGGGGGGGGTGGTTACCATGACTGACACATAAATAGTGATGTCTATTTTAAATGGCCCCAAGGGACAAAGAAGCCATTTCAGGGCTGTATGTTTTTGTCTATTTTTGGGAGGATCAGTAATAGCTGCATCCTCCAGAAAAGTCACTGGTAATTCTTTAAAATGTTTTTTATATTTTTATGGGTGCCTTTTCTGAGGCAATTGGTTTTTTTTTGATAAAATTTGTAAAACCAGTTTAACTAAAACAAGTAAAGGGAGAAAAATTATAATTCCCTGGAGCACTCTCATTACACCTCAGTCTGGCATGTGCAGAACATCTGTCCATGCTTGCTCCCCACCCCCAGTTCCATTTACTTGGGCCTCCTCAGCAGCATTTTGGTATGGGGGGGGGACATCTACTGTACAGAACTGAGAGCATCAAAGGATGCAGAGAGGGGTAATTGTTAGAGCCATTCCCTGCTATTATTTTACGGAATGGCTAATTTTTGAGAATGGGCCACACTGTTACTTTTATTTTCTTTTTATTTCATTAATCATCAGATGACCCCTATATTCTGCACAATATGAAAACAGTTCCGTTTTATAAATTGACAAGTAATGGAAAGCCTAAGCTTCCGATTTTTTTTTTATTTCATGGAGTAATGCTAAAAATATGATTTCCATATGCATGACAGATTTCTGATAGTTTGTCCACTGTTGTCATTCCTGCTGCCCAAACTTCCTTACAGCATAAACTGAAGGCAGACATCCTGAGTGACCCATAACAACTTTATTCATAAAAACAATCCCACAATTCAGTGCCACTTCCTTTCACTGCCTCCTTGAACTAAAAGCTTTCATTCTTTCTTGCTCACCAGCGTTAATCCAAGAGAACATACCACTTTATGCTGCATGTTGTGTTGAAATAACAGATTTGTGTTCGTTCCTTTAGGCTCCTGAAGAGAGAAGTAATGAAAACTATCCGTGCTGTGGATAGCAAGGCCCCTCTAAAGACAAAATGTTGGGAGTAGCTCGGGGGTCTCCAACAGAGGGCTTTTGTACTTCGAATGCAAATGAATCTCTGAAAACAGACTCCAGACAATGACTGAGAAAAGCTCACAGAGAACCAATCCATCTGCAGCTATTTTGTTACTCCATGTTACTTATTCTTTCTCCCATACAAAACACTTGAAGTTGACAGCTGTGAATTTTAAACAACTATTCAGTGTATGTTTTCCTAATTTTGTGTATTCAAATTGTTTTTCCCACTTAGGGGTCTGAAACCGATTGCCTTGGATTCTGCAATTTGGAAATTTCATGCCTTTCAAAAGGCACATTTACTCTGATTGCTAAACAAAGTAGAAATTAGGTGCATGTAATGAACAATCCTCCAAATGGTATGAAACACAGGATTACTAAAAAATGCAGGTGTTAAAATCCATGAAATGAAATATAATCAATGCTACTCAAAGGAATCCATGCAGGCCATTTGTATGTCATAGACAACCAGTTAGCCATTTACTGTGTTATTTCTACTGAAATGAATAACAATCATTCTTGTTTCACAAAAAATAATTTAAGTAGTAGATTCAGAACACTTACTAGTGTAATAAAATGACCACTTTCATGGAAGTTCAATTAAGCATATTATTCTGTATTTACATATAATGAACAATAATTAATAGTTACAGCAGGGACAACAAAACAGTAATTATGGACCCAATTGCTAATTCTTGAACAGTGCATTTTGCAGCATGTAGGCACCCGTGGAGACATGTAAGCAGCCATGCCCTTCTGCTACAGCTAAAATAGTTATCCTTTTGCTCACTACGGTATTCAGATTGGTTATAAAACTATCCAAGGCTATGTCCATCCTAAACAATAAAACTTACTCTGGTGCTCCTGCAATGTCTGTCTAATCAGGACATAAGCAATGCAGAAATCATCTACTTGTGCATTCAGGAAATGGGATGGGCTAGCGACATGTCTAGCATTTAAATGCTGGTGGGCCTATTCTGAAAAGCCCCCAGAAGCAGAAAGGGGGGGGACACAGATTGTGCCTGCTAGGCAGGTGCATCTTTTACATACCCTCTCTCTCTAAAGGTATGTTGTATCAAATCCTAAAAAAATATTAATAAGCACGCCCCTCTATGGCAATTATGTAATTTTAAAATATAAAACAGACTGTGAATTGGACATGGAAGAAGTTAATTCCCCCTTGGGAACCCACATAACATCCTGTTGCCCATGTAGCCGGAATTTACTTTGTTTGGAATGGAGGCTTCTGATTGGTAGTTTGCTGTCTGGTCTCAGTCTATCTCAAACACCACTCCCCCGGCTCTTCAGATGGTATTTAAAAATAAGGGGGGGGGAGGACTCAGGTCTCATTCTTTCAGTGGAGGCAGTGGGAGGCAACATGTGATGCAATTATAACAGAACTGAATTATAATGAATAGAGGAACATCTTCCTGATGTGTTCTTTTTCTGATACTAAGGTGAAAAACAGATTTCAATAAATATAGTATGTTTATTGGGACATTGATATTTGCTTGTTTTTTTATCTTTCTGAGACATTGACATTTTAAAAGACAACTTCTTCCCCTGAAACTACAACATATTGACCAACCAAAATGTAAGATACAATAGAGTAATTAAGCACTGCTTTGACAAATTGCAAGAAGAGAACATTCTCATTATATTACTACCCACCCCACAACCAAGGGAGACGTTCCTACTTTTTGTTGTATAATTTAAGCACTGTCTCCATGTTTTCTGTTGCCACACTGTGGGGTGAATGAGAAATGTGCTGTGGGAACAAACCCCTGAGGAACTGAGTACGTAACTGATGCATCTGCCCACTGGGGCCCTGGACAATGTTCTGATTCCAGAACAGGACAGCATGTCAACAAATGCAGTACTGTACTTTTTTACCAAGAAACAAGTGAAATCCACTAACATAGGAGGTCACCAATATGCTAACAGTTCTATTTTGTGAAATGTGAGTATTGGAAGCAAGTTATTTTGGTAGTATGATGGTTATAAACCCATTTTGCAAAATAAAAATGTATAAAGTGAGTAAAAGAAGATTGCCATTTATTATTTCTGTAGTAGTTGCTTGACACAAATATTTTTGCTACTATCAAAGGTAAGCTCTCCTAAAATATAATGTCTTGTTACTTTCCTAACTTTAACTGATCATTTTGTCTCTGTGACCTGTAATTTGTGTCAAGTTGTACTGAATCTGGTTGTACTGCCTTATGAAATCCATGGTCTTTTGTTTCAACATTGTATGTACTCCTATACCCTCCCTCCCTCGGGTCACACCTGGAAACGAGCCTTGGTTCAGTGTGCCTATCCCGGTCAACAAATGTTTAAATAAATAAAAATAAAATTTAAACAGTATCAGATTTTAACATTATTTGATGTTTTCCTATTTCACAACACACACCATGTATCTTAACTACTGGGTTACCGTGTGCATACTAAAGAGATAACATTCAGTTATCTGGAGTAACCAAAGGAATAACTGGCTGATGTGAGTGTTTAAACACCCAGGGCAGAGGATGATTTGTTTGAGTGTATTCCAGTTAAATTAATGTTATTACTATTATGCATCTAGGAGTTTTGAAAACAGGCTGTTTAAAAGCTCTTTGGTAGTTAAAGTGGAAGGTACCTTTTCCATTATTTTTTTGTGGGCTAGACGTGGATAACCTATTGTGGGAATGTCTAAAATGTGAATAAACTATTGTGGGTATGTAATAAATGTGGATTATTGACCAAGAAAGTGATTGTAGTAGTCTGTGGGGTATAAAATAACAGTTATTCTCAATTCTAATTGGCTTACAGTAGAGACCTGTTGTATAATTTAGGTTACACTATTGCAGAAGTGATTGATTACAATGCTTGTTTTACATTTAATTTATTTTATGATTTTCAGTAAAGAAGTGTCTTGCTAGATATTCTATACACTACTACATCAATAATATTCTTAAGAAAGATAATCCTTAGACAGCGGATCCACTTTAAGGTATCATTACTATGTGCAATGTCTTACATGGATTGTGTCCTACCAACATCTTCCTTTCTGATCACATTTAACCCAACAGTAGACCTCTCAGATGAGTTAACTAGAGACTGCCTGTCAGGGGTGCTGCCATTTATTTTACTTAGGGGGTGGGATTAACTACAGGTAGTGGGATCCGGGATGCTTATTTCCAGTTTCAGAAGAAACTTGGGGAATTATGGAGGGGGGCTTGAGCCCCACAGTCACCACCCCCATAGTCAGCACCCATGTTGTCTGTGCCAGCAGGCCCAGATAAGGATAGTGGGACATTGGGCTTTTTTCAGTAGTATCCTCTGAGTTGTAGAACAGACAGCCATCTTGCATCAGGCTTGCATCCTCAATAGATAAATCCAAACAGAAGGTCTTTATTTTTCAGGAGGCTTTTAAATGCTAATTTATGGAAATCTGAATTTGCAATGTTTTTGCTTTGTTAGTACTTTTATTTTCAGTATGTGATTTTTAATATAGGAAGCAGTATAGTGCAGTGGTTTAAGGCTCTGAGCTGCAAACCTGGAGACGTGGGTTTGAATCCCCCAGACCCAATTTGCATACTGTGTGACCCTGAACAAGTCACTTAACTTCCTTGTGCTCCCAGGTCACATCTGTAAACAAGCTTTCAGCTTAGGATGTCTCTCCTGGTTAAAAAATATATATATTATTTCATGGGATTATATTATATGGTGGACTGTACTGTGTGTCTTGTTCAGAATGACATCAAAGAAATAAACTGCATCTCTTGCAGCTACATATATATGTGTATATATATATATATATATATAAAGAGAGAGAGAGAGAGAGAGAGAGAGAGAGAGAGCAATAGATAGATAGATAGAGATATGTATATATTATTTAAGTACAAAGAGGAATGGGGACCCTGTAGAAAGCCAAACTCTGAGACAAGCCAAGCTCCTCAATGCATCATGGTTCACTATCTCTACAACCCCCCTACCCAAAAACAAAGCAGTAGTAAACCTTGGTATGTAGAGGAGCTCAGCTTGTCTCACCTTTTGGTTTTTACCTAGCTGCAAGTTACGTTTAGATTCAAATTAAAGGGACATGTTTATGGAAAGTGGTTATCATAGTTTGAAAGCCCATGAAAAGCTCTTTTAAAAGAGGTATTGAGATTAGCTGTTGTTGGCAGCAGCCCAGATATATTGTAATTGAGATCGCTGTGTATTGATACTAACATGTCACCAGTTTTAGAAACTTGTGATGTACCTCAAGGGCAAGCTGTGCCTAAACACATTGCAGTTAGGTACAGCTTCACCCTCAATGACATCAGAAGATTCTGAAAAGGATGGGAACATCTCATTTAAAATATCACAGACTTTCAAACCACACTGGCCACTGTTCATAAATATTTCCCTTTAACTCACCTTTGCATCCTTAATTCTGCCACAAGTGCACTGTGTTGTGTGTCTGCTGTGTCTGTAGGTATCAATGCTTATTCAGTATGCAGTACTGGGTTCTTTGAAGCAGCATTATTCCTTCTGTGTGTGTCTTTGCATCGTGCATCTGTTTGTCTGTCTGTTTATCTATCCATCCATCCATCCATCCATCCATCCATCCATCCATCCATCTATCCGTCTGTCTGTCTGTCTGTCTGTCTGTCTATCTATCTATCTATCTATCTATCTATCTATCTATCTATCTATCTATCTATCTATCTATCTACAGACAACATCTATCTATCTATCTATCTATCTATCTATCTATCTATCTATCTATCTATCTATCTATCTATCTATCTATCTATCTTCTCATGGATAAAACATTGATAGTTATGACAATTTTTCCAAAACATGTTTAAAAAAATAAAATATTTGTGATCAGACAACAGAGGCAGGTAGATGGCACCAACGTCTCTTTTTATCATTATAACTTGTTCAAATTCTTGCTTGTATGTTGTAACAATGGGAAGTTTCATGACATAAAATGATTTAAGTAAAGCATGTTTTCATGCAAAGCTATTTTTTATCATCATAATTCTCAAGACCGTCAGTAATCTCAAAGGACAATTTTTCTGTAGTTGAGGAGGAAACTTATAGAAAATTAATTTTTTAAGTAAAACCTTCTATGGGGTATACCCCACAGTTTGTTATGAAATATTGACATCAATAACTATGCAAGAACAGCTGTCTAAATGATCAGAGAGTCTACCGAGGAAATGTATTGGTCTGTAGTAGGTCTAGAAAATCTGTTTTGATTCCTAAAGCATGAATTCAGTGGCGTTATGTGGAAAGGGATAGAATTATGGGCTTACATATCACATAGTAATTGAAAGTTAGAAAAGACTCTAGGCCCATGTGGTCTACCCCACCCCCACCACCACATCATAAGCATGGAGCAACATGTAGGCTCTGCAAACATGTATTAATTTAAAGGGATTTCCTACCCACCCTTCAACCCAGGGTACCCTGTGACATACTCAGACTACCTGCTATTTCTTTTGTTTCATGTTAAGTTATCTTGGATAATCCAACTGAAATATTGCATCTCATTTCTAATAAGGTCTTGGATTTTACCCAGTTTACAGCAGGGAGGTCTGACCCACAGGAACATCAAGTGACTTGCTCAAGGTGAAACACTAGACATGTTTACACTGCCACCTTTACAGCAAATCAACTCGTGCACATGGGTTGATGCACTGCAAAGTTGGCAGTGTGGATCTTACTGAACCATCCTAGGAGCACTTTGGATCCTCTTTTTGGTACGAAGCATACTGGGAATGTTTATTAGAGTGAATGTATTACGTAGCAGTGTAAATCTGCTGCAACGCTTGCTCTGATAAAATGCAGCCACTACCAGACTGCTCCACTATTCCCAACTGAGTCGACGTGATAATGGCAATGGTGGAAAGACGATCACCATTAGGGAGAATGTACATCAGCGAAAATCCATTTCACCAATGTACACTCCCGGTGCCTTCCGGACTCTCTCCTCTGAGAAAGGACTAGTGTCCATGTCTCCCCCTTCAAGGCTCCTGCTCCTTTTTTTGGCCCCTCCCCTTCTCCTTCCTCTGTGAACACTGAGCAGCAGTACTTGTTAGATGTCTGCCTTTTCCCGGTCCCCCTATGTACAGTTGCTCCTTCCACTTCTAACCTTACAATCCCTCCATTGCCTTCCTCTTCTCGCTAACATGTCTAAAAGAAAAGTCTTGTCCACTTTTGATACTGCCTGGTCTATTCTCTCTTCACTTTGCACCTTTGCACTCCTTACTGCTTTTCATGCTTTCCTCTGCTTCCCCTGATATACCTCCTTATCCTCTTCCCTCTGCATCTCCTTGTACCTTCTGAATGCTACCTTCTTAGCTTTTTACCTTTTCTGCCACTAGGGCTGGGTGAAAGTTATGAATTTCACTTTAGCAGAACTTTTGTGAAATTTTGCAACTTTCGCAAAATTTTCCAGACTTCCGTCTTTGGTGAAATCGGAAATCTTCTAAATGTGTTTGATGAATTATTGCTCTGTTCAACATTATTTTCTTGCTGAACTGTGCAATAATACACAAGAACTGCAGAACTAATACATTAATCTGCAATTCATGTGATTAGTCCTCAGTTCAGTGATCAGTTCTGTGCCATCCCTGGTAAATAGAAAAAAACAACAGGCAGGATTTTCAAAGCATGGTGCAGGGCTTGCGTCCAGCCCTGCATCACAGCACTTAGGTTCTGGTGGTGTGCTAAATCTTTCACCTCAACTGCACCTGATTTTACGATCTCATGCACAGTTGCAACAGTTTCCATGAATTACGGCAGCTTGTGCCAAACATCTGGTACAAGCTCCATAAAAATGGCCCCCAGAATTGCCACAAGTTAAACCAAAAAAAGTTGGTCTAACTTGCGACACTTACTGTACTTGATGCAAAATCCTGTTAGATCACCACAAGCCCCATGCACCGTATCAGTGCACTGGGGCTTGCGGCAATCTAAGGCTTTTGAAAATCCTGCCCTACAACTTTACCTGGTGTCCAATGGCACCCCCCCCACACACCGATTGTTCACCCCATATAAATTTGTTTCCCTGGCGACTAGTGATACCCCGCACTCTCCAATCATTGGCTCCATATTAATTTAGTAATATGTTTCTCTTGTGTCTAGTTACACTCTCCACCCTCCAATTGCTTGCCACCATTTAAGTTCCATTTAAGTCCCTGGTGTCTAGCAGCCCCCCCCCCCACACTGCCCATATCAGGTTGGGTACACCAACCTGTCAACACCCCTTTTCCATAGTCTTCCATTAGTTGCTGCAGGGAGCCTATACTGTGACTGGCACAGCCCTCCCTTCACTGTGATGCTTGGCCAGCTGGTTATGATTGGTCTATGATATTTGTAATATAGAATGTGGTATGTGAGTGTCTCACATGAGACATCCTGTGCTATGGGTGCCCCCCCAGGTCAGTGAAGTGCCAAGTGACCTAAAACCAGGAGGTAATTAAAAGACTAGAGAGGCTTAATTAAGGGTCTCCTGTTTTCCTGTCTTAATTAGAACTGACCCAGCTGCCAGGATATAGGGCTTGTAAACTTTTATGACATCTTAGAGGAAAAACATGTTATACCACCATGGTGCTAAAGTTGTTAAAAAAAAACTTTGCTGCCTTGGGAACAGGAAACCACACAAGATCAAAGGAAATGTTTGATTAAAGACTGTCATAATTTGGGAAATTAGTTTTTGCTGAAGTCACAGTATTTAAAATATCTCCTGACAGGAAGATCATTGTATATTTTTTATACTCTAAAAGGAGGAGCTAGATGACATCATAGAAGGGGTGTGAGAGAGAGACACAGTTATCTAGGACTTGTGTCTGATCTTTGAGACATATCTTTTTGGGTTCTTAAGAAACACGATCTAACTATAGGTACTATAGAGGTAATACATTAGATAGAAAAAGTCTAATTGTATTGTGGTAGGAATTTTTGTTTGTACTTTTCCTTGCTTTCTTTTAAGTGATTGTATGCTCTTTGATATAGTGTTCTGTGTTTACATTTTCATGCTTTTATCATCTTTAAGTAAAGTACTCTTTATATTTAAAAAGACTGCCTGGGTGTGTCCAGTTCTTTTTGCATGCGATGCATATGTGGTTAAGTTGACAGCTGTTCTGAAGGGCGTGATGGTGTTACCAAACTGGGAAAAAGTAAGAATATACCTAAGGTCTTTTATAGAGTTTGAAGGGTTCATTTTGGATAACAGGTGTTCTTAGGCAAAAGATATCTTGCATCCCCCCAAAGAGAAGATTATCTGCACCTGTACATTTGGGTATGCAAGCATAAGGTTCACAGTTTGAATCCCCCCAGAACTTGAGACTAAAGGTGACTCAGACCCACAAGCAGACAGGAGGGTTACCCTGTCTGTTATCTGTTCACAATACCGCACTCTGAGGTTGACACTGTGGAAGCAGAGGGCCTGATCTGCTGAGTGCGTTTGTGACAGATTTGGTTGGCAGTGGTGTGGATAAATATGGTAACACAAGCTTTAACTTTTCAGTCTGTCAGCTTAATACTGTACAGCTCACTTGCAAAATAAGGCAGTGATTTATTTTTAAAAAGGAAACAGAACTATATCATTTTGCTTACAGTCAGGTTCCTACCTGTTTTATTTTTTTTCTAATGTGCAAGTTAGAGTAGCCGTAGTTAGGGAAAAAGATGGTTTCCAACTACAGTGGGCACACTGTAGACTACCTGAGGCAGTTGTGCCAGGACAGAGAAGTTCTGTATGAGGGGAGAGCCACAAAGCAGAAGTTCATGGATGACCTGATGGCAGCAGATGCCCAGAGCATTGAGTCACTGACTGTTACTGTAAGGGAGCAAACTTTGAGTGTGGAGGGGCCAGTGGCCAGTGCAGTGTCCAGATCCAGTGAGGATGACAGCAGGGCCAGTGCCAGTGAAGGACCACAGCAGCATGGGAAAATCACCAGCATTCTGGAGCCAGAAGCAATCAGGCTGCAGATTGAGTTGCACAGAATGGAGCTGGAGTTCCAGAGGGTGGCTGAACGAGAACGGCGAGAGGCTGAACGAGAATGGTGAGAGGCAGAGTGAGAACAGCGGGAGGCTGACCATGAGGAGTGTGAGTGCCAGAGGCAACATGAACTGGAGAAGCTATGACTCCAATCACCAGCACCAGAGCAGGTAAGTGGCTTGGGTTTAACTGGAACTACAGGACTGGGTTACAAATTGAATTCCAAATTGATAGCTGAATTTAAAGAGGGGGAAGATATGGATGCCTTTTTAAATTCCTCTGAAAAAGTTTGTATTCAGGCAAAAATTCCTAGAGGGTCCTGGGTCTTCCAGCTATCCCCGCTACTACCGGAAAAGCTCAGGATGCATTGGTTCAAATGGACAATGAGGACAGTAATGATTACAGCAAACTTAAAGCTGCACTTTTAAAAAAGTTTGATTTAACTGCTGAAGCATACAGAGCTAAATTCCGTAAGCTCAGGAGAAGCCCTGGCATGAGCTACGAGGAGCTAGCCATGAAACAACATCAGCGTTTAAAACATTGGTGGGAAGGAACTGAAGCAAACTCTGTAGATAAAATTGAAAATGCTGTTTTGTTAGAACAGTTTTTGTGGGCATGCCCAGCAGAGCTGAAAACCTGGCTGGAGGACCGAGATCCCAAAACAGTGCAAGAGGCTGTTGAACTCTCAGACCGCTATGCCAAGAGCAGACCTGGTCTGAGAGCAAATGGGGTGGGCGTGGCAGCACAGAAAGGGAAAAGTGCACCTTCAGGGCAGCTAAAACCCTCACTGCCTCCACTGAAACCAGTTAGCCTCAGGTTTCAGAGAAAATATTTCTCTGAGAAAAGAAACAAATGTTGGGTCTGTAAAGAAACTGGGCATATTGTCAGACAGTGTCCAAAAAGGACGAGCAATACACAACATGGGGCTAAGAAAGAAGTGGGTGGTTTGTGTGTCCCTGGAAGCATGCCAGTGAACATGAGGGAGCACATGCACCCAGTCACAGTGAATGGTGTACAGACAGAAGGGTTAGGGGACACAGGGGCATCCCTGACATTGGCAAAAGGGGATCTGATAGAGTCTGGTCAGCTGATACCCAATGAATTTGTAACTGTACAAGACTTCACTGATGAGGAGAAAGCATTGTCACTCGCTAGTGTTCTCCTAGACTGGGGTGAAACAGGGGGAACTGTGCAACAGGTAGCTGTAGCCAAAACTTTAGCAGTTGATGTCATCCTTGGCAACAGTCTCAAACAGGGGATGGTATGTGCAGTTTCCCATAGCCAAGCTGCAAGAGAAACCTGTTGTTCCCTGGACCCCACAGAAGCCATTGTGGAAACCACTGGGAGGCTGGTTCCCCAGCCTATGTCTCCTGATAGGGAGACTAATGAAAAGGGGGTAGAAATTTCCCCAGTAGCAGTTAACCACACAACTACAGAGGGTTACTCTGAAGAAGGAGGGGTGACCCATTGTCAGAGGGTTAGAGATGACAGTGATCCTGAGTTTCCTGATGCTAGTGCTAGGGACCCTAGTTTAGAGACTGAAGGGGACCTGTCCCATACCTTGGGAATGTGTAAGGAGTTTGCAGCTGCTCAGAAAAGTGACCCTAGTCTAGAGAAGCTGAGGGCTTGGGCAGACTCAAATGACGCACAGGGAAGTGATGATAAACATAAGGTTTATTGGGAAAATAGACTGATGTATACTCAGGCTGTGAAGACAGAGGGAGGGGTGATAGGCAGGCAGCTTGTCATTCCCCAGGGGTATCATGAGCAGTTGCTCAAGATTGCACATGATATTCCCTTGTCTGGTCATCTGGGAATTGCGTGCACTATGCAGCGGTTGGCCCAGAATTTCTATTGGCCCAACTTCACCCAGCAGGTGAAGGAGTATTGCAGGTCTTGTAACCGGTGCCAAGAAATAGGGAATTCAGGTAAGAAAACCCAAGCCACCCTAATTCCATTGCCCATAGTTTAGGAGCCATTCCAGAGGGTGTGAATGGATACTGTGGGAACTTTAAATATTCCCAGCTCCTCCAGGAAGAAGTTCATCCTGACTGTGGTGGATTATGTCACCCGGTACCCAGAGGCAGTCATCCTATCCTCACTGAGGACAGACAAAGTGGCAGATGCCTTACTTGGGATTTTCTCCTGTGATGGGTTTCTGCAGGAGGTTATCACCGATCGAGGGAGTTCTTTCATGTCAGACCTGATGAAATATTTGTGGGAGAAGTGTGGGGTGGTGCAGAGGCACATGACACCTTATCACCCGCAAGCCAATGGGCTTGTGGAAATATTTGATGGTACCCTGAAGTTCATGCTCCAAGCGATTGCTGAACAGCACTGGAGGGACTGGGAGAAATACCTTCCCCACCTGTTGTTTGCATACAGAGAGGTGCCCCAAGAGTCGATAGGATTTTTCCCCTTTGAATTCTTATATGGACGTCAGCTATGTGGGCCCCTAGACTTGATCTGGGAGGACTGGGAAGGCAAGCACACCACCCAGGGAACTCCTATAGTGGATTACGTCCTTAGGTTTAGGGAAAGGCTGAAGGAGCTTATGGGGACAGTCCAGAGCAACTTGGGAGCTGCCCAACAGAAACAAAAAGTGTGGTATGACTGCAGAGCCACAGCTTGTTCATACTCGGTGGGTCAGGAAGTCATGGTCCTTATCCCGGTCCGGAAAGACAAGCTGCAGGCTGAGTGGGCAGGCCCGTATACAAAGTAGTTAGGAAGGTAAATAACGTGATCTATATCATAGAGTTACCTGACAGAAGACATACATAAAGAATGTACCATGTCAACATGATGAAGCCATATGCTAATAGGGTTGACATGGTGTTTGCAGTTTGTGGTCCTGGAGAGGGAACAGATGAAGGAGACCCCCTTCTGGACTTGCTGGAAGAAAGCAAGTGGGAGTCCTCTGTGGAGGAAGTTAAATTGTCTCCCCAGCTGGCCCTGGACAAGATCCAGGAAGTAAGGGAGGTTTTAGCAGACTTTGCCCCACTGTTTAGCACCAAGCCTGGACTAACCCCCTTAGCGACGCACGATGTGGAGACAGGGACACAGATACCCATATGGCGGACAGTATATCGGGTGTCAGAGGCTGTCCAAAAGGACATTAGGAAGGAGGTGGAGGAAATTCTGGATTTAGGGGTAATCCAGAGATCCCACAGCCCCTGGGCCTCACCCGTAGTCCTTGTGCCCAAGACAGATAGCTCTACTCATTTCTGTGTGGACTATCATGGACTGAATGCAGTCATAAAGTCAGACGCCCACCCGATGCCCTGGACGGACGAACTCCTGGACAAGTTGGGAGGGGCAACATATCTTACCACTATTAACCTGACAAAGGGGTATTGGCAGGTCGAGTTATCTGACACAGCTAGGGAGAGGTCAGTCTTCATCACTCCGATAGGCTTATTTGAATTTAAAATAATACCTTTCGGAATGAAGAATGCCCCAGCCACTTTCCAAAGGTTGGTGAACCAGGTGTTAAATGGTGCTGAGGAGTATGCCATGGCATACCTGAATGACATTGCCATCTTTAGTGCCAGCTGGGAGGAACACCTGTCCCACTTTAGGAAAGTGCTGGGCAGGATACAGAGGACCAGGGTCACTGTCAAAGCTGAGAAGTGCCAGGTGGCCATGGCTGAAGTGGCATACCTAGGGCATGTTGTAGCTCGGGGACAGCTCCGTCCTAACCAAGTAAAAATAGAGGTGATCAAGGCATGGCCCAGGCCAGAAATGTAGAAGCAGGTCAAGAGTTTTCTAGGGACAGCAGGGTACTATGGAACATTTGTACCCAATTACAGTGCCCTGGCTGCTCCCCTATCTGACCTAGTAAAGAAAAAGATTCCTAAGAAAATTACCTGGGAACCAGCCTGTGAAAAGGCCTTTAGCAGACTGAAGGAGGCACTGTGCAGTGCTCCTATGTTGACAAGTCCTGACTATAGCAGACCCTTTATAGTCCAGACTGATGCCTCAGATGTGGGTATTGGGGCAGTACTGAGTCAGACATCCAACCAAGGGAAAGATCATCCTGTAGTGTACCTGAGTAAAAAGTTACTTCCCAGGGAGCAGGCATACTGTACTGTCGAAAAAGAGTGTCTTGCCATAGTGTGGGCCCTGAAGAAGTTAGAGCCATACTTACATGGGCAGCATTTTGTGCTACAAACCGACCACAACCCCCTGGTTTGGCTGACTCAAATGGGAAAAACTAATGGTAGACTATTAAGAAGGAGTCTTGCCTTGTAAGGATATGACATGAAAATCTTACATAGGGCTGGAGCGACCAATCAGAACGCCGATGGCCTATCGTGTCTGTATGAGGAGTGAACTGACTTGGGAAGCTCATCCCATGCAGAGGATAGAGTCCCCAAATTCAGTATAGGTGGGGAGGATTGTGACACTTGGCCAGTTGGTTATGATTGTTCTATGATATTTTTAATATAGAATGTGGTATGTGAGTGTCTCACATGAGACATCCTGTACTATGGGTGCCTCCCCCAGGTCAGTGAAGTGCCAAGTGACCTGAAACCAGGAGGTAATTAAAAGACTAGAGAGACTTAATTAAGGGTCTCCTGTTTTCCTGTCTTAATTAGAACTGACCCAGCTGCCAGGATATAGGGCTCGTAAACTTTTATGACATCTTAGAGGAAAAACATGTTATACCACCATAATGCTAAAGTTGTTAAAAAAATGTTGCTGCCTTGGGAACAGAAAACCACACAAGATCAAAGGAAATGTTTGATTAAAGACTGTCATAATTTGGGAAATTATTTTTTGCTGAAGTCACAGTATTTAAAATATCTCCTGACAGGAAGATCATTGTTTGTATATTTTTATATATTCTAAAAGGAGGAGCTAGATGACATCATAGAAGGTGTATGTGAGAGAGAGAGACACGCACAGTTTATCTAGGACTTGTGTCTGATCTTTGTGACATATCTTTTTGGGCTCTTAAGAAACAAGTTCTAACTATAAGCACTATAGAGGTAATACATTAGATAGAAAAAGTCTAATTATATTGTGGTAGGAGTTTTTGTTTGTACGTTTCCTTGTTTTCTTTTAAATGATTGTATGCTCTTTGATACATTGTTCTGTGTTTACATTTTTCATGCTTTTATCGTCTTTAAGTAAAGTACCCTTTATATTTAAAAAGACTGCCTGGGTGTGTCTTGGAAGTTCTTTTTGCATGTGATGTATACGTGGTTAAGATGACAGCTGTTCTGAAGGGCTTGATGGTGTTATCAAACTGGGAAAAGGTAAGAATATACCTAAGGTCTTTTATAGAGTTTTAAGGGTTCATTTTGGATATCTGGTTAAGTGCCCTTAGGCGAAAGATATCTTGCATCCCCCCGAAGAGAAGATTATCTGCACCTGTACATTTGGGTATGCAAGCATAAGGTTCACAGTTTGAATCCCCCCAGAACTTGAGACTAAAGGCGATTTGGACCCACAAGCAGACAGAAGGGTTACCCTGTCTGTTACCTGTTCACAATACTGTGCTCAGAGGTTGGCACTGTGGAAGCAGAGGGTCTGACCTGCTGAGTGCATTTGCGCACCTTGGCCAACTGCAGTATGCAGTGACAGGGAGCACGTGAGCTGCCTACTGTAAAGGGATACTCCCTTTACAGTAAGCATGTTGTGTGCTCCCTGTCATTGCATACGGCGGCCGACCAAGTTGCTGAGAGGATGGCTGTGACAGTCACCATATGGGTTCCCCGTGGCATCTGACCAAAGACTATGGGAAGGGGGGTTGGTAGGTTGGTGTACCCAACACAGTAAGGGCAGTGTGGGAGGGCTGCTAGATATCAGGAACTTAAAGGGTACTTAAATGGTGGTGGGCAATCTGAGGGTGGGGGTACCACTAGACACCAGGGAAACATATTATTTGATTCACACAGGATCAGCGATCAGAGGGTGTAGAGTGCCACTAGACAGCAGGGAAACATATAATTAAATTAATACAGGGCCAGTGATCGGGGGGGGGTGCTAGTGCCAGTGGAAGTTTTTTTCACACAGCTCTATTTGCCACCTCTTTTGAGAACTATAGCAGTCTCTTTTTCTTCTTTCTTTTGCTCCCTTTCCTGATGCAGAGATTTGTTGCCTTCACCATGACCCTTTTCAGTTTCCCCCACTGTTCCTCCACCCCACCCAGTTCACTTCACCCATCAGGTCAACCTTGAGGCACTCATCAACCTTCTTAAAATCTGCCCTCCTGAAGTCCAGGACCGTTACCTTTGTGTGGTTCGATTTCGCAGCCATCCTTCTATTGAACCACACTGTATAGTAATTGATGGTCCCCAGGTAGCCCCCTACCTTGATTTCTGCAACATTGTCACTGTTAGTGCGTACCAGGTCCTGTACTGCAAATTCACAGTTTGGCTCACTGACTAGTTGCCTGAGGAATGCCCCCTGTGGGGAGTGTAAAATTTCCCTGCTTCTAGCTGAAGCCACAGCTAGGAGGCTCTAATCTACATCTGATAGAGTGAATTCCCCCACCAACAGCAACTTCTCCTTTTCTGCCATCTTGCTTATGGCTTCCATCAGTACCTGATCTAATTCCCTCCCCCCTGTGCTGGAGGTCTGTGGATCACACAGCTGCGAATACAGACTCCATCCCCATTTTAAGGGTGACACCCAGTACTTCTGCCATCCTGTATTCCCTGTATTCCATTGCTTTAATGCCCTCCCTCACATAAAGTACCACACCCTAGCATTTCCTTCTCATGTTGTCCTTCCTGAACAGAGTATAGCCTGGTACGGCCATGTCCCATCATGGTTTTCAGTGCACCATGACTTGGTAATGGTCACAAAATGCAGGGTGGCCTCTACCATTGTAGACTCTAGGTCTGGAATCTTATTTCCTAGACTTCTAGGATTTGCACACATGGCTTTCCAGGTTTAGGTACCACCCTATTTGATATCACCTTTTTTCCCATTTGCTTTCCCTCCTTCCCCCATCTTTTTTTAATGCAGTCACTCCTATCCCCCTTCACTTCTTCTACCCTGAGTCCTGACTTAATTTGCATCCCAGGAGATTTCCCTCCTCTCTGGTTATCCCTACTCTCTACTTCAGCCTGTGCGGGGGGCAGTTTCTGCCACCATGATGTCTTCTGCCACCCCCTCTGATGCTTTAAATGCTCATCAAAGTAACATTTAAATTGTCCACCAAGGACTGTGGTTCCCCTCCTAGATGGATGCAGGCCATCACCCCTGCATAGGCCGGTATCCTCCCAGGTGGGTCCCCAGTCCCCATTGTAGCCAAACCTCTCCTCTCTGCACTATTCCTTCAGCCATGAGTTGAAGTATCTGGTGCAGAGATCCCTCTCCTCCCCCATCATAGACAGGCAGCACCTCAGTGAAAGCCTCTGAGCATGCTACCTGTCTAAGACCCCTCCCCAGCGCACTAAACACCCGCTATACTACCCCAGCCCCATCCATAGTCAGGTCATTAGTCCCCAAGTGGACAATGGCATCCAGCTCTGCCTCCTGTCCTGCTGCTGCAGAGATCCTTTGGATCTATTTCACATGCCTTCAGGCCATGGTGCCATGTAGGCACCTAACCTCCCTCTCTTCTCTTTTTCTTATTCCCAAATCTATGCCCCTCACAATCAAGTCTCCCAATAGAAGTTGCCTCCTCCTTCTCTGGGGTCCTATTCCACCCTCCTTGGAGTCTCTGCTATGGAGGACCCCATCCTCTGTGGCTTCTACTATGGGTGCCTTTTTCTGGCAGTCCTGCCTCATCTAAGCAGCATAGGAATTGTATAGAAGTACTGGTTGAGGAATGTGCCTTTGACCCACCCCCACCACCCTTCCGGAGCCCACTGCAGTCCAGCTGTTTCTCCACCCTGGCATCTTCTGAGGCAATGGTGGCAGATGTGTTGGCCCAAGGGAGGGGGAAGAGTTCACATGAATCCTAGCCTACTCAGCCTGGAGTCTAGCAACCTCTCCTCCTTCAACCCAGGCAGGTGCATGCAGATGGGACAGCATCGCAGTCTCCAGAAGGTCTTTCTGCAAATTGCTGCCCCACAGTCATGGTACTGCACCTCTCCCTGCATTTCAAATTTCTATACTCCCTGCATTACCTGGAAATATTTTTGTACCCTTACCCCTGATAGGGTGTTTCTAGTTATCTCATTTTGTGTGTTTGTTTCTATTTGTGTTCCCTCGTGCCTTGTTTAAATCTCTTTATATTCCTACGCTAGAAAGAGTGTTGCTCTCATTCCCAGTTTTGGCCTACCTTTTACCTTCTGCCCTTCCCAGCAGTGATTGTTACATAGTAGTGAACAGGTGCCCTACCTTAGTCAACCGGCAGAATCCCTTGCTTCCATGTTTCATTCTGCTGATGCCGACCAATGCCTAAGATGCCAGTCACCTGTTCTGCTCCTTCATTGCTCCACTCAGTCACTGGGACATGAACATGCTAGACACATTAGCATGGAAGTGATTCTTTATAGTGCTCTTGTAAGGAAACACTAAGCCTCTGTCAGCATCATCCCTCAGTTACATACCTGATTCACAGGACTTTCTGACTCAGCCCAAGATTAATCTCCTGAGCTAATTTCCCCCCACACCACCTGTTATCATTTTAAATACAAGTTTCAAAGTTCCCCAAACCCTGCTTACAAATCTCTTTTTCTCCCCACTTACCCTGCTACTTTCAGTATGAAGAGAAATATAACTAGAAACATAGAAACATAGAAATATACCTTTAAGGTAAAGCTAGGTGCTTTCACTCCACTCTGTCAGTACAGCCTGCTCTGCCTGTTGCTGCATATGAATGAACTATTCATATACATGTCAGAGGGACGATATTCTTGATTACACCCCTTTAGCCATGTCAGGTCCCTCATTGGACACCTCTGTGCAATGGTTCCCTGGCAGGGTGGCCACAGAGATTTGTATATGACATCAGAGAAGTGCAAAATATGTGTTCATCTACTAGATGTTTATAGCTAGCATGATGCAGTAAACAAACTGTTCAGTGACGCAAACCAGTTGATTCCTTTCATTGCATACCAGGGGCACATTAGCAAGATTGTTGTGTTATTCAAAACAGATTTATGCACCTGATTGGGAGGAGCATTAAATCTAATTCAGGTGTCACATCATTCTTGCTGTATTACCATATATTTCTCAGGATCTGATCTATTCTTGTGCTACAATATTCATGGTCACTGTAAATTTTGTAAATTTATTAGTCAAGGCAAGTTTTTTGAACATCCTACGCAAAATAAAATATATGCTATCAGAAGCCTCATCCTATGCAACACTCCCAGTGTCATATATTTAGCAAAATGTACATGTGGAGCATTCTGTATTGGTAACATGAATCTTTAAAATCAGGATAGGGGAACATGTTAAGAGACATAGTGGATGGGGATGTGAAAAACATATTGGCCACCCATGTTAAATATGCAGGCCCACCCAGGATATATACGGGCATAGAGCACGTTAAGTTAGGCAAAAGAGTGAAAGACTTAGATGCCCTTTTGCTTCAAAGAGAGGCAATATGGATATACAACCTGGGAGGTCTGAAAGCCCCAGGTTTGAGTGGTCACTTTGAGATAGCAACATTTTTGTAAAGTGAGCTTCCACATACATCTGTATAGGTTGGGGTGACTTATCTTATTTCTATGGGTTCTAATTATGTGTCTTTTCCTATTCATTCAGTTAGTGTCTGGACCTCCCGTATGCATTTTTTGCATTGTTCGACGAGTATGCTGCAGCATGAGTGTCAATGGAGCCAAAGTACGTCAAGATGAATTGCATCAGCATCAAAAATACCTCATTGTGAGATTTTTCTTTATGATCTATTTAAATCGTGACACTGTTTATCGGCCTGATGTGCCCTGTCATGATATGTTATGGTGACAAATCCGATGTGCAAGCATGCGGTTAGACTGGGACACTTCTTCCTTTAATCTGAAGTGAATGTTTTTAAACGTTAGTCCTTTTTACATTTTCTGTATAATGATTTTCTGTGAGACATGATTAATGTAGTGTGCTTAGGGAATATATGTGTATTTTTGAAAAAGTATGTAAACACTGTGATTAGGAGCACCTTTAAGTGATGCCACGTTATGATGTCACATGTAAGGGACTATATAAAAAGGGTCTTTTTCCTACACACCTTACCCTTGAAAAAAGGGTATCCTGTGTTAAGAGCACTGGGGAATGGCTGCCTACAATAATGGCGACCTGCTCCCCAGCGCATATCAGGGATGGCTATGGGAGGGTAGTATAGCGCAGTGGTTTAAGGCTCTGAGCTGCAAACCTGGTGACCTGGGTTTGAATCTCACAGCCCCCACTTGCATACTGTGCAAACCTGAGCAAGTCACTTAACTTCCTTGTGCTCCCAGGTTGCACCTGTAAACAAGCTTTCAGCTTAGTCTGTCTCTCCTGATAAAACAAAGGTAAAAAAGGGTAGGGTGGGGATGAGGATGGGGATGGGGATGGGGGGCTATGGCGACAGGATGTCGCTATACCTATGCACATGGGGGGGTGAGAGCGGGTACACACAGTGAGGGATATGAGGGGTGGTGCCATGGTGGTTTGCCATGCCAACCCCGTGGCATGGTGGGTGGGTTGCTGGCATTGGTCGACAGGGTACTAGGTCTGGGTGCTGGTGTGTTTTTGTTGTACCTGGCCCAAACCTTTTTTTTTTAAATGTTTTTACCACCCCCCCATGATATGCACCCCCTTGGAGTTGAGAATTTTTTAGTAGGGGTGCAGGGTGTGAAGCCCCCAGAAAACATTAAAAACTAAGTCCCTGGTGCTTGCTTTGCGGCTAAGTGTCAGAGTGCAAATAAATTTTCGGCCCTCTTGACTTCTGTATATTGGCGATCACCTTTAGGCTTTCGCCGTTATGACAAGGAACTGAAAAAAGCACACACGGGGGTGTGAAATGCTGTAGGGAGGTGTTCTTCTTGTGGCAGTTACCAGGTGACTATACCTTTCATCTTAGCAACATGCCCTGCACACTTTTGCACATTGTAATCTAAATAAACTTGTTTACATCCTTGCAGTTTGTGCCTCAGGTTTGCATAGCCTGTGAGGGAGGGCAGTGCGAGGTCCGTTTGTTTGCACTGCTAGTTTTCTTCACCATACGTACTGCACTAGCTAGGGATGGTTCAATTTTTTTGTTGGATTGTCTGATCCATTTTGCAAAGAATCTTATACCCTGTCAAATGCACTTGTATTTTTAAACATATTTCTACAATTGCTCATAAAAATTGGTGTTGCTGTCACTCCAGGGTCCAAGCTTTTCTTCCCCTTAAATATTGCAGAAGCTTATTTTTTTCAAATGCTCTCTTTCTAAAGGTTTTATTTTGTTCTGTTTGCTCTACTCCCTTGATCTGTACCAAGTGCTCCTCTGTCAGAGCATTTACTATGGCATCATGTTATGGGATGCTGCTGGGTTACTCTTCTCCTTGCCCATTGGTCACTATGGTATGCCCACAGTCAGCAACTGCTTCTTTAACCATGTTGGAGCTCCCTTGCCCTGTGGCATCTGTTCAGGCTTGGATGTTTCCACCTCCATGGCCCTCCATCAGTAATGTCCTGCATCTACACATTGGGGTAGAGAGTGGCAAGGGAATACTGATGGCACCCTCCCCCCTGGGTCACCAGGAGGCAGCAGTAAAGTGTTGGGTGTGACGTTCCTCCTTTGGAGGCATCACATGTCTTTTGGTGTAATATTGGTGAAGGCTGCATGGTCTGTTAGTCTGAGCATTTGCTTGGGAACCAAGAGATCACAGATTCAAACCTCACCAGAGTCAAGTACTCTCTGTGTAACCTTGAGCGAGTAATTTAAAGTCCTAGGTTTTCAGTCCACCCTGCTACATAAATAACATAGCTCTCAACCTTTTGTCACTGACATGAGAGACAGGGACACTCAAAATATGGGGCAATGAGGGAAAGTGACCCTCATAATGAGAGACACATCCTCAAACTTGGATATACTATCTCAGAACACTGTGAAAACCATTGTGCTTACCTGAGCAGAGTTTATTTTTCATTTAGCATCTTAGAAAATTATGAATTTCTGCTTTAAAGTCTGAATTTACAGCACATTCTCTGTGTAGGCAGCACCTTCTCTGTGAGGGACAGGTGAGAGACAGAGCAGTTTCGAGGGGTAAAATGAGGGATGTCCCTCATAATCAGGGACAGTTGAGAAGTACTATAAATAGAAGCAGGACTCCACTGAAAATGAGATATTGCATCTCAGCTGGGCTATCCTGTGTAAATAAATTGTAGGATATTTAGTTTTTCTTTTCTTGGTTCAATTAATATTTTTGCCTTGAAAAAAAGTTGAAACTTTATTAAGTCCATTTGTGTCTGCATGCTTATATAATGGATGCACAGAGACATTGATGTGCCTTTATGATAAAAATGGACTCTTATTTTCTAATATTGCTGACTCCTATAGATTTTTAGAAACATTTTGGCCCATTTAAGAGATACTGATGTGTGCATGGTGGAAACTTGCCTGCATACAGACCAGCAACCCACAGAATAGTCTAAGAACAAATGAATCCCTTATTATGGTTCAGTCCAGACAAACTAGGTCGCATCTGGAATAGAGCATGTTGCTCAGTATGCCTTCCTGGTAAATCTTGTAAATAAATAAATAAATAAAATGTTCAGTGTAGGAAATACACTTTATCATCTTTGGGAGCTATGTGGGCCCATGAGCATCCTACCATTAAATTGAGCCCCTTTTCCCATTATGTCAATGGCAGTGAAGTGTGACTTACTGGGGCTCACTTAAGAGCTATGGGATCGAGCCCTGGAAAGCCTCCTCCCCCAGCCTAAATTCTAACACTAGCTATTGCCTCATACAAAACATTTGATTATTTTTTTTAAGATATTAGGCTCTCAATCTGTAATCCAGATATTTTACTGCGTTCATTCAAGAACAAATGATTTTGATAAAAAAGAAGCACTTGCAATGTACAAAAACTGCCAAGTGTAAAAAACAGGTCAGCAGTAATATGATATGGGGCAGGGTTTTCAGAAGGGCAAATGTTGACCCAAATGTGTGTTACCACCGCATTCTCATCTGCTTGAGTGCATCTAAGCCCTGGGCCCTGGCTATCTGACTGATCTCCTTACACCTGCCACCTCAGTCCATTCCCTCCATTCTTCGACTAGGGGCCCTCTTGATGTTCCCAGGGTCAGGCTTTAAACATCTGGTGACCGTGCCTTCAGTTTCACTGGGCCGACCCTGTGGAACACCTTTCCAGCTGCTGTCAGGGGGGCCCTGACAGTTAAGTCTTTTAAAAAGGGGCTAAATACATACCTGTTTTCTTTGGCCTTCCCTGACGAAGACATTTGACCTGCACTGACCACCTGAGGTTTTATTTATTCTGAGATTTATTGTTTTAATTGGTATGTTTATATATGTTTTATAGAATTCTGTATTGTCTTTATCTAGTCTGTTTTAATGTGAGGTGCCCAGAGCCTCTGGGATTGGGCACCATAGAAATAAAATTCCCTTTGCTATGCAGTTCTGCTGCTATTTTCAAACAATGTGTCAGTTTGTAACAAAATGTCTTGATCTGTGGAAAAAAAATATAAATGTGGTTTGCATTACTTTTTACCACAAAAGTTTGATGCTGTTAGACAGTTCACACACATTTCTATTTTTGAAAATGCGGTGGATGTGTTTCAGAAAGACCCTTTAGAAGATCCTGCCTATGTAATGTAATGGAAGAATAAGGCCAAGCTAGATGATATGCTCATTCATATGTATGTGTGTTTTCTTTATAGGGGCATAGAAAGCATTTTGGATGATAGATGCTTGGACAGCCCAACAAAGCTTGTTGCTTCTGTTAATCCAAAGCCAGAGTGCATATCCTCTGCATGAGTAAAGGGAATGACTAAAGGCAGTTCACTCCAATTGCAGAAAAACTCAAGTGACCAAAGAACAATTTATTTTGCCATGTTAAACGTGACACAATAGGTAATAGTATGGCACCCAACCATTTGTATACCCACACTTGGGGGTGGGGTAAGTTATTATCATCAATTGTTTTTTGTTAAGGTCAGGGTCACGTTACGAATACTCCATCAGGAATTGTCATGATGTGGCATTCAGCTTAGTTATTTGATTGAGATTGAATCCATGGGACATAGTCCTGCATTGAAAAGCCACAAACCTTGAGATCCTGGGCCGGATGGTCAGAACCCAGGCTGGCAGCATTCTAATGTGATTTCCTATTGCATGTGGCAATTGATGCAAGCTGGACCATCTTTTTGTGGTCTAGCTTGTGTTAGCCTCAGGGATCCACTCGGTCAGTGCACCCACTTAAGATGGTGCTATACTGGAGCTGGTACTTACAAACAGGGACAGTGTGGCAGATGTCAAGTTGGCAAGTCACCTGGGGACCAATTATCACTGTACAGTGTGATTCAACATAAGGACAACTGCAGATTCCAGACACATTAGGGTGAGGGTTCTAGACTTCAAGAGGGCAGATTTTATAAAGAGGTTGTAAGATTTTGTAAAGATGAGACATGATCTGGCAGGGGGACATGACCTATGTGGGGTGGAAGAACAGTGGGAATTATTAAAGGTGGCCATATTGATGGCTACAAATCTCTGCAACAGGCAAGTGAGTAAAAGTAAGAGGAAAAACAGACCACTGTGGTTTTCGGGAGAGGCAGCTGGAAAGGTAAAAGCTAAAAGGGTAGCATGCAGATGGCATAAGGAGATGCAGAGGTAGGAGGATAGGGAGGTTTATCAAGAGAAACAGAGGGAAGCAGGGGAAGCAGCAATGAGTGCAAAGGCACAAACTGAAGAGAGGATCACCCAAGAAGTAACGAGAGGGGAGAAAACATTTTTATGGGTATATGAGTGAAAGGAGGAAGACCGGGGAGGAATTGTAAGATTAAAATGGGATGGGGGGGAGCTGTACAGAGTGAGGTCTGTGACAATTCGCTCCCATCAGTTTGCTCCCTGCTATTTCACTTCCATCAATTCACTCCCACGATAACTCACTCCTGTACATTCTGCTCCCATTAATACACTTCTACTCCCATGGTCCCACACTATAGTTTACAAAAAGTAAATTATTTAATAAGACTTACATATCAGTACCTTTCTGAACATTCAGTTTAGAACCAGACATCAATGCAAAATGTTCAAAATGTGCACACATCAATATGCTCCTGCTACCATGCTCCTACGCTACAGTTCAAACTCCAAGCAAAAAAGTAAAGTAAATTAATTAATTAAAATTAGGGGGAAGCTGATCTGCTTTAAACATATAATTAACTTGTCCAGATTAAATTGATGACATTGATTAACAAGATGGACATCACAACAAATGGTAATTAGCAGTTTTTTATAGTTTGCCCAAATTTGTACCACTGAAATAAAACTGGCCCAAAGTAATGATCTAGTATGTCTGTGTAGCATTTGCAAGATAACAACCCAATTTATTATTTCTGAGAGGCAAAAGTGTAAACTGGTGGATGAAAACAAATACATATCCATGCACCACAAGAGAGGCTGTGATGGGAAGTCAATCTGGCAATCCGAAAATGCCGTTAAGCATAAAGACTGCAATGACAGGGTGCACACTTGAAGCTACGATAAGTCTGTCACCATTAATAGATTCAGCAAGCACATCCATGCACCTGACCCAGCAGTGGGTGACAAGGGTGAAGCCATGCAGCGTGTTAAGCAAAGGGCAGCAGCTACTCAGGACACCACTGCCCAAGTGCTGTTACATGCAAAGAAGCATGCGTTCTTGGCCGCTCAAGGCAAAATAATCGATGAAACCTCAAAATAATTATTCGAAGAGTCAGAGCCCATGGTGCTCCTGCCAGCCCGAAAGACCTAACAGACCTAATCATTCCACCACAATATAAGAAATACATGCCAAACTCTAGGGAGGGGGCAGTAAACTTTTTGTTCCACGATAGTGTCTCTGGCCCTGACCTCATACTGATATTTGAGACAGAGAACAATTTGACATTCCTGGAAAGTTCAAAACATTGGTATGCAGATGTCACATTTAATGTAGCTTCCCTATTATCTGATCAAATGTACATTATAAATGATAATTAGCGAGCGTTTTAGCAACATGCAGCCTGCAAGTTACACACTACTACCTGGCAGGCAAAGAGACACCTATGAGGCATGCTGCAAGTGTTGAAAGAACTGAACCCTAGGCTGAATCCTGAGGAGTTAATGACAGATTTTGAGAGAGCATTTAAATCTACATTTCCACAGACACGTCAAGTTGGTTGCTTCTTTCATTTCATGCAATGCATCTACTGCAAAATATAAGATGAGGGACTTGCTGCTAGGTATTGTCAGCGCTCTGAGTTCACACTGAAATGTAAATATTTGCCCGCTTTAGCCTTTTACCCTCCCAATTAGGTTGTCTCTCACTTTAAAGAAATAACAGATGAGAATCTGAATGTTTTTCCGCCTGACTTGGAACCCATAACTGATTATTTTGAAGACACCTGGATTGGGAGAAGGAACCATCAGGGCAATGGATGCCACCAGCCAAATTTTCCTGTTGAACTGTGGAATCACTGTGACAGTGTCCATGACAAGAGAGCCAAAACAAACAATGTGGTTGAAGCATCCCACCGGGGCATGCAGAGTATTCTTTGCATGGTACATCCAAAAATTTGGAAGTTCATCGACGGTATCAGAGGAATACAGAAAAAGAGGGACTCTGAAATTGAGCAGCTTATAGCTGGAAATGCACCCACTGTATCTCACTGTATGTACAGGGATAACACTCAGAGGCTGGAGTACATCATTGAATAGTGTGCTGACTGCACAACTGAGGAATTCCTACGTGGTACAGCCCGCAGTTTTGAGAACTGAGTATTTTAATTTTATGATCGTATTGCAATTTAGCTTAATTGTGGTTCTGATTCTGATTTGTTTTTGAATAAATTCTCTAGCAACATTTAATTTTATTGCTGCCTTTTGAAGGGGAACACTAAAAACACAACAGCTCCCTTTGGCACCTAACTTCAATGTTACCTGGGACCTGATGAATGATAAATGATGCTCACAGCTGCACAATCACCGCTCTACTGACCACAGACTACTGGTAAGAGCTCTCCAACATATAGCTTTAGCAAAACAAAGGGAATAAGTAGCAAGTTGGTAGGTTTCAATGGGAAAAAATAGCTGGAGCGAGTTGTCATGGGAGCAGGTTGTCATGGGAGCGAATTGTCGGGAGCGAATTATCACGTTCCCTGCAGAAGAAGATCAGGAAAAAACAGACATACTGCACAAATACATTTGTTTGGTGTTCACAGTGGAGGCAAGAGGGGAGGAGGCCACAAAAAATAACACGTTCTCTGTAAGGCAGAAAAGACTAGTCCTTTCTCAGAGGAGAGGGTCCTAAAGGCACTCACTTATCTGAAAGTAGACAAAGCAATGGCACCAGATGGGGTATATGGTAGGGTACTGAAGGAGCTCAGAGAGAAAGCAGCTGCACCTCTGACAGCCCTTTTCAATAACTCACTGGAAACGGGTGTGGTTTCAGGAGATGGAAGGAGGGCAGAAGTAGCCCCCTTTCATAAAAGTGGTAGCAGGAAGAAGGCTGGAAATTATAGGCCAGTCAGTCTTACCTTGGTGGTGGGAAAAGTTAATGGAATCACTGTTGAAGGAGAGGATTGCAGAATATCTAGAATTAAATGAATTACAAGACCAGAGACAGGATGTGTTGATGGGGGGGGGGGGTCATATCAAACAAATTTGATTTCTTTGATTGGATGACTAAGGTATTATATCAGGGTGGTGCGGTGGATTGGCATACCTAAATTTCACTAAGGCATTCAACACGATTCAACAGAACAGACTATTAAACCAGCTGGAGAGTTTAGGAGTGGGTCCAAAGGTGGTAAACTGGGTAAAAAACTGGTTAGGGTATAAGGGACAGAGAGTGGTGGTAAATGGAATTCACTCCTACGAGGGGAGGGTGACCAACAGGGTGCCTCGGGGATCAGCACTGTGACCAGTACTATTTAATGCATTTATATGTCACATTGCAGAGAAGCTGGATGAAAAGGTTTGCCTCCTTGCAGATGGTATCAAAATCTGTAATAAGGTGGACACTCCAGGGAGATGGAAAGGATGAATACAGACCTAAGAAAATTTGAGGAGTGGTCAAGGGTATGGCAACTGGGTTTCAATGCAAAAAAGTGCAAAATAATGCACTTGGTGTATGGAAACCCAGGGGCAGAACATAACATTTGGGTAGTGTTAGTGACAACAACCAAGCAAGATAGAGATTTAGGTGTAATCATCTCAAATGATCTAAAGGTAGCCAGGCAGTTTGACAATACAGTTGAGAAGGTGAGTGGGATGCTTGGCTGCATAGGGAGAAGGATCACTAGTAGCAGGACAGAGGTGGTGTTGCTTCTGTATAGTCTGCTGGTGAGACCTCATCTGGAATGTGTACAGTTCTGGAGACCATGTGCTAGATATTCAAAGTAGTTGCACCAGTGCAATCCCAGAAATGCTCCTGGGACAATATTCAAAAGAGGAACTTGTGCAGCACATGTCCCGATTCACCGGGGTGCAAAGATAATGTATGCAGCACATCCTTATATTCAGCCTGGGATGTGCGGTGCATATGCTGGCACAACCCTGAGATGCGCCGTACACTGAGGCACAAAGTTGAGCTTTAAAAAGAAGTCTCAAATGTTAGCCACCCACAGGCAGGCCACTGTAGTGCAGGGCGCAACACAGCAGCCACCAGCCATGGGTGGCTTCCCCCCAGAACACCATCCACAAGCACCCACATAACCCCTTGGTGGTCTATTGGTATCCCTTCCCTCCCTGTAGCTGTGATCTCTATAAATAAATATTGGAAATATCTCTGGCAGTCTAGTGGTACCCCACCCCTCCCATAACCCCGATCGCAAGACATATATGTTTAAAATAGCCCTGGTAGTCTAGTGGTACCTCCCCACCCCTCCCGTAATGCTGATCACCTGTAAGTCCTATGGAAAAATATCCCTGGTGGCCCAGTGGCACCCCCACCCCTGGGACCCCTGCCCACCTACCTGCCCCCCCATCATTGTGGCAGCAACAAACCCACCTGCACCACCCGCTGCCCGCCAGATGGCAGCTACAGTATCAGCTGTAAGCCCATTGGTCCACTCTGTGGACCAATGGGCTGCAGTACATATTTAATAGTCATTCACAAATATGTGAATGAAGTCATTCATTCACATATTTGTGAATGACTATTACAGTATGCACTGCAAGCCCATTGGTCCACAGTGTGGACCAATGGGCTTACAACTGATACTGTAAGCTGGCATTCGATGGGCAGCTGGGTAGTATGTGGGTGTGTTTGTTGCTGCCTGCCGATGATGGGGGGAGATAGGTAGGCATGGGGTCCTATGTGGGTGAGGGGGTGGGTGGTGCCACTGGACCACCAGGGATATTTTTCTGTAGGGTCTACTGGTGATCATCATTATGGAAGGGGTGGGGGGGCACCACTAGACTACCAGGGCTATTTTAAACATACATGTATTGCTATAGGGACTACAGGAGGGGTGGAGGAGTACCACTAGACCACCTGGGCTATTGTAAACATATATGTATTGCGATCTGGTTACAGGAGGGGTGGGGGGTACCACTAGACTACCAGGGATATCTTTTTCTGTTATGTTCAAGGTCACGGCCACGGGAGGGTGGGGGCAATTGCTGACCCCTTTGGCAGCACTGTATGCTGTGCAGGGCACCATGCACATCACTTGCCAGCCCTGCACAATTCATGCAAATGGGGCCATAATGATATGCAAATGGTCCCATTTGTGCCTTGCATACATTATGGCCCCATTTGTATACTGCCGGCTGAATATCAGGTATTTATGCACTGTTTAACTCTGTTGTGCTGGCGCAGTTCCCATTCCTGGAATCCAGCCCTGTCTGTGGGGGATGTGCCAGTGCATGGTATTTATGCAGTGTGCATTACCTGTTGTATTCAGAGGAGATGCTCCATTGCAACACAGTTGGGTTGCGCCACCACATGCACCGTTGCCGGGTACAATTCTGAATATCGGGGTCCATATGTACAAAAATACATAGACAGAGTGGAGGTGGTCCATAGGAGAGCAGCTAAGATGGTGAGGGGTCTACAGCACAAGCAGTATGAAGAGAGACTTAGGGAACTCAATATGTACACCCTGGAAGAGATGAGGAAGAGGAAGATATCACAGACACCTATAAATACCTACATGGGGTAAATAAAGTACAGGAGAGGAGTATTTTTCAGAAAAAATGTACTCAAGAGCAAGAGAACACGATTTGAAATTGGAGGGTAGATTCAGGAAAGATATGAGACAGTACTTCTTCACCGAAAGGGTGGTGGATTCCTGAAACAGCCTACCAGCCAAGGTAGCCAGGGCAAAAACAGTGGAAGGGTTCAAGAAAGCTTGGGATAAGCATAAGAGAATATTAGAGGGAAGGAATGGGGGGGGGGGCAGCCAGAGGTCAAATAGGGTCTGTAGTGATACTGTAGAGAAAATGGGCAGACTGGGTGGGCCAAGTGGTCCTTATCTGCTCACAGATTCTATGTTTCTATGACTGTTTTCACTGAACTTGTGGCAAAGGGGTATGGCACACAAAAAGGGTTTGATGCAGGGCTTAATGCAAGCCCAGCACCACCCTTTAAAAATCCCGTCCCCAAACTCTGAGATAAAGTGCCAACCCAGGGCATACAATAAAAAAAAGAGCTGTCACTCATCTTTCCTTGGGGTTCAATGCCATGCAGTGAGTCAGTAGTTTGGGTGGTGTCTCATAATTCTACAAAGAAATGCATGCATCACTGCATCTCTGTACATTTTTTTTGTTCAGCAGTAGCAGGTGAAACCAACACCAGCAGCAGCAGCATGTGTTCCTGAAATCTGTAAAACACCTACACATAGGTTTATTTTGTAAAATCTAACACATTTTCACTCAAACTAATGCTCACTCCAAAATTCATATCTCAGCCTTCTCATCATGCAGCACAATGTTTTGACAGACCTCTTTATCACACCGTCTGCTTTTGTTCATGGTTTTACCTGCTGCCACTGAAAAAATAATTATTCAATAATGCAGTGGTATACACTTTTCTATGTGGAACCAGGAGGCACCATCCCTTAATGTTGCAGGATCTTAGGAAGTGTTGCTTCTTGGACCTTAACTTTTAGTTTTCCGACCTCTGTGGATTTGGTGGGAAACTAACATCATTTTAACAAACGTTTTGCTAATAAATTGTACAAGAATTAAAAACAAAAGAATGAGCAGGCAACTGACAAGATAGCAGTCTGAGTAAATGACACTGTGCCAACCGGTGGCAAATCCGCTAACAACCCCAGCAACACACCAGCTGACGGGACCATTCTGGTATTTTTCAACTTCAAAAAATAAAATCTAACTAATCCTGAAATTTCTAATTGAAATTCAGCAAAGAACTGAAGTAATTGCCAAAAACCAGCAGTGGCTCTGTGAATAGTGGTCAGGAAGCTGGCAGCAACGATGGTGATGGTGGCAGCTTCTTTCACAGACACTTCCAAAATTAAATGTATGCTGCAGCAACTAGCAAAAGGAATTTCAGTGTTTAAACTCTGAGGAGGAGGAGAAAATCCAAGATCCACAGCATAAAGCAAGAGACCCTGAGGCCTGCTTGTTAACATCAACAACAAGGACAGCCACCATGAGGCCAGAATCCTGGAGCTGGAGCACCTAGTCATCCTGCTATGGGAACAGGCTAAGGATGCCACAAACAGAAGCAGAAGAAATAATCTCAACTTTGTAGGTTTTTCCGAGTGAGCGGAAAGCAGAGATGTGTCATCCTTTTTACAAAAATAACTTCCTGGCCTGCTTAAGCATACATGGAAAGCTGGGCTAGAGATGGATCTCGCCCACTGCATCCTGAGTCCTGGGTCCCAGAAAGAAGAGAGACCCTGGCCCATTTTTGTGTGATACCTACACTACACTGACACATAGCAAATCCTAACCCTAGCCTTTGATGAAGGTCACTGGTATAGTGGCCCACAGGATCTTTATTTTCTCTGATTTTTCTAATGAACTGGCACAGAAAAGGAAGGGATATGCCTATGTAAAAAAAAACTGCTTCAGAAACAAGGAGTTCCCTACAAATTACAGTATCCCACTAAGCCTTACCTCATGAGAAATGATGTTTCCTACACTTTCACCAGCCTTGACGAGGTCTTGAGCTACATCACGAAGCAGCTAACAGGCTGAATCAAGACCAGGCAGCTTTTGGGCAACAGAGATCGGACACAGAGCATCACACCTCTCGGCAGCCACAGTACCACTATGAGGCACCAGGCAGCTCTCAACAAGAACCCATGGAGTGGTGAACCTCCAGATTCAGGAGGTCAGCTCAAAGATGGGACAGGCAGAGATCTGGGAGGAAAGAACACAAGGGACCCAGGAGGTAAGACAGTAAAGACTCCAGACTTTTTGCTCACTGTTTGGAATCAAGGTGGGGGCAATCCCTGAAGAGACTCAGGAAGTTGCTAGCCCAACCATTAGCAAAACCACTGCTAGATTCACCATCTAAGTCATGCCCCTCAACCTCAGCATCCCAGAACCGCTCTCGGGCCAAATGACTAGTGTCTGACCAAGGAGAAGCCACAGCTGTAGCCCAAGCACAGCCAGAATGGGAAGGGGGCTTGGCTCAGCCCAACATAATTTGACTCTTGTTTGCTGTACAGATCTCAAGATGGTGACCAAGGGCCAGCCCAGTGGCGCTAAGGGTTGAGGCGCTGGACGCCACACTTCACACCATGCTGGCGACCTGAGTTTGGGAGCAAGCTCGGGTGCCGGGGGGTCGGCAGGGGAGGGACTGAATTGAGCGCCCGCTGGGCTACTCTCCTGTCCCAGGGGGAGGGCATTGGGGAGCTCGGCACTCCAGTGGTCCCTGGTGGAGACTGGGGGGTGCTGCAGTAGCGCGGGGTTGCACATAATAGTGTGCCCGATGCTGGCAAGGCTGCCATGCACCATAGCGCCGGGGGTGCACATGCAGGGATAGGGTCGGGCAAAACAGAACATAGGAAAACCCTGGTTCCAGGGGTAGGTGATGGCACCAATCCCCATGTCCACGACTGGATCCAACTTGGCAGACCTTCACGTACCTTATGCCCAGAGGCCCACATCTGTAGCTGGAGTATACAAATTGAAGAGCACCCAAGGTAGGAGGGGCGGCCCTACCCCTAAGGGTTAAGCTGGGGGTTCCAGATGTGAGGCGGGGGCAGAGGAGAGGAAGGTTCAGCCAGGAGACTTCAGGCAGGACAGGACAAAGGTTGGATGCCTGAGAGAGGCTCCTGGATCCGTGACCGGAGGGAAAAAGAATCGGAAAAAAAAAAAAAAAAAAAGATGCCGACCAGGCTGGGCCAGCTATCACTTTGGGAGTGATTTTAGATCAGTTTTGTTTTAAAGTTTAGGTCTAAGTCTGTGTCTCGTGTCAAAATCTGTGTTTCTTAAGTTCAACGCTTGATTGTGATTTTTTGAGAATACTGAGAGGTTTTTGAGTTTGTGAGTTCAGACAACGTGTTTGGTGTGAAAGTTTAGAAGCCTATCATGGCTTTTTTTTTCCAGTTATTTCACCTAACGCTGGAACATTACTACTACTAAATCTTTTGGATTATTCCTGATTAGTTGACTGAGACTGGGACAAGTCTTGAAACCCAGTTTTTAGCCTGTATATTTTATTCCAATTTGCATTTCTTGGTTATTTTTTCAGAAGGAATTAACTCTCTGACCCACCTGCCCTTTGTGTGATTCTATCTATTTTGGAGCCTCGGACAGCCTGTTGTAGGAGTTCCCAGTGTTGGCGGTGGCTGGTGGCATTTTCGTTGCTGAGTTGCTGATTGTTTCACCTCACCAGGTCGTGAATTAGTCACTTGGCCGCTCAGCTACTCCGGAGGACTGTGTTTTTCCATCTGGACTAGTCGGAGTTATCGATTGCTCTTCATCTGACTGGTTTGCAGACTTGCTGCTTGGCTCCTCTGGATGACTGTGCTTCTTCTTGGACCAGCCTGAGTGCCAACTGGGGGGATTTGATCTTGGTGGAGGAAGGGGGCTGTTCTGGGCCCAGGGGGCTTTCGGCAGGTCTGTGGACCAGCCTCTGGAGAGTGGCTGGTGGTGTGAGTAGGGTTGCAGATCGACTGCTGTAGGGTGACCAATGATTGTAGCCAAGTTCCTGCTGTCTCTTGGGCTTGGGAGGTCTTACCACCCCCTCCTTGTCATTCCCTTCTGTGCTGTCATTTGATCACTTGAAAGCATTCTGGATTTGCTGCTATTTTTGTCCTCCAGCGCTGATAGTTAAGATCAAAGGCTTGATTGTGGAATATACTTCATGTATTTGGACTTGGGCAGGTGGGTTGAAGATCTAAGTTTTCTCAAGGTCAAAAGCCTTGGCAGTGAGAGTGCCAGAATTAAGTTTTGCATTTCGGGGATTTGAAAGAACTTGGACAGTGACAGTGTCCTATTCTTTATCATGTTTGGTTTTGGCTGTGAGTAGTGAGAGCCTCCACAGCTTTTTAATTAACGAATGAAGGGTGTATATAGATTTCACTGAACTGGTCTGAACTTATATTGGAAAATTTATGACTGTATCTTTATCCTCATAATTTCTCTTTAAGATAATGTTAATCTGAACTTGTTCTAAATTGAAAATATTTTCTCTCTCTATATTGCTGCTGTTTTGCTAAATTTTTATCGGGGGTACATTTAGAGGGATTTTGTTTGTATTTGCTAAAAATTGGGAGTGGAATGTATGGGCGTGTGTGTGAATGGTGGATAAGGGTTGGATGATATATGTGCTGAGCATTTATTAGAGTGGGTTGTTTTATGGCAGGGATAATTTGTCGGGAGGGAAATTTGTAGGGAAGGTTTTATAGTTTTTGATCATTAGTATTATCCTAGAGTTATTATTTCTTGTTGATTGGTAGGGTTTTGGGATTATGGGTGGGTTATTGGTTGTAGCATATGTGTTGTTTGCTGCTGCTGGTTAATTTGAGGAGCTATGTGTTGGAAGGGGCTCTCAGCAGTTAGGCACTACTCTCCCATGAGGCTCAGGGATCTCCATCCCTTTTTCTGCCTCCTCTGCCCATTGAAGTTTATGGGTGGTGTTGGGCATTGGGGATAGCCAGGAGGAGGAGGAGGAGAAGTTGGTGAGTTAGTGGCTCTGGGCCTGGTGGGGTGTTGGAGCAGAGTGGGCAGATTGAGGTAGTGGGGTCAAGGAGATGCCCTGGGGTGAAATGGATCCAGGAAAGGGGACCACTCTGCCTGGTTCCCATACCCAAGGGCTCCACCTTGAGTGGGCAGATAGCTTGTTCAACTTTGGTGACCTATCCTACTCGGGCAGCATTGTGCAATGCCAGGTTTGTCAAGAACAAGATGGCAATTATTGCTGATCTCATTGGGTCAAATGACCTGGCTTACATCACCGAGACCTGGCTGGATGAGAATGCTGGCCCAATATTGGACTCAGCAAATCCAGCCTGGTACTCGGTGATGCACCACCCGAGACAGGATCATAGGGGTGGGGAAATGGATCTGAACTTTGTAGACATCCCTGTGGTAACAACCAGGTCCTTTGAGTGTATTGTGGGTGCAGGTGCAGGTTGCAAGATACTCCTCATCTACCCAGAGATGGCAGAGAATTCCTGCAGGAAGTAGTAGACTTCATTGCTGATCTGGCATTGAAGTCCCCCAGATGGATAATTCACTGGGACTTAAATGCCTGGGTCAGCAATGAACTGTCACGTTTTGGACAAGACCTCCTCCAACTGATGAATTTGTTGGGCCTGACAGAGGTGGTTACCTCTGCCACCCATAATCACAGACACACATTGGACCTGGTCTTCCTTCTAGGGATGGAGATCTCCGACTTGGTGGTAGAGCCAGTCAGATGGTTGGACTATCATACTATAGGGTTCAGATTTGAGGCCCTTCCCCAATAGTCCTGCCACTTTGGAAATGGTCCAGTACAGCCCTTTGAGGGGTTTGACCCCAGATGGTCTTATGGCAGTGCTGGATCTTTTTGGCCTGCCAAATGTTAGCGGGGAACTGGGGGAACTGGTATTAGCCTATAATAAAGCAGTTTCAGGTGCCCTTGATTCTCAGCTCCAGTCCATGTTCGACCCCTCACTCTTCACCCAAGGTCCCCTTGGATTAATGGGACTTTGATGGAGTTGAGGTGTAGGGGTTGAGGGCTGGAGCGGCGGTGCTGGTGGAAATTGGGCCTGGTTAGTGACAAACTTAGACTGATGGACCATTATAGAGACTATTAATCTGCAATTTCTTGTAAGAAGGCAGAGTTCCTGTCCAAAGAGATTGTGGCAGCAAGGAATCGACCTGCTCAGCTCTTCTGAACTGTTGATAGACTGTGCAATCCAGCCTGTCTTCAGTCACGGGGAGAATTTTCACAGGTTAAGTGTGATGAGTTTGCTCGATTCTTCCCTGATAAGGTTGCTACTATCAAGTCTGAGATCCACTCAGCACCCATCATGGGGTGTTGCAGTGGTTGGCAGGAGGTTACAGGCTCAAAGTTTACCTGATCTGACTTAGACCGGCAATCATGGACATTGTGTTGGTCACAAAGGATATACATCCAACTAGTTGTAGTTTGGACCTGGGCCCAACCTGCCTCCTTATGGGGTGTATTGAAGTCATCGGCCCGGTCCTGGCTAGGATTGTCTGGAGCTCATTAGATTCATGGGTGTTTCCTTAACCCTGAAGTAGGCAATAGTAACTCCCCTCCTGAAAAAAAATTTCCCTCGACCCAGACTGCTTAACCAACTACAGACCTGTCTCTATCCTGCCCTTTTGTGGGCAAAGTTATTGAGAAGGTGGTTGCAGCGCAGCTGAATGACCATTTAATTTCTCATAATGTCTACAATCCTCTCCAGTCCAGGTTCAGGAAGAAGCATAGTACCAAGACTGCCCTTGTCTGGGTACTTAATGATCTCCTGATAGCGAGAGATCAGAAGAGCCATTCCATCTTGGTTCTCCTTGATCTCTCTGTGGTGTTTGACACGGTGGACCATGGGGTGCTGCTCGAACTCCTGTGGACTGACTGGTACAGTCCTCAGAGGGTTTCAATCATTCCTCATGGGCAGGACACAGAGAGTGGCGTCAGGAATTTATTCCTTGTCCCCTCTCCCCCTGTCATGTGTAGTTCTTTAGGGTTCTGTGTTATCCCTCATGTTGTTCTCTGTGTATATGCTGCCATTGGGAGACAGTATTAGGTGGTATGGGCTGAGGTTTCATTGCTATGGAGATGATACTCAGCTCTACATGTCCTTTGTGCCAGGGCAGTATGATGCGGTCTCAGATTTCAATAGCTGCCTCTCCGAGATTCAGGACTGGATGAGCATCAACTGGCTGAACTTGAATTCGGGCAAAACTGAGGTGCTAGTTGTGGACCCTGGACACCAGAGCATGGGGTTGTCAGTGGGTCTTCTTTCTAGGCTTTGGCTTAGAGGAGACCAGCTGCTTACCTCAGACTGGGCTCGAAATCTGGGCATTGTGTTTGACAGTGGCTTGACCTTAAAATCTCAAGTGTCTGCTGTTGTTAAATCTTCATTTTACCATCTGAGTAGAATAACACCCAGATCAAATGCCTGGTCTCCGGTGATGATCTTCCAACATTGGTCCTTGCCTTTGTGACCTCCAGCTTTGACTACTGCAGTGCCCTCTACCTGTGGCTACCAGGGGTTGATTTCCGCTGATTGCATCTGGTGCAGAACGCGGCAGTCAGGTTGTTGACTGGTCTATCAAGATCTAGCCTTGTTTTGCCTGTGCTCCATGAGCTGCACTGGCTGCCTATGTACTGGCGGATCACCTTCAGGGTTGGATTACTGACCTATAAAGCCCTACATGGGCAGGGACGAGGCTGCCTGCAAGATCTCCTTCACCCCTACTGCCCCCTCCATTCACTACAGTCCTCTGACGAGGGATTGCTAGAGATTCCCAGGGTCCATTTGAAGACCTCTGGTTCTCATTCATTTGCATTTGCTGCACCGACCCTGTGGAATTCTCTACCTCATTGGATTAGAGAGTGCCCGACTGTCGAGGGTTTTAAATCTGCCCTAAAAACTTATTTATTTACCCTGGCTTTTCCTGATTGATTGTTCTGACCTATTGATGTGATTTTATTGTATGAATATTATTTGTTGTTTTACACGTTTTTATTGATTTAATATGTGTACAACACTATGATTATTTTTTGGAATAGCGTTTTATAAATAAAGAATTGCTTGTACCTAAAAGGGGCCTGTATGGGACTTAGCACAAACAGCACCCAACTCACAAATATCCTTTTCTGATATTTTAAAGTTTATTTTGCAGGTATCTCTTTTGTTATGATGATTTCCTGATCTGCTTCCTGTCTAGGTATCCCCTCTTTATTCCCTCTCACACCTCCAGTTCTGATGCCCAAACCCAGCCTCTGTTCACCTCAGCCTAAGACCATCCATTTGCCTTAAGGTACAGCGTGATCCTCTACTTTGAATCCTAAGCATTGCCATCTCATGCTGATGCTGCTCACCCCCGCTCCAACCACTCCCCCTCACGTTAGAGCCTGGCTTCAATTGCACAGCAGTGAACTCTGCAGCCCACACTGGCAGGTGGACCCCCCCCCCATAGCACAATCATTCTTGGACTCCTGAGTGGCATCTTGGTGCTTCCAACCCCCAGTCTGTCACTCATGGTGACAGAGTCTTCTCAGTTGACAGACTGACAGAGACAGGTCTCCACATATCCCACAGTTCCACTGGATTTGGCAGTATTGGTCATCTCACCTTTCTTATTAGATGGGCTTGGGAGCATGGGAACTGGGCCAGGGGTCACATCCGCAGTCTTACCTAGACAACCATGCCTGGTAACCTAACAATGGATGGGTGGTGTTGGGCATCATGCTTGTACACACGGACTTCTCTGGCATGTCAAGCATCAAGGCAGGGTGTGGGGTATTGAGCAGTCAGCAAGCATAAAGGATTGGGTCCCCCCCCACCCACATGGGACATGACCACCTCTTCTCCCTACCAGGGACCAGAACTTGGGCAGCATAACTTGGAGGGGGGCTTACCTTCATGGTGCACAAGCCCACATGACCTCCTGTAGGTGCAGGCTCACACATTTACTGTGAAGACCCTTGCAGCTGAGGACTATTTACTGCCATCCTACACAAAAGTTGGTAACATGCAAGAGCAAACAGAGATAGGTGAACGGCACGTAAAGGTCAGGGGCTTGGCTACCTCCTTCTGGCTACATCCATAGAGAGTAATGCCATGAACAGAGGGCATGTAAACATATGATACATGGGTAGCAATGTCAAACTCAGCTGCATGTTAAAATGCTCACTGCCCAACCTCAGTCACAGCCCTTGGCACATGAATATGCCCTCCTCCTAACATCTTGCAAGTCTCAATATCCACTGAGGGACAGATCTCAGGCCTACCGGTCATATTATACCCTCCTCCAAGATACCCCTCAAATCTCATTGGTGGAATACCATTGTACAATACATGCTCAGAATGGCCCACCTCAATTCTGAACCACCTACTCAGACACTTCTCCTCACCCCTAGCACCAGCTGGTGCACACTACCACACTGGGCAGCATAGCTACCACTCCTGGCTAGTCCTGATGACTACAGGGCACACAACTCAGGGCCCCCCCCCACACTCGCTCTAGACTAATAGTTGCACAAACAATTTTTGTTTTTAACACCCTCCTGTTGCAACCCAGTTTTATTCTCAATATGCAGTTGGTTACTGTTACTGTTGCTGTTATTGTTACGTTGACTTAAAAGACTGACAGTCTTTCTCATATTCTATTTACTGGTTAGCTCTTATTTAGTACTAAATAAGGCAAGACTATGTTTGACACACCTAACTACACTGAATCCTCTGGCCAGCAAATGGGATGCTTCACTACCTCTGCCCCAACCCTAGACTGCCAAGGAAAATCTGACCCTGAGATACATGGCAAACATAGCACAACACTCAAGCAGCACACCTCTGCTTTGATACAGCTTTAATCATGGCAGGCACTCCAGTTAAATGGGTTCTTTGGAATATTAAGAGCATTCGCTTCCCCATTCAGAGACAAAAGGTATTGGACTACCTTAAATGCAGGGAGTAAGGGATAGCCTTCCTGCAGGAAACCCACCTAACATGACTAGAAACTGAAAAGCTTAAAACTGGGTGGATTTCCCAGGTGTATGGCAGAGGTGTGACTCTACTGATACATAAGAACATCCCTTTCAGTGCCAGATGCTAAAGTTTGATAGTGAGAGTCACTACACACTGGTTTGGGGCACACTCTGGGGCCAGGACATTACCCTTTGAAATCTATACAGTCCCAACCAGACTAACACAGCTTTCTTGACAGCACTGGCACAGACCCTAGCAAAAAACCTGAGGGGGTACCTCATCTTTGGAGTTGATGTGATTGTGGTCCTGGACAAATTCCTGAACAGGACTAGGACCCCCACTGATGTTCCATTGGCAGCCTGCAGGCTCTTGAACAGCTACAAACTGACCTGGGATTGTTATATATCTGGTGCTTGGTTAATCTGACTGGCCGTGACTACTCTTTCTTCTACCCACCCTACCAGTCATACTCCACGATCGGCCTCTGGCTAACTCCTACACAGTTGGTGCCAAATGTTCTGGAGGTGCAGATAGGAATGATAGGAATTTCTGACCACTCTCTGGACTCTTTCACATAGCTATCAGTGGATTCCCAAGTTCAGCTCACTAGACAGTGGCACTTCAACACCTCACTGCTTAAGGATGTCACCTTTAAGGCCTCCTTGGAGGTGGACATTTAAACATTCCTGGAAGTAAATAAAACAGGTGATGTCCGCGGCCAATACGTGTGATGTACTTAAGGATTATATCCATGAGTATTGCATCTTCTATGCCTCCTACCTTAGAAAGTCACAAGCTAGTGATATTCAAGCACAACCTGCAAAGCTCAGGGAGCTGGAGAAGCAGTACAGAGATGAAAAGAAATGCAACCCTAGCATCCTGGCTGACATCACTGGCACCTGGTAAAAGATATGCATCCACACCAGAAAGCAGAGTATGCCCTATTTCACCTCTGGCAGTCCTTTTGGGAATCTGGAGAAAGCACCAGGCAGACTGCTGGCTTATCAACTCCAGAAATGCCAGGAATGACCCCCCCCCCAGCCTCCCAGGGGGTGACTTTGCACACGGTCCCCATTACCTGTTGATATGGGCTGCCTTTGCCTTCAGGCAAAGAAGGTAGTCCTAGGACCAAAGATCCCAATCAGGTACAGAAGTACCTGAGGGGGCTGGCACAGTCCACTCCAGTACAGAGTGGCCTGGGTTACTAGAAAAGAGCTGGTCTGCAGAGGAATCACCTTCGTTGGACCAGATCAGCACAGTATTTTTTTGGGCCAGCTTGGTAGCATGTTCTTTCTTTGGGCCTTTCACCTCAGCTTTCCTGCAGTGTGCCTGCGGTTTGGTAAGACCTCAATTTGTATTCCTCTTTCTCCATCCGTTCAAGCCTCTTGGCTTTCCCTTCTCCTCTCCCTCCCCTGCTACTCCACCTCTTTTTTCCCCTCACTTGGTCTTCTATTTTTTCCATATATTCAGTCCTATGTCTCAGCCATTTGCGGCCTGCCTCTGTCTTCCATTTGCCGCCTTGCTGGTCGACGTTCTCCTTTCCCAGTTTTGTCCTTCATCCTTGCTCATTTTTCTCTAACCCCTATTCCTGTCCTTCCATGAGCCTCTCCATCGCTAGTTTTCCCCTGGTCTCTGCCCACCACATGACCTCGTGGCAGTCCACCTTCTTCTTTTGTTTGTGCCTCCTGGTCAGTGTTGCTCCTGGTGCCTCTCCCTTCTCTTCCAATCTTGCGCATGCTTTCCCATGCTGTATTGTCCTGCCTGCTTCCCTTTAAAAAAAAAAAACACATAAATATTTACATTATAATCAGATGTGCTATATTTGTATATTTCATGTTTTTTCATTTTAATCTTAATTTCCCCCTCCCCTTTCTGCTCAGCTCTGGGTTGCAAACAGCCCCCGGCCTCCCAGCTTCCAATTTTATACACCTCTGCTTCACCCGGCCCTCGCTGCATTGCCATTTCTCTCCCCCTCCCCACTGGTCGCCTGCCACCCATTTTGGTGTTCTCTTCCTCACTCAGCATCCTACCCCTGTGTGCTTAGCTCCTATTTTAGCCCCCCAGGCAGCTTCTTTTCACTGTTTTTTTCCTTCTCTTCCTTTTGCCCCATGTGGCTTTTCTGCCGTGACTTTGTTCTGCTCTGAGCACTCATCTTGGTCTCTTCGCCTTCTCTCCCTTCAGCCTTATCCAGCTTTCCTGTAATCCAAATTCCATTTTAGTGGTACCTGGGGGTTTATTTCTTGTCTGTGTCTGCTCTTCCAGCAGGTCAGCCCAACTTCTGAGATAAAAATTTTACAACAGGGCTGCTCATCTCTGGCTCTATTCATCCACCTCATGGTGTTCCCCGGCTGACATTCCCCCACCTGCTTGCTGCATGCGCCTCCTCTCTGGCATTTTGCTCTGTCTCCCTGTTTCCCCATTTAAAAAACATATAAAATAAATAAAAAATAGATATTAAATATAACCTTGTCTGAATATTACCATAAACTTAAGGGAATCCCTCCCCTGGCATCTTCGCCTTGTGCAGTACTTTGCTCTGTTTCTCCCAGTGCGCATGCTTTAGTCTACTCAACCCAGCTGCTGCTGACTGACAGCAGCCCCCCACACTGTCTACCAGCTTTCTCCTTCTCTCCTCTATCTTTCTTGCTGTTCCTGCCACACACAGTAGATATATATATATTTCTCGGCTCTGCTGCACCAATGGAAAATTCCTTCTCCCTTGTCTGTTGCTATTCTTAGCAGCACTCAGGAGTCTCAGACAACCCAACCAATGATCACCTGATCCTGTTATAGCTGAATGTGTATTTTTTGAAGCCCACTGTGTGATGGAGTGGTCTACAGCTCTTTTTTTGCAGGATTGCTCATGTCATTCAATGTATAACATGGGGGAAGTGGGAGGTGCTCCTAAGCAGATGGGACTTTCAGGCCATGCATGGGGTATTCTTTCTCGTCAGGCTATCGGGGTCAGTGGAGGAAGTGGGTATCTTGGGAGGTGGGTGGGTGGCATGGGAGGTGGTTGGGTTTTGGTTTGGGGTCTTTTTTTTACTGCATGCTAGGGAGTAGTGGGGGAGGCAGGTGGGAGAAGGAATAGGGGGTTGAGTATTTTGAACTTTATCTTGGCATAGTAGTAATGCTGTAGATTGTCATGATTGTAATTCAGATTGTATAGGTGCTAACAATATGCTTCAGTTTTCTATTTTATTTGCTTAATAGGCTCACTCTTGTCTGGATTCTGCTTTGTCCTGAATCTTAGTTCTAGATGATTTCAAACAAAGTTTGTCAGTCACAAGGTGGTGGGTCTTCCCCCACATCACCTGCAGCTTGAGCCAGGGGACAGAACTAGGCATTCATCAATGCCAGGCAACATCTGAACAAACTTGGGGGTCCCAAATGGATACAAGCCGTGTCCCAGCTGGAACCTAATCTTTAAGTCATCACCGGGGGTGGCCAGCACGGCAACTCCAGTGGCGTTGAGGACAGTGTGGCACCAGATGGCAACAGGGCAACAGAGCAAGTTGAATGCTCCTCCAGGTGGCAGTAACCTTCTGCTCACCTTGAGTCTGCAACAAAGGATATTAGAGCTAGCAGAGGAGGGTAGAGTGGAAGGCACAAACACCAGGGGAGAAGAGACTGTGGCAGATGGAGATTGACCCTGAAGATGGCAGCAGTGGGGTAGCAGAAGTTTCAGATCGAGAGGCATAGTGAGAACAAGTACAGCATACCAGATGACTACTTATTTACTGACCTAGTGCAGCTGTTGGATGGTGAGCATGATGAGGAGAATGCTGAGGCATTTATGTACTGTCAGGAGGATGGGTAGTCATTTGCTGATCATAGTGACCATAATGAACCTTTTTCTTGACAGGGTGTAAACCCCTTGAATTGAGGGTCAGTGGCAAAAGGTCCCCTCATTGGGTGACAAGATATGGGGTATGGTAGGGCATGCTTGAAAGGGTAGCCAGGGAGGTGGTCAGGGCAGGAGGGAGGTCCAGAAGGGGTGTGGGTAGATATTTGCCCCTGCACAGTTGAGGAAACAGGACAACCCAGGGCAAGCACCCACCAACCATCAGACATCCTAAATGAACCAGTGTATCCCAACTGGGCACCAACAACCCAACCTATGACTCAGGAGGTACCTGTGAGTTTGCCAGGAGGTCCTCAGGCCCCCTTAGCATCCAGCCCCTTGATGTCAGTTCATTCTGGAATCCCCAGGAACCAATCAGAACCTCAACCCACCCCACTGGTGAATCTCAGTTGCCACAGTAGTCAACCTTTCCCTGGTGCCCCATGTGGAACACATGGCCACAGATGTGGCTGAACATTTTTGGCAGTATGGGCAGCCCAGCCCAGAATGTGGATCCCATGGTGAGCCTCTGGGGCCTGTGGTACATGCCACCTCCAGCATTCCCACAGGTGACAGCTGCACCGGTTTTCAATGGCCTACCACCTTGTAGTCAACAACAGTAGGGGGACCACAAAGCAGAGCACCCAGATAGGTCAAGGGAGCTGTGGTCCAAGTTTGGACTGGTGCAGCACACATATTAAACCCACAGAATGTCCCTTGCAATGAGACAGGAGGGTGAGTTGGACAGTGGTGGGCCAACCTGAGCTTTCACTGAATATGGACATAAAGGGGACAACCACAGCACTTTTCCAGACAACCTCATCCATGACAGACATGGTATCCACCCAGCCCAGCACAGCATGTTAAACTGCAACTCAGCCAGACCAGAAAAGGGTGGGGACAAATGGGCATATGCTGATGTGAATGATCCATTGAGGGATCACCTATCTGACACAATGCAGGAGAAGATTTTGAAGGTAGAATTTATAGAAACATTTTCCCTTTTACATTGGGAGCTACCAGAGTAGGAGTATAACAGAGGTAAAAAGGACAGGTCTCCAAGGTCAAATATTCTGTTTACTTTTGAAAACAGGGCAGCAACTTTTGACACATACATGCCTGTATACAGTACGAAGTACCCTGAAAAGCTGCTGTCCTTGTTTAAGTACTGGGACAACATGAATTTACCCATCTATCCTTCAACAGTTACACATGGTTAAAGTATGATGGGCAATTCCATTTGAAGATGGTGCAGCAACCTAATCTCAAATAGGAGAGTATGCACATGGACCTCTGGGCTCGTTACATGAGCTGGGTGATGCCTAATGTAGTCACCTACACAGAGAGAGGGCAGATTAGTGCCAGGCAGGGTTCAGGGGATAGTAGAAAGGATCATAAGAGAGGAAGCAAAGGGGCTTGCTATGACTATAACAAGGGCCAGCATTTTCATGCCTTTTGCAAATTCAGCCATGTATGTAAAAACAGTGAAAAAGACCACAAAGTCACAAGCTGCAAGGACACCAGATCAAGGCACCTATGGTTTGAAACAATTGGCATAAACAAAAACAAGCAAGGAACTTATAAATCTGGTTAACTCGCCAGTTCAGCTTGAAAACCTCAACCCCTGGCTTTCTTGGTGCACTGAAAATAAGGCAGCACAGTTTTTAGCAGAAGGTTTTCGGAAAGGCTTTGAGATCCTGTACTAGGGGCCTTGAGTGGCCACTATGGCCCATAATCTCAAATTGGCTTAAGCTGTTCTGAAGATACTCCAGCAAAAAATAAGATAATAGGTCGAGGCCAGCTGGGTGGCAGGCCCATTTGAGCAGCCATCGCTTTCAAACTTTAGAGTATCTTGTCTTGGGATAAACCCTAAGAAGACCCCTGGTGAGTTTCGGTTGATACAACACTTGTCTTACCCAAAAGGTTCATCAGTCAATAACTTTATAGCATTTGAAAACAGCTCAGTGAGGTATGTGTCTTTTGACACAGCTGGGGAGCTGATATGCAGTTTAGGTCCCAGCACACTAATGGCAAAAAATGACATCAAGTCTCTATTTCCTCTCCTTCCCATAAGACTGAAAGACTTTAATCTACTGGGTTTCATGTCACAGAGACAATGGTACATTGACAAAGCCATGTCCATGGGATACTCTGTCAGCTGTGCTGCTCTTGAGACCTTTGCTTCTGTCTTGGAGTGATCCCCCAAGTTGTAAGCAGGAAATGGGCACATCACACATTACGTGGATGATTTTTCTTCGTAGGGCCTGGGCATACTGGTAATGGTCAAGACACCTTGTGTGGGTTTTGTGCTCTTATGAAATATTTTGGTGTACTGTTAGTTCCAGAAAAAACTGAAGGTCCCACCACAAGGCTCTTTTACCTGGGGATAGAGTTAGACTCCTCACAAATGGTCTCCCAACTGCCGAATAATAAGGTGAGGATTTGAGACAGTTATTGGGGGAAATGGTAGAAGCAAAGAAGTTACCCTAATTCAATTATAATCTTTAGTGATGCTCTTGAGCTTCATATATTGGGCAATCAGCTGAGGAAGACTATTCTTGAGGATACTGTGGCCGTAACAGGCAGCCCCATGGGGCCATATCATCACATCAGAGGGACAAATGGCATGAGAGCTTTTACAACCAAAAGATGTTGGAAGGGTGGACCAGGCCTCCAGGCAAAACACAAGACAGCAGGAAGCCCATAGGCCTCCAGGATCTGTCTGACTTGTTAAAGGCACTGGCTTTGTCTTGTAGCTCGAGGTATGAAGTCAAACTGTTCAGAACACTGTTCTCATGCACATTTTTGGGGGCCTTTCAAGTCTCTGTTTTGGTGCCTGAGTCGACTGGAGACTGGGGGGGGGGGCACAACAACCTCCAGCTCAATGGTACCATGATATAGCAGAATGAAAGTATACTTTCTTCTTTGCAAGACCAAAACAAATCACTGCAGACTGCCAACCCTCATAACCTTGCATAAGGATAAGGCTGGTAATGTATGTCAGTGGTCGCTGTTTTGCAGCTATTTGGTAGATATACCAAAAGAGGGGAAGATCACCTGTTTGTTCAATGAGATGGCAAGTCGGTCATTAGAAGGCAATTTTCTGCAGTGTTCAGAAAGGATCTATGGATGGCAAGCAGGGAGACAAAGGCATTTAATGCACACACTTTTAGGATTGGTGCAGTGACAGAAGCAGTCAGGCTGGGCTTACTGAAAGAATAGATAAATGAGGTGGGCAGATGAACATCCAATGTCTATAATGGGTACATCAGACTGCAGAAGGTTAGACCATACAACACACAGCTGGGAGTACTGAAGTAGCCGGCCATTTTGCGTTGTGCAGAAAAGGGGGGGCATGTGGTGGTGCCAGCTATTGGGAACAGTCTATCAACTGGAACTCTGCTGGTCTGGTGGTGCATTTGAGTGGAAATTACTTGGTCTTTTTGGGGGCCCCCCTAATTGATTGATGAAATGAAGAGGGGCCTGGCCCATTTTAAGAAACTATACAGAATAATATATATATATATATATATATAAAACTGTAACTATAACTATACTATACAGGAGGGATGGAGTAGTCAGGAAGGGAGGAGGGGTGGCGGTTTATATCAGGGAGGGAATAACTTGCATGAGGGAGACGTCAGGGGAAGGGGAGGTGGAGGCATTATGGGTTCAGTTAAGGTCCAATACAGGGAGAAAGGTGAGGTTGGGGGTGGTTTATAGACCATCCAGTCAGGATGAAGAGAGGGACAGGGAACTGAGCTCACAAATATCAGAAGCTGCAGGGAAAAGGAATGGTGGTAATTGTCGGGGACTTCAACCTGCCCAAGGTGAACTGGAGCATACCATCCATGACATGTGCTAGGAGTCAGGTGACCCTGGAAGGACTACAGAGTGGGTTCCTGACTCAGGGCATCACTGAACCAACAAGAGCTGTGGCAATTCTTGATCTGGTGTTCACAAATGGGGAGCATGTACAGGAAATAATTGTCAGGGAGCCACTGGGAGAAAGTGACCTTTACACAGTGTGGTTCCAGTTGGATATGGGCAGGGAAAGCATCCCGACTAAGACCAAAATCTTGGATTTCAGGAGGGCAGACTTCAGGAAAATGGGTGAAGTGCTAAGGAGCCATATGGTGGGCATCAGAGCAGATATAGGGGTGGACCAAAGGTGGTCCATCATTAAAGAAGGAATACTGGTTGCCACAGATGAGTGCATTAGGCTCAGTGGTAAGAACACAAGGGCCAAAGTGACCACCTGGTTCAGTTCTGGGGTTGCCCAGGCAGTAAGGGAAAAGAAGCTGGCCTATAGAAAATTCAGGAAGACCAAGAGAGAGGTGGATAGGGAAAATTACCTTAGGTTGGCTAGTGAGGCAAGTAAGAAAGTCAGGCGAGCAAAGGCACAGAAGGAGCTGTAGATAGCTGAAGGACTTAAGAAGGGGAGAAGGCTTTCTTTCGCTATGTAAGTGAGAAAAGGGACAAAAAGGAACGGATTGTTAGGCTTAAGAAAGGGGTGGTGTGGGTGGAGAATAATGATGGAAAAGCAGAGATACTAAATGAATACTTCTGTTCTGTCTTCACCAGGGAGAAGGACGGACCAGTGACTTCAGGAGGGAAAAGAGGAGCAAGGGGGGAGGGGAACACAGATGTAGTGATAGAGGAGGATAGAGTGAGGGAAGGGTTGCTGGCATTGAAGGTGGACAAATCACCAGGCCTGAACAGAGTACATTCAAGGATACTAAAGGAACTGACTGAGGAGCTGGCAGGGCCACTGGCAGACCTATTAAATAGTTCACTAGAGACAGGTGTAGTACTGCAGGACTGGAGAGCAGCACATGTAGTGCTGCTCCACAAAAGCAATCCGAAGGATGACCTAGGGAATTACAGACCAGACAGTCTGACCTCCATTGTGGGAAAGCTCATGGAGACCATACTAAAGGAAAGGTTGGTGGAATATCTAGAGAAGCATGGTCTCCAGGATGCAAGGCAGCATGGGTTCATGGGGGGGGGACTGTGTCAAACAAATCTGATTGACTTCTTTGACTGTGTCACTAAGACAGTAGGCAGTGGTCAAGTGGTAGACATCCTCTATCTTGATTTCAGCAAGGCCTTTGACCCTGTGCCCCACAAAAGGTAGATCAGGAAGTTGGTGGATCTCGGGACTGGGGAAAAGAAGGCCAGATGGGTGAAAGACTGGCTGAAGGACAGAACCCAGAGGGTGGTTATGGGGGGAGAGTTATCTGGTACAAGACAGGTAATCAGTGGGGTCCCGCAGTACTCAGTGTCGGGGCTGGTGTTGTTCAATGTCTTCATAAATGACATTGAAAATGGCATTAAGGGCAAAATGTGCCTATTCGTGGGTGACACCAAGCTCTGTAGGAAAGTAAACTACTGCTGAAGGGATACAGGACCTACAGGAACATCTAGAAAAGCTAGAGAGGTGGTCCAGGATCTGGCAGCTTGGCTTCAATGCCAAGAAATGCAAAGTTATGCATATTGGAGTCAAGAATCCTAGAACAGAATACTACTTGGGTGGAGTCTGAGTATCTGCATCAGAGGAGGAGAAGGACCTGGGAGTGACAATCACTAGTGACCTGAAGCACTCCATGTAGTGCAAGAAAGCATCAGCAAAGGCAAACAAGATGCTGGGATGCATATCTAAGGGGATCAGTAGGAGAGAGGATGTTATACTGTCCTTGTGCAGGTCACTGGTAAGGCCTCATCTAGGGTATGGAGTTCAGTACTGGTGCCCACACCTCAAAAAGGACATTAACCTGCTGGAGAAGGTCCAGAGGAGGGCTACAAAGATGATATCTGGTCAGCAGGGTAAGGCATACGAGGAGAGGTTGAGGGCACTGAACATGTACTCCCTGGAAGACAGCAGAGAGAGAGAGAGGGGACATGATTGGGACCTTCAAGTAATTGAAAGGGGTAAATAAGATTGTTAAGGAGAGTCTCTTTAAGCTGAGTGGCAACCATAACATGAGGGGGCACAGTCTTAAGTTGGAGAGTGGGAGGTTTAGGAGGGAGGTCAGGAAGCACTTTTTCACAGAGAGGGTGGTGGACACTTGGAATGTGCTGCCAGGAGAGGTAATCTCATTGAAGACAGTGGGAAGCTTTAAGAGAGACTGGGACAGGTATGGGGAAGGGTAAGGGTCATGGGTAGGGAGAATGGGAGGAGTGGGGAGAGGGGGCAGGGACAGTAGCTCAAGCTGAGGACCCTGCAATACAAGCAGACTTGATATACCAAATGGCCTTCTTCTGTTGGCTACTTGGTATGTTTGTAAGATGTTACTCCCAGATACAGTCTTGGTGTGATCCCACATCATTCTTGAACTGCAGTGATGAGGTACTCATGGTGTTCTGAACACAGAGAAGGTGCACTGGGAAAGTGAACAGGTAGGTGTCCTGGTTCACTTTCTCATGCATTGTGGAGGTCATCAGACACTTCCACATCACAAAGCATGCAATGCTTTTTACAGCAAGGATGGGGTATATTTGTCAGGGATAGGGAATGACGTATTTAGCTTGAATGTGAAGGACATATGTGAATGTATTTTAAAAGGACACGGGAAGATCTCTGGGTCATTGGTGAGTAAAAGTGCAGAGCACATTTAAATAGTGGTAAGTTCATGTCAGACCCACCTAAAAGAAGTTTTCTGGGCAAGAACTTGAACAAGCTTGGACTGGGTGACAACCGAGATGAAGGTGCGACCCTGGTTGGGTATCCTTTATGGCAAAGGGGTGGTCACATAATATGGCATGCACAGGAACACAGTGTGGACAGGACCGGTCAGCAGAGATTGTGGCCCTAGGCAGGCATGCTCTTCAGCAAGGGTCCTGGAATTCCTAGAATCCAATGGGAAATGTGGGGAACTGTCCAATGGAGGGTCACGGCCCTGGATGGGTCCATCTGATCTATGGGCCAGAGTTCCCCCTGGTATGGAATACATGGATGGCTAAAGGTCAAGCCAAATAGGGCATCAATTTGCTGCCCCAGGGGTCTTTGCTTGAAACAGTACATGTGTATGTATGCATGTGTATTGTATATGTTGTGTATAGATCTGTAAAAGGATATTATTGCATGTAAATATGGTGAATTTTGAATTTAAGTAAAGTTGCAGCCGTTTTGTGCCCAAAGCAAGTGGTGTTGGTGTATTACTATTGTAATAGGGATCCGCTTGGGCAATGATCTCCCTGGCCTCTCACTGGGGGTGGGGTGCTTTGCATATGATCCCCATTACCTGTTGGGACTGGCTGCCTTTGCTTTTGGGCTAAGAAGGCAGTCCCAATACCAAAGAGCCCAATCATGTAAGGAAGATATCACAACACAATCTGTGACCAGAGTGCTTGATCCTAGTGGATGGCATTGTATATCTGGACTGCATTATTGAGAAGTCTCATCTCTCATCCATATCCCCACTGGAGGCCATAAATTTATTCATAAAACTGTCATCAGGATTAAATTCATCACCATTTGTAGTATTTGTCTGACTTACATAATGACAGACCTCTTTTGGGAGAACAAACACTGAGAGACTTGTGACATGCCTACTGACAGGGAGTTTCAAGGACAATGAACAATCAGAGAGTGGTGACATGCCTACGGTAATTTTGTTTCAGGATAATGTACAATCAGAGACTGATGGCATGTCTGGAGTATGGCTTTTTTCTGGAGAATGCACAATCAGAGAAAAGAACAGTGGCAGGTCTATTGTAAAATGATTCTGATAGTAGCATGCACAATCAGAGACTAGAACACTGATAAACCTATTGTAATACGTGTCTTTCAGTAGAATACAAAACTGCAGCAGAGAATGGTGACAGGTGAGAGACAGGGATTGGTATGAGCTTATATAGGACAGTCATAAATTGTGCACTGGCCTGACTATCTTGTGGAATGAAAATGTTGTTGGAACAAGACCAACAAGTTGATAAAATGTGTGATAGGAGGAGGGAAATTATGAAAGAATATGAGTATTTATTATCCAGTGCACAAGCAAACCACCACCAGGGCAACACCAGTCCCAATAAGCTGATGTAGTGCCATACTGCAGTGAATATACAAGAGGTATTTGAAAGGTTTACCCTGCAGATCAGAGGGAGCCACTAGACTCCTCCTCCCTGCCTGGCTAATTAAATAAAGATGGCTGTTTGACTGCTCCGCTCCACTGCTCCGCTCTATATTATGCTTGTTTTTATCAGCATCTAGCTATTTACAATGACATTTATGTTTACCTTTAGCCTTTGCCAGCAAAAGCTGAAAAAGTGGTTTGTAGATTTGCCTCAGTAGTGTGGCAGAGGTCAGGAGAAAGTAAGCTGAGAGTTTGTAGAGTCAGACAAGTGGTGATCTTCATGTGATATTTTGTTGTGGCTGAATGGACCTCAGGGTGGTATAGAGAGTTTCTGTTTTCCTGATTTCGGTATTACAGCTTAAACTGTGAAATTACTAAATATTACTAAAGAAATACTAAATCCTGAAGTAGTGTAACTAAAACCAGGACTGGTGTTTCATGAGCACTCAGAGCTTTTACCGATGTTCTCTGCTGCTGAAAGCCTCGGTTTAAACATTATATATTTTTTTGTGGCTTGTACCTGAACTGATTTATCTGCCCCAGAATTAGACACCGTGTGGAGTCAGTTCTGTGTGTACAATCTATGAGGAGACTAGTGGGCAGCTGCCTGACCTTGCTCAGTTGGGCCAGGTTGAAAAGCAAATCCTTTTTGGAACACAGGAAATGTCTCTCTGTCTCAAAGCTCCCAGCCTGTCCCACAGAGTACAGCAACTTCTGGAGTTCCTGGAAACCTACTCAGATGTCTTTGTCGGCCCTGATAATAAGCTTGGATCCTGCGATACCCTGTAACACACCATTGAGGTGCAGCCCAACCAAAAGCCAATTCGTCAGCGAGCCTACAAAGTGGGACACAAACAAAAGCAAATCCTAGAGAACTTAATTACGGACATGCTTGAACAGGACATTATTGAGGAATCCACCAGTCCCTGGAGTGCACCTTGCTTGCTGGTAGTCAAGAAGGACAAAGGGTATCAGTTTGTGGTGGACTACAGAAAGCTCAATGCCCTCATGCTACAGGATGCCCATTCCTTACCCACCACAGAGGATGCCTTAGAGAGCCTTGATGCAGTCAGCCCAGCCTACTTCACCACTCTAGATCTCCGGAGTGGATTCTACCAAGTTACTATTGCTCCAGCTTCATGTCCGTATACAGCCTGGTGCTGCCACTTGGGGCTTTTCCAGTTCAAACGTCTGCCTATGGGACTTTGGAACAGCCCAGCCACCTTCCAACGCATCATGGAGGCTGTGTTGCGTGGGTTGTCTTGGAAATCTTGCCTAGTGTATCTCGATGATGTTATTATCTTCAGCAGAACTTTCCAAGAACACCTCCAACATCTCAAAGAGGTGTTCGAATGTCTCAGGCAGGCCAACCTCAAACTCCATCCAGAGAAATGTTGCCTCACTCAACATCAAATCCATTACCTGGGACATGTGGTCACTTCACATGGCATCTCGCCAGACCCAGATAAGCTTTCTGCAGTAAAAGACTATCCACAACCCACAAATCTCAAATACCTTAGAGCTTCCCTAGGTTTGTCTGGCTACTACAGAAAATTCATTTGCAGCTATGCTAACATTGCAGCTCTCTTGAATGCTCTCACAAAAAGGGGACGTGACTACATATGGACTTCTGATTGCAAAGAGGCCTTTGAAACCTTGAAAGACAAACTTATTTCTTCCCCAGTATTGGCCTATCCCCACTTTGACCAGCCATTCAGGCTTTACACAGATGCTAGCTCCTTTGCAGTGGGCGCTGTGCTGTGTCAAATCCAATATGGAACAGAACGCGTTGTTTCCTATGCAGGGCACTCTCTTTCTTCAGCTGAGCAAAACTATGGCATCACAGAAAAAGAATGCCTAGCTGTGGAAATTTGCTGTAAAGAAGTTGGACTGCTACCTTCGCTACTCCTCCTTCATAGCCATCGTGGATCACTCAGCCCTCAGAAGGTTATTCGAAATGAAGGAACCAGTAAGAAAGTTTGCCCAATGGGTTGCCATACTGCAAGGCTACAATTCTGAAATCCAATACCGACCAGGTCGAGTTCACTCCAATGCCGATGCTGTAAGCCAGAGACGGTATCCCTCCTCAGCAACCTCTCCTGATGAAGAAGCCTGCCTACAAGCTCTCCCCCTTCTGCTCCACAGATGAGCTCACTGTGGACACTCCTACAGCACCTCAAGTCACTTTGCTGCTCCCAAATGCTTCTACAGAAAAAAAGTACCAATCGTCAACTATTGCAAGCAGCTGAAGAGCTTCTTACAACCTCCAGCACTGATATCGCCCTGGCCATGATTAAACTTCAACAAAGAACTGATCCTCAGTTTACAGACATCATCACTTATCTTAAGTCTGGAACTTTACCGCAACAAAAGAAACACCACCAGGATGTATGATTCTTTGTGTCACAGTATTTTCTCAATGACGGAGTGCTTTTTTCACATTTGGACCAAGGAGGGCAATGGCCACCGCACAGACAGAACTCATGTACAGTTAGTTGTGCCAGCCTCTCTAGTCTCTGAAGTTCTTCAATCCACTCATGCCTCTCCACTTTGTGGAGGTCAAATGGGTATTCACAGAACTCTCAAAAAGACACAGCTCCACTTCTTCTGACCTCACATGAACAAGGACATTGTCCATTTTGTAAAATCCTGCCAGCCCTGTTCCCAAAGAAAGCCTCCCACCAAACCAACCAAGGCACACATCATTCCAATGCCTGTAGCCACAGAACCCTTCCAGAGTCAGCACAGATATTCTTGGGCCCCTGCCTACCTGCCATGACTTCGGCAACAAGTACATTCTTGTCTTTGTGGACTACTTAACTAAATACTTGGAACTGATCCCATTAAAAGACATTAAAGCTGCTACAGTGGCAAGTGCCTTCCTCAATACAATCATTTGCTGTCATGGTACCCCAGCGTACCTGCATTCAGACAGAGGCACTAACTACCTCTCATCTATTGTGCGAGAAACCTGCAAACTTCTCAACATCAAAAAGACTCATACAACCAGTTACCATCCACAGTGCAATGGACAAAGTGAGAGAATTATGTTGACCATTCTTAACACACTATCCAAGTACCTGGATGAGACTCACGACACTTGGGATCATTTTATTCCCTTCATTCAGTTTGCATACAACTCCAGCCCTTGTGTCGACAGCACAGAGTACACCCAATTTTTACTAGTCCATGGAGGTCACCCAAGAACACCTCTGGACAAAGATCTCTCATTGCTAGAGGTCCCAAAGTCAGCTTCCTCCTTCATCATCCCAATGTTGGAACAGCTTGAACTGGTGAGACTGGTTGCTATTGACACCCTGGGACAGAGAAAAATGGCAATGCAAAGAATGTCTGCAGCCAAGTGCCATGATCCTTCATTTTCTGTGGGGGACATCGTATATTTGTATCGACCTGTCCTTGTTCCAGGCACCACCAGAAAACTGCTTCGCCCCTGGACTGGGCCATTTTACATTGTGCAAAAGCTTCAACCAGTTCATGTTTGCTTGTACCGAAAGTCAGATGGGAAGCTGGTACACAATAAAATTCACATTAACAGGTTGAAGCATGGGTACTTGCATGATTCCTTCCTTGATGATCCCAGTCCCCCAAGTAATGCAGCTTCTTTGGAACCTTCAATCCTTTCAGAAATTGAACTTCCTGCTGACAACTTGACAACTGTTCCACCAGCACCTCATGGTACTGACACTTATTAGCCAGATCCCGTTCTTCCTGCCCAACCAGATGAACATTCTGGAACTTCTCAGCCTCTTGTGTCTTAGCAGGACTCTCTTATACCCCAAACAGTGTATCAGATTGAGAAGATTCTGCGCAAAAGTACATCAATGGATCTTGGTCATACCGTGTTAAATGGTGTGGGTATAACAGTGCTCACAACTCATGGGTCCCCTTTTCTGACTTGACCACATCCTGTCAAGAACTAGTTCAAGCCACCCACTCAGCAATCCCAACTGACCATAAAAGCCGCAGAATCCAGTGAATTTATTATTTGGACTCAGTGCAGTGATTCTGTTAATTCTTTATCTTAATCTGCAAATTGCTTCTCAATTCCTGTATGATCTTCATTTTTTTCTCTTCTAAATGTTAGCATTTTTAATCAATCAACTAATCAATTGTTTTCTAGTAATTTATCCACAATACTGTTAACTGTTATCTTACTGTTACTAAGGTTTTGCTACTTTCTATTGTTGTTCATGCATAACGATATCTTTACTTGTTCGAGTGGTACTTACATATACAATACCAGGGGTGATGTGGAGTACAGAGTTGAGCATGGGGTTAAAGATTAGCTGCCATCCCTTTAACTAGGAACAGTAATGGGCAGCCAGCTATGGTCACATGTTATGCTAATTAGTGTCCAGCTGGGGCTAGAGAAGGGCAAATTCCTTTGTCCTCTGGTCAGTCTAGGATGTTCCCTGTGCTGATGAGATGTGCCTTCCTAAGCTCCTTATCTTGTTCATCATTTTATGTGTCTGACTCAGTGTGTTCAGTACCTAGTGACTCCTGCAGCAGAAGCACCAGATGGGAAAGCAGAATACCAGGAGGTAAGCGGTCCTAGTGGCAGACCAAATACCAGAACACCGCAATACTATCTGTGAAAGGCATGCTAACATTGCTTAAGGGCAGCTAGGATTGAGCCTAATAAGCAAAGTATTTTACTACGCTCAGTTTGACCGATTTGCTCTTCTCTTACTGCAGAAATTCTGACCAGATGAAGTTCCACAATTGGAAATCTCGCTACTGTAAGAATTAGTGGTAAATGGAGAAGTTGGAAAATGTAGGACAAGAAACCACAGAGCACGAGGCCAGGTGTTAGAAGGGTCATTATGGACCAATTTTCCTTGGTTTATTAGTTTGAGAAATAACAAATGCCTTCCATTGGCTACTTTTTTGGTGCTAGTGCTCCTGTGGTTATGGAGTAGCTCAAGAATATTACCTAATACACTGTATAACACTGTGGACTAATAACCAGTATGACTTTTCACTGTCCCTTGGCTATGACAATGACTAAACAGAACTCTCTAGGGAGTCTCGATCCAGTTGGAAGTATGGTGGCTACAGTTGCTAAAAATACGGCCATTGGTACAGACTAATGAACTATAAAGTGACTAAAGTCAAATTATTGAAAAACTTGGGCTATCTTAGACCAGCACATTATAAGGTGGAATTGCATATTGCTACTTGATCATTTTGTCTTTAAATCTTATTTTGACTTAATGTATGTGTTCTGTAATTTTAAACAGCTAAGGAGTGTTCCTGTTTACCATTATTCATGGTATATTTAGGATGGTCTGACTCAGGGACTGATCTATAGGAATATTAATTTATAGGAACACCTCTTTCAATTTTATTTAATTTTAATGGTACACTTAACTAATATGAGGGCCCATCATGGCTGCTGGGGTGGCATACACTAGTAAGGATCCCTATAAAGAGCCAGGTGCAATTAATGCTGGGGGGACTTGAAATGTTGTATTCGGGAGTCTCATTTTTGGTTGAGAGTCATCATATCTCTGCTGATGGACATTGGGAGATGATAAGGGGAATTAGAGATTTAGTAGTAGTATATTGGGCTTAGGTTGGACAATACGTTTATTTTTGTAGGACAAAATGATCAGACTTTCATTGTAGGCATAGTTCATGGGATCCTAGCAAATGGTCTGGAGTGTGGACACACCTCCTGGCATGCCCCTGGACCACCCGTGCCATGTAGCTGTGCACAAGGCCAGAAGACTGTGTGCACACAGAGCTTTCGCACCTGCTGTGAATGCTGCTGGGGGTCAGATGGACCTCCACTGTATAGCATTTCAAGTTAGGGTTGCCTATGTGCTTCAAATATGCGGTGCGTAGGCAATCCACATGTTAGTGAATAGACCCCATTATGTAGTTCCTGAAGTACAATATGGAGTATACAAGGGGTCTGGGTAAAAATGTTGGCATGTCTATGATTAGAAGGAATGCAAAGAGGCACTAAAGGGTTCTGACTTACAAACTTTATTTTCCTAGCTACACCGTTAGGGTCCCAGTGAAATCAATTTTAAGTACACAGTTCGGTTGCTAATGGTTAGGAATCCTCATGGAGCAACTGCCTCGCAAAAACAATGGTTCAACACAACTGGCAAACGTTCAACAAGCAGCTGCCCCATGCAGCATGGTGTGCTAATAGACAAAAAGTGAATCCAAACTCAAAAACAGTCCAGCACCATCCGCCAACACAAACAAGGCAACAAAAGCACACTTAGTAGTGACTCACATTGCAGTTTTATTAAACATTTGGCAATAAAAGAAAGCAGAAAAAAGTGCTAACCTCACAAGTGCTAACCTAACATATGCACAAGCACAGACTGGGGGAAACACACATGGAGCCCCACTAACTTGAAATTAGTGGGGCTCTATCTGTGTTTCCCCTAGTCTGTGCTTGAGAATATGTGAGGTTATGTTGCTCTGCTGTGCCGCAACATGATCAGTGTTTCTGAGGGTTTGCATACAGGTGAAGGTATTTTGTGCTACCATATAATACTCTGCTCCATCTGCACAGATGCAGTCCTGCAATATCCTGAAGAGTGTGTGGTGGTCATCTTGAACCATTTAAACATTTTATATAGTACATTTCTCTCAACCACGTTCCCCGAGTAATGAAGCAGTAGGCAGGATTGGCATCAAAAGGACCCTATAACATGCTTAAGTATAAATCACTGTGATTGAAGCAGTCACTGGTAACATGATCATGAAATATCTTGGTAGAAAAGATAACAAATGGTTACTCAGTCTTATTGTAATGTCATTTATGCCCTATACATTAATATAAAAAATTATGCAGCAAAGCAGCAATGCTTTCAGTTTTAATTTTAATTTCAAAAATGCATTTAGTCCAGTCGAAGTGCGAGAAGCAGCACAGGAACTCCCTTTTGAACCATAGAGTGACCTTGTAACACTGCACAGCACAAGCGGTGTAAAGAGGCATTGGGTATGATGCTGGTGGAGAGGTGGCAAAACAGAGGGAACTGCATCACAACTGAGAGTCATGTGTAAATGCACCTCTTGTGAATGTAGATCAAATTACATGTGTGAACAGATCATTACAACCCTTGCTTATTTATTTAACCAAGAAAGTCGTAACTTATTTTACCTAAACAGTCAACATTCGTCTTCACTATTTTGGTGCATGTTGGTGATGACAAAGAGTCTAATTTTTATTTATTTATTTATTTATCAGTGTTACATAAAAACACAGAAACACAGGATCTGATGGCAGATAAGGACAGCTTGGCCACCCATTCCACCCTTTTTTTCCCTGCCTATACTGTCATTTCACTTGATCTCTGGCTCCCCCCCCGCTTCCCAAAAAAGATTTATTTGTGCTTATCTTATGTATTCATGAATCCCACCACTGTTTTTGCCCCAACCACATCTGCTGGAAGACTGTTCTAACCATCCAGCACTCTTTCAGTTATGAAGGACTTCCTCACATCTCTCTTAAATTTCCCCCCTTCCAACTTCATTGCATGTCCCCTTGTTCTCATGCATCTTTTCATCTGAAAAATACTCCCTTCCAATATCATTTAACCCCATGAGATATTTATAGGTCCCTCTCATGTCCCCCCTTTTGCTCCTCTGTTACAAGATGTACATATTGATGTCCTTCAGTCTATGTTTTCGGGGCTTCAGTGGCAGCCCCTCCACCATTTTAGTTGCCCTCCTCTGGACAGCTTCCACCCTTTCTATGTCCTTTCTAAGATGTTGTTTCCTGAACTAGAGACAGTACTACAGGTGGGGTCTCACCAGTGATCTATATAATAGAAAAAAACACCTCTCTCCTTCTGCAGGTGACACTCCTCCCTATGCACCCCAGTATCCCACTGGCCCTATTACTACATTGCTACACTGTCTTGTCACTTTAAGGTCATCAGATATGATTACTCCCGGGTCCCTTACCTGTATGGTGACTGTCAATACCTCTTCTCCCATTTTGTACTCTGCCGCTTGGTTTCTGTGCCCTAGGTGCATGATTTTGCACTTTTTCTCAGTGACACCCACCTGCCATACCCTTGATCATTCCTCAGGTTTTCTCAGATCTCTGCGCATTCTTTCTGGCCCCTCTGGAGTGTCTTCCCTATTGCAGATTTTCATGTTATTGACAGAGCCATGCCTTCCCTCCACCTCCTCTGCAATGCCGCTTATAGAGACATTAAAGAGGACTGGTCCCAGTACTGAACTCTGAGACATCCAACCGGTTACTCTTCCTTCCCTGGAGTGAACCCCACCCTCTGTCACCTATCCCTTAACCAATTTCTTACCCAGTTTACCACCTCAGAACCCACCCTAAGCTGCCCAGTTTCCTTTTGAGTCTCCTATGTGGTACAGTGTAGAATGCCTTTCTAAAATCTAAGTCAGCCACATACTCCGTCCCACCCTGATCTATTTTCTTCGTCACTCAGCCAAAGAAATCTATTAGATTTGTTTGATGTGACCTCCCACCATCCTTTGAATCCGTGCTGCCTCAGGTCTTGTAACCTGCTGGATTAAAGATACTCCTCAGTGCTTTGTTTTAGCAATGGTTACATTAACTTCCTCACCACGAATGTCAGACTAACTGGCCTATATTTGCCAGCCTTCTCCCTGTTACTGCTATTATGAAGCAGAACTACATCTGCCCTTCTCCAATTCCCTGGAACCATTCCTGTTTCCAGTGATTTGCTAAATAGGGCTGTCAGAGGTGCAGCCAGTATCTCCATGAGCTGCCTTAATACCCTTGGGAGTACTCTGTCTGGTCCTAAGGCTTTGTCCACATTCAGATTCCCTTCAGGACTTGGTAAGAGGACTTCTGTCTACCTCCTTCTCCCCAGTGTTCCTACTGCCTTTATATAGCCCTTTCCTTCCCCTTCCTCTGTGAAGACTGAACAAATGTATTTGCTCATGATATCTGCTTTTTTCTGATCCACTTCTTTACAGTCCCCCCTCCCCTTCTTAACCTCTCTATCACTCCTCTACTCTTCCTCTTTTCACTTACTAAGCTAAAACATGTCATGTCCCCTTTAGTTATCCATTGAGTGATTCTTTCTAGCAAATGGGGAGAGGGGTGCAGCACCCCATACATCGCATGGAAAGAACACCCTTCCCCCTCAGCTAGTGGTCAAACAGGAGTTCAGCATGTTTGTAGTCCATTTGTATCACCAGGTAAGGAAAAAGGTTCAGCTCCCCATACGATGCCCGGGGGAAATGCTGGACCTCACCCAATGACTAACACACCAAAATCTAGCCAATGGAAAATCATGTACACAAATGATCGCAGTCTGGGAAACAAGATCCCAGACCTGCAGGCAATAATGACACAGACTAAACTGGACATAGTAGCCATTAGCGAGACATGGTTTACCAGTAACCACACCTGGGAGACTTCAGTACCTGGCTGTGTACTGTTCAGAAGAGACCGAGGTGCAAAAGGGGGGGTGGAGTGGCCCTTTATGTCAATGAAAATATCAAAGCTATAGAAATTCAGAATACACATAAGGAGCCAGAAGAACTGTGGGTCACCCTGGAAACAGGAAATGGGACAGCCATACCAACTGGGGTTGTGTACAGGCCTTCAGACCAGGGGAAGGACATAGACACATTACTGTTAGAAGATATACAAAACATGACAGCTAAAGGGGAGGTTCTGATAATGGGAGATTTCAACATGCCAGATACAGATTGGCCAATACCAGCAGGGACATCTGCCAGTACTAGACACATGGTGGTTTCCCTGCAGGGGGAGGGTCTCAAACAACTGGTACAATAGCCCACGAGAGACAGGGCTGTCCTAGATCTAGTACTGACTAACAGGGAAAGGACCACAGATCTCCAGGTAGAAGGTCATCTGGGGCCAGTGACCATCACATGGTATGGTTCAATTTGGCCACTAGAACTAAATCATCCCATTCCAAGGTAAAAATATGGGACTTCAGAGGAGCTGAGTTTGATAAGATGGCCAACAGAGTTAAGCTAGCCCTGGGAAAAAGAAATACAGATAAGGGGGTACAGGCAAAGTGGGCAAGAATTAAAGATGCAATACTTGAAGCAACATCACGTTGTGTTCGTGAGAAAAGAAAGTGCAAAAGAAGAAGAAAACCACTTTGGTTCTCAAATACAGCAGCAGAAAAGCTCAGAGCTAAAAAGCTGGCCTTCAGGAAATATAAGGGAAAGCAGCAGGATGAAGATAGGGAGGTATACCAAACTTCCCTAAGGGAAGCAGGGAAGACAGTAAGGCAGGCAAAGGCCCAAACCGAGCAAACATTAGCACGAACAGCAAAAGAAGGTAACAAGACTTCCTATAGATACATTAATGAAAGGAGAAAGTCTAGAGGGGGTATTGCTAAGCTCAAAGGGGACAAGGGTGTGTGTGAGGAGGAGGACCATGTAAAAGCATCTATCCTAAATAGATACTTCTGCTCAGTATTTACTGAAGAGAAGGTAGGGCAGGGCCCACAGCTCAGCACCATGGACACAGGGGGGAGGGAGGTGTGCACTAGTCCCTTCACAAAAGAAAGGGTCCTACAAGAGCTCGATAAGCTCAGGGTGGACAAGGCAATGGGACCTGATGGCATACATCCCAGAGTACTAAAGGAGCTAAGGGTGGAACTAGCAGAGCCATTATCAGAACTGTTTAGTGAGTCTCTGAGCACAGGAGAGGTCCCAGAAGACTGGAGAAGAGCTCATGTGATCCCTGTCTACAAGAGTGGTAGCAGGGAGGAGGCAGAGAACTACGGACCAATCAGTCTTACCTCAGTAGTGGGTAAGATTATGGAGGCATTCCTTAAGGAAAGGATAGTGCAGCACCTGGAATCCATAGGAGCACAGGATCCAAGACAGCATGGGTTTACAACAGGAAGATCCTGTCAAACTAATCTCATAGATTTCTTTGACTGGGTAACCAGAGTGGTGGACCAAGGGGAGAGCAGTTGATGTCGCCTACCTTGATTTCAGCAAAGCTTTCGATACTGTTCCACATAGAAGATTGATTAATAAGCTGGGTAGGCTTGGAGGTGGGTCACACATTGGTCAACTGGGTGGCAAACTGGTTGAAGGGCAGAAAACAGAGAGTGGTGGTAAATGGTATACAGTCAGAAGAGATGCAAGTCACAAGTGGGGGTACCTCAGGGATCAGTCCTGGGGCCAGTCCTCTTCAATATCTTCATCAGTGACATTGCAGATCGACTGGAGGGTAAGGTTTGTTTGTTTGCAGATGACACTAAGATCTGCAACAGAGTAGATGATCCAGATAGGGTGGGAAGAATAAGAAGAGATCTGGATAAACTAGCAAAATGGTCGGAAGAGTGGTAACTGGGGTTTAATGCAAAGAAGTGCAAGATCATGGACATAGGGAAGAGAAACCATGAAGCCACCTATAGGCTGGGAGGGAAATTGCTGGTAGTCACAAGGGAAGAAAGAGACTTGGGCGTCATCATAACCGATGACCTGAAATCATCCCAAGCAGACAACTAAAGCAGTAGGTAAGGCTACAGGGATGTTGGGGTGTATTAGTAGGGGTATCACAAGTCGGAAGAGGAAGGTAATAATCCCTCTTTACAAGACACTGGTTAGGCCCTATCTGGAGTACTGCTTGCAGTAATGGAAGCCACACATTCACAAGGACATTAACAAAATTGAGGCAGTCCAGAGAAGGGCAACCAAAATGGTGCAGAGACTGCATCAGAAAACATATGAGGACAGGTTAATGGAGCTCAATACGTATACCCTAGAGCAAAGGAGGGAGAGAGGTGATATGATCAAAACATTCAAACACCTTAAGGGCATTAACAAGGTGAAAGAGTCTAACATGTTTTAATATAAGAAAAATAGCAGGACAAGAGGACACAGCATGACATTTGAGGGAGGCCAATTAAGGGGTAATGTGAGGAAGTTCTTTTTTACAGAAAGGGTGGTGAATGCATGGAACGGCCTACCTCAGGAAGTGGTGGTTATGAATACAGTGCAGAGTTTCAAACAGGCATGGGATAGGCATAAGGAAGCAATACAGATGAGTATGAATGCATAGGCCATTGACAGAGCAAAGGCCGATGGCACATTCATGAGGTAGAAAATGAAATGAGCAGACTGGATGGGCCTTGCGATCCTTATCTGCCATCAACTTCGATGTTTCTATGTTTCCGAAGTTTGCACCTTTGTACTTCTCACCACTTTCCCTGTTTCCCTCTGCTTCTCCCAATGCACCTCACTATCCTTCTCCCTCTGTGTCTCTTTATACATCCTGAATGCTATCCTTTTGGCCTTTACTTTTTCAGCCACTTACTTTGAAATCCATGGCAGTCTCTTTTTTCTAATTTTTGCTCACTTCCTTTGTGCAAAGCTTTGTTGCCTTCACTATGCCTTCCATTAACTTAGTCCACTGTTGCTCCACCTCACTCAAGTCATCCCCCCAACTAGGGCATTTCTGAGACATTCACCCTTTTTTATTTAATCTGCCCTCCTGATGTGCAAAACCTTTGTCTTTGTGTGGTTTGTGTCCACTGCTATCCTTATGTTGAATCACACTGCACCGTGAGCACTTGTTCCTATGTGGCTTTCCACCCCGATGTCTGCAACAGTGTCTCTATTTGTAAGCACCAGATCCAGCATTGCCATCACTGGTGGGTTCCTGACTAACTGCCTGAGAAACACCCTATGCAAGGAGTCTAGAATGTCACTGCTTCTTGCTGAAGCTGTGGCTGGGAGGCTCCAGTCTATATCTTGTAGATTGAAGTCCTACAGCAACAGAACCTCCCCTTTCTCTGCCATTGTGCAGATGGCATTCACCAGTGTCTTATCCAGTTTCTCCCCATTTTGAAGGTCTATGAATGCAAACAGTGGCTCCAATTCCTGTCGTCAGGGTGACCCAGAGTACCTCCAACCCCTCTTTTCCCCCCTGGATTTCCCGTGCCTCTGTTGCTTTGATACCTTCCATTACATACAGCATCATCCCATCTCCCTTCCTTCACATTCTATCATTCCTGAACTGAGAATAGCCTGGTATTTCTATGTCCCAGTTGTGGTTTCCTGTGTAATGGCTGTGATATCCAGATCTGCCTCCCCCATTATAGCCTTCAGGTCCAGAATTTTCTTTATCTGATCTGTCTCTACCATGATGGCCAGTCCACGTCTGCCTCCACCATGATGGCCTGGAAGTTCTTTTGAACTGAGAAGCAGATCATTTTCAGAGGCTAGTTTGGCTAAGTTCATTTTCCAACTAACATCATTTCCTGTCTGACATCCTAGGAGAGATGGGAAAGGAGGAAGTACAAAAGCCAGATTTTAAGTGACAAACAAGTGAAAAACAAACAAACAAAAAAACAACAATATTCTAACTACGGCAGACGTAACCTCACTAGTGACATTCAACCTGAAAAGCAAACAAGTAAGTGAATATGTAGATACTTGCTCTTTAGTTGGACATTCAACCATTCTGTAGGGAGCCATATCATACTAAATTTATTTTAAATTGTACTACAATATGTCCTTTGAGGAAAGGGGTGGGTATGTCTCCTACATAAACTTAGTGCTCATTCATGTTTTTATTCCAGCACTGTGTTTAAAGAAAGAAAGTAAGCGAAGCACACGCCAGAAATAAATTCAACTTTTTATTGTCGCATAATACAAAGAATGCACGTGATGTGTGCTCTACATAGCACCCCACATACAGAGCTTCATCAAATGGCCTCAGCTTCAACAACAGCATGTTCAGTGACAGTGTGCCTGACTCTCCCTTTTTTACTTCATTCCAGCACTGCTGGCAGGTTTGAAATCTACAGTTTGGCAGAGAAAAAGATCGCACTTAGTTTTTTTTTACCATGTACTTACCAGTATCTGCCACGGACTTAGATTCCATACTGCAATGTCAATAGTCTCTAGCTATTACCTCATTTTATAGGTGGTAAGGTTTGAAGCTCAGGGAGGTTAAATGATTTCCTCTTGGCTACATGGTGAGCCAATGGCTGTTGCAAGATTTGAACCCAAGATCTTCTGTTTCAAAGATCAGTGCTCTACCAATGGACCAGGCTGTTTCTCCCATAAACTATTCAAATTTTATACATACTGTATGTAATGTGGGGAAGACATGCTTCTCAGTTGGCTATAAGAGTAATACACCACTGCCTTACATCACCACCTGGCTGCGGTAGTTTTTTTCTGTGGCTCCTGAGCTCTGGTCTCATGGTCTTACACAGCAGTGAGAGGAATTCATATCTGACAGAGAAAGAAATGTTGCTGTCTCTTCTCAGGGAAATATTTCAGTGGGCCTGATGATGTAAGTACAACCCCTGGGATACTGTACCAGCCCATCTCCACACTGTGGTCACACTTCTCGTAGACCCCGAGTAAGCACACCAGTTCCCTCATGTTTAAACAGCAAGAATTCAACTTTATTAACAGTAACTGGCCATGCAACTGAAAACTGGTTTAACTAGTACACCACACTAGGGCTCCTAAAGGCACCCTACCAGGTGGGGATGTGTACCTACTCTCACACTCTGGGACACACTCAGTTCCCACAGGGGCATGGCTGGATGACTAAATTAGAAGCTGCCACTAAAAAAGGCCCAACCATGCACAGGTTATACAGCTGCCCCACACCTTAACTATGCAGCTCTGCAGTTCACCTGTACTGGAGGTCACTACTCTCAACTGACTGGTACCAGGTGTTTAGTATTAATATTGGGAGCTCTCTTTAAAACCATTCCTGAGTGCACATTTGCTGTACCATGTAGATTGGATGAAGCTACCATGTGTTAGCTGGTGTTGGGACACTTTTCACACAAGGAGCAATGTGGTCAAATTAATATCCTCCAAAGGGTAAGTAATTGATAAAATGGCACTTTCCAGAAACATAGAAACATGGAAGTTGACTGCAGATAAGGACTGCAAGGCCCATCCAGTCTGACCATTTTTTCTATCTTATGAATGTGCCATAGGCCTTTACTCTGTCAACGGCCAATCTATTCGTACTCATCTGTATTGCTCCCTTATGCATATCCCATGCCTGTTTGAAGCCCTGCACTGTATTCATATCCACCACTTCCTGAGGTAGGCCATTCCATGCATTCACCGCCCTTTCTGTGCAAAAGAACTTCCTCACATTACTCCTTAATCGGCCTCCCTCTAATCTCATGCTGTGTCCTCTTGTCCTGTTATTTTTCTTATGTTGAAACATGGATTCAATCAGTGGTTGAAAAACTGGTGTGGAGCTCAGGATTTGGCTTCATTGGGGACTGGGGTCCACCTGGGTGATACAAGCCTATACTGGCATGATGGGCTGCATCTGTCCAGGAGGGAACCAGGATCCTAGGTGATAGGTTTAAATGCTTCATTGGCAAGCATTTAAACTAGCCAAGGGAGGCACTGGAAAGGAGCAGGAAATCTGGCCCCAAAAATAACGTAGTAAGTGCGAGTAAACACCAACATAGAGGTGTCAATAGGGAGAAGGGCAGGGGTAAATGGAGAAAGTGACAAAGGCAAGAAGGACAGGGATGGGGCAAAAAGGAGTAAGGCCATCAGGAAATGGAGGGTAATGAGTACCGATGCCCGTAGTCTGGGCAAAAAGCTCCCTGAGCTGGTGGCCTTGATGGAAGAGGGATACCTGGATATCGCAGCAGTCACAGAAACATGGTACACAGAGAACCATGACTGGGATGTTAACATGCCAGGGTACATAACCTACAGGAGAGACAGGCGGGAGAAGAGGGGGAGGAGTAGCTCTCTATGTAAAGGAAGGGATAAAAGCAACTGAACAAAAGAGTAAACAGGGAGGAGAGGAGGCACTGTGGGTCACCTTGGAGACTGGAAACGGCACCACAATCCACACAGGGGTTGTGTACAGACCCCCATGTCAAGGGGAGGGAATGGACAAGGATATGATAGAAGGCATTCTTAGAATGGCAGAGAAAGGGGAGATACTGTTGATGGGAGACCTGAATAGGCTAGATGTTAACTGGAACACATTTGCTGCAGCCACATCCAAGAGCAAGGCCATTCTTGATGCCCTACAGGTGGCAGGCCTCAGACAGCTAGTTTCAGAACCCACTCATGAGGGAGCAATCTTAGACCTCATACTCTCAAACGGGGGCAGTGAGAGGATCTCAGATCTAGAAGTGGGTTGCCATCTGGAAACAAGTGACCATCAAACAGTGTGGTTCACTTTAAACTCAGCTACAGAGTCAAGTCATACAAAAGTGAGGGTACTGGACTTCAGGAAGGCTGACTTTGGCAAGATGGGAGAGTGCCTCAGAAAAGCACTAGCAAGCAGGCTAAAAGGAGGTGTGGAGCAACAATGGGGAATCATCAAAACTGCCATCACAGAGGCAACAAGCCTTTGTGTGAAGCAAATAAACAAATCAAAATGAAAGAAAAAGTCACTATGGTTCTCAAAAGAGGTGGCTGTGAAAGTCAGGAAGAAAAGATAGCATTCTGGAAGTATAAGAAACACATAAGGAGCAGGACAGAGAGCTGTACCATTTAAGGCAGAAGGAAGCAGGAAGGAAGTCAGAATAGCAAAGGCCCAAACTAAGGAAAAGATAGCCAACTCGGTTAAGAAGGGGATAAAACCTTTATAGGTACATCAGCGCGTAGAAAGACAAAGGGAGGGATAGTGAGGCTGAATAGAATGAGCGGTGGGTGGGCAGGAGGGGTCAGTGAAAAGCAGGGATACTGAATGAATATTTCTGCTCAGTATTCACAAAGGAGGGGGTGCCTAATCCAATCAACAGAAGCACTCTTGATAAGGGGTCAATTGAGTCCTTTCACAGAAGAAAGGGTTCTGCAAGAACTCCTAAAACTGAAGGTGGACAAAGCAATGGGTCCTGATGGAATTCACCCCAGAATTCTAAAAGAATTAAGGGGGAACTAGTGAAACCACTGGCTACTCTTTTTAATAAATCATGGGAGGATGGTGTGGAACCTGAGGACTGGAGGAAGGTGGATGTGATTCCCCTTCACAAAAGTGGGACCAAGACATAGGCAGGAAACTACAGACCTGTCAGTTTGACCTCTGTGGTAGGGAAAGTGATGGAATCACTTCTGAAGGAAAGAATAGTTGAGTACCTAGAGGCCAGTGGGGTACAGGACCCAAGGCAGCATGGGTTCAGGAGGGAAGGTCATGTCAGACGAATCTAATAGATTTCTTTGACTGGGTGACCAAAGTAATAGACCAGGGAGGGGCTGTGACATGGCCTACCTAGACTTTAACAAGGCATTTGACACAGTCCCACACAAAGATTAATAGTCAATTAACCAGCCTGGGAGTGGGTCCCAGGGTGGTAGCCTTAGTAAAACATTGGCTGGACAACAGGACACAGAAGGTAATTGTAAATGGAGTCCACTCTGAAGAAGAGAGGTTACTAGTGGGGTACCGTAGGTTCAGTATTGGGTCCAGTCCTTTTAATGTCTTCATAAGTGACATTGCAGAGGACTGGAAGGAAAAGTATGCCTCTTTGCAGATGACACAAAGATCTGCAACAGGGTTGATACACAAGGAGGCGTGGAAAGGATGAGAGGGACTTGGCAAGGTTGGAGGAATGGTCAGAGTATGGCGTAGGATTCCAGCAAGAAGTGAAAATAATGCACCTGGGAAACAAGAACCCAGGGGAAGAATACACAATGGGGAGGTAGTAACAACAACAAAAAAGGAAAGGGACCTGGGGGTAATCATATTAGATGACCTTAAGGTTAGCAAGCAATGTGAGAAGGCAGTAGGGAGGGCTGGGGGTATACTGGGATGCATAGGGAGAGGCATCAGCAGCAGAAAACAGGAAGTTGTTATCCCTCTGTACAGACAGTTGGTGAGACCCCATCTGGAGTACTGCATCCAGTTCTGGAGACCCCATCTCTGCAAGGACATAGACAGGATAGAGGCAGTCCAGAGGAGGGCAACTAAAATGGTGCAGGGTCTGCAAGAGAAGCCGTATGAGGAGAGACTAAAGGAGCTTAATATGTATACCCTTGAGGAAAGAAGGAAGAGGGGGGACATGATAGAAACTTTTAAGTACCTCAGTGGAATCAACAAAGTCCAAGAGGGTAGCATCTTTCAGAAAAAGAGATGTGCAAGAACAAGGGAACACAATTTAAAGATGGGGTGGCGGTTCAGGGGCAATGTGAGGTAGTATTATTTCACAGAGAGGGTAGTAGATGCATGGAACAGCCTTCCTGAGGAGGTTGTGGGGTCTAAAACTGTGGGATAATTCAAGAATGCATGGGACAGACATAAGGCAATTCTTGTGGGGGGGTAGAAAGAAATAGGCTGTTGGTTAACTAGGATCTGCGGCCTATCCTGTAGGAAGGGAAATGGGCAGACTAGATGGGCCAAGCGGTCCTTATCTGCTGTCAAAGTCTATGTTTCTATGTTTCTGCATGTACTCCCTGATTAGAGTAAAACTAGCTAAAACTAGTTTTGGATAACAAATACAAAATTGCTTAGCATTGTATAATAATAGCAGCTGCTTAGCAAAGAAAAAGGAATTGTGCCACAAGGCCTGTATAAGCAATGCTAATACTGTTAGAGCCAGAGGTTAATAGCACATAGCCCTATTGGGATCTGGTCTTTACCACCAGCACATGCTACAGTGATATATCCTACCCCACTAAGTATATCATGAATAAATGTTTGTGTACCATATGCTGCACCAAGTATAGGGTTGTGGGTGTGTCCAGGTCTACAGAGACAATCACTGGTGAGTTCCAAACTGTTAAAAGACCAATTGGAATTGGTGGTGGAGGGTTGCTCATTGATGCCAAACTATTTGCAGAGGGCCTTTATGGGGGATTCTGGAACCCTTATTAAGTCAGTGTCAGTGAGGTTTTGTCCATTGGCTACTGAGATAACATGGTTTAGGGTTGGTTGATCCTCCACAGAGTAACTGTAGGGTGATAGAGCTGACAACCATTGATGTTTAGTAACTTCCAATTAGGCTGTTGTGTGTACGTATGTTAATGGATTGTTGTCACTCTTCCATGTGATCTGGGCTCCAAACAGGTAATCATGGAACTGGCTCATGATGGCCCACCTTAGAGCAAAAAATTCGAACTTATGAGAGGGTAATTTAATTCTATCAGTGACAAACTCTGACTAGCAAAGGTGATGGGTCTCAGGCCCTCAGGGAATTCCTGGTACAAGACAGCACCCAGGCTGCTGAGGCATGTGTCAGTGTGCAATACATAGGGCTTTGCAGAATTGATATAGGCAAGTACAGGTGCTTCTGTCAATCTCTGGATGATCTCTTTAAATGCAACATCACAATCCTCAATCCAGCAGGGTCCAAAGGCCTCATCGACCTTTAAATAAGTTTGAAACTCTTTTCCCTCGAAAGAGCTGGTCTTCCAGACCTTGCTAGTGTGTAGGTATTTCTGGGCCAGGTTAAGATGGGGTTGCACAACATAGGTTTAGTCCCTGACAAACCAGTGATAATACCCATAGACGTTGAGGAAATGTTGTTGGTCTTTGAGGTTCTTGGGTCAAGGCCAGGTGGTCAGAGCCTCAACCATACTCTAGTCAGTCTGTATTCCATCTGAAAATACAGTATGCCCCACGTATTTCTCTGTTGACTGAAGAAACTGACATTTGCCCATGGACAGTTTGAAGCAGCAGTGCCTGATAATGGTGAACAGTTTGACCTATGCATTCTCATTCTATTTAAGACTGCTCCATATCTCCACTCCTGTGTGATACCCTCTTTCCCTTATTTTCCTTCTGCTTTAGCATTCTTTATATAGTTGACATAATTAAAGGCGTGCATCTTTTAATATAGCTCTCTGTAGGTTTTCAGCACTGTTCTCCATCATTTATGAGCACCCATTGTTTAACATAACTTGTAACTAAAATGAACTAGCATGCAGCAACTAGTGCTCCCTGACCTTATGGGACAATGGGTGTACAAAAGCAGTTGAATATTCTGATGAAAGGTCAAGTCACAATAAAAGCAGTGCTCTTTTTTTATTTCAAATGTAAAAAATATGCTCACGCAGACTCAGAATGAAGAAAGGATGGTATTGTACAAGGCAAACAATAAGGAGCAACCTGAAATGGAATACAAAAGGGAAAACAATAGGTTGGTCAAAATGTTTACTGTTACATGCCCTGCTGCTTTAAGTCCAGACTCCACTAGCAGATCCAAAACCTTGAAGAGGCAGCTCTCTTGGTCTTGTAGGGTCTTCTTGAACACAATGATGTCATCCAGGTATACTAGGTACTTTAACAGAAATATATTTCCCACTGCTCGCTCCATGCGATGCTGCAAGGCGGCCAGGGTACCAAAGATGCCCTGGAGCATACGCAGGAATTTGTAGAATTCTGTAGGGCTGATGAATGATGTATTTTCTTTGTCAGATTCAGTCATGGGGATTTGATTGTACCCAGCCCTCACGTCTAACACACAGCTTCCATTCAGGCAATACAGTGCATCCTGGATCTCTAGCATGGTGCACTGTCCATGACGGTGCACCTATTTAGGGTCCAGTAATCCACACATCTCTGAGGGCTCTGGTTTTCGTCCTGCCATGATGATGGTGTGTGGGTACAGACTCTGGGACACCTATGTTATCCCAGCTGCCAAGAGTTCTTGCAAGTGGCATGTTACATCATTGATACCAGTAAGTGCTAATCACTGGGATCATTCTCTAAATGGTTGCTGATCATGCAACTGGATGTGGTGGTGGTGTGTGGTTATACACCACATGTCCCACTTGCTGGTGGAGAATAACTCAGTCCTGTAAATCATGTCCTGCCATCCTTCTGACAATAGGGACTCTCCAAAGTCAAAGTCACAGTAGGTCCAACCTCTTGTTATGTCTGACCCCACCAGCCTTGGGCTGCACTACCATATCTTTGCAGTACATCCTCACCAGCTTTTTGCTTAGTCACACTGTTAAGGATCACTCAGTGACATTCTGGAAGTGACATTCCAGATATGCAACATGATGTGGTGCACTGTGGCATGTCCATGGTGTGTAACACCAGTAGCTTTACTAACAACCCATTGAGAAATCTATATTCTTTTGGGGTCTCTATCATCATTACTTGATTTGTAGCCTGTGAATGTTCTACATTCAGAGGCAATGTGATTTACTCTTTATCCCTTCTCCACACAATACCAGCTTCACAATCCTGTTCTGCTAGGGTCTAGTGACTGCCTTAGCAGTAGGCCTCCCTCATCAGTCCATGCATTGACAGTACCTGTCCCCTGTGCTGAACTTCTTTTTCCTTAAAGAGCTGCTTTAGATATCCAAACACATGGGAATTAGATGAGCGATCAATTGAATGTTATCTTAGATTCCAGACTTGGGTCACACCAAAGCCAGCATCTCCACTGGTCCTCTGACCCTAACTACCTGGTCTGGCAAGGGTAGCTCATGACATGGGTGACCACAATTGAGTACAAACAAAAATGGCAACTCAATCACGGCGCATGTCAAGGGGGCTATGGACGAGGTAGGGTGACTGGATGGGGGTGGGTTCACACATATAGTGACAGGATGTCGCCACATGTGGCAGCGTATGGGGGAGGGAGCATGCTCAGCGAGGTGGGAAGGAGGGTTTTGAGGGTGGTGCCATGGTGAGCTGCTGAGCTGACCCTGTGGTGTGGTGGGTGAGTTCAGGGCTTGGGTGGGACAGGGTGCTGGGTTTGGGTCTGAGCGCAGGTACGTTTTTGTTGTGCCTGGCCTGAATTATATTTTTTTCACAGTTTGTACCCCTCCTGGAGTTGAGAATCCTACAGTAGGGGGCATCAAATTTAAAACTGTAAGTCCCCGGCACCCTTTTGCTGTATGCTGGGGAGTCATATCGCTAAAACTGATTTTTAGCGATGTGACAGCACCTAGTGGCAATTGTCTTTTGATGATCGCCGTTATGACATGGAACTCTGGAAAGTCAATGATCACCACAGTGCATTCCAGGTTGGACAATGCATTCCAGGTAGGGATAAGCCCTGCCAATTTGGTGCTACAGGTCCTGTATCGGTACAGGATCTATACAGGATCTGAACAGATCATTGGTGAGACCCCACCTGGAGTACTGACCCACATCTCAGTAAGGACATATACAGTATGAAGGTTGTCCAGAGGAGGGCAACTAAAATGGTGCAGGGATGCATTAGAAGCCCTACGAGGAGAGACTGAAGGGCCTCAATAAGTAAACCTTAGAAGAGAGAAAGGAGAGGGTGAACATGATAGAGACTTATAAATACTTCATGGGTTGAACAAGGTACAGGAGGGGAGTATTTTTCAGAGGAAAAGATGCACAAAAACAAAGGGACATGCAATGAAGCTGGAACGGAGAAATTTTGGAGAGAGATGAGGAAGTAATTCTTCATTGACAGAGTTCTGGATTCCTGGAATATACTTCCAGCAATGGTGGTGCGGGGTGGGGGTGAAAACAGTGGTGGGATTCAAGCATACATACAAGCATAGGAAGAAGGGGATCTTAGCTGGGAAGCAAAGGGGAGGAGGGAGTAAGAAATCAAGTACGGTCTGTGGTGGCAGTATAGTCAGAAACAAATGGACAGACTGGGTGAGCCAAGCGACCTTTATCTGCCATCAAATTCTACATTTCTATGTCCAGACCCTCCAAAGGCAATAATAGAAAGTGAGACAGATAATGGTTGTAGAACCTTTTAAAAACCAGGGTGGTCTGGGACCTGCTGTTGAGAACATTCTGTGCCTGGTGTCCACATAATTTAACTGTTATCTCTGAGTAAGGGGTAAACAATCTGGCTCATCAGGTCCAAAAGTACCTCTGCAGCCTTCTCAGAAGACTTGGCAACACTTTGTTTAGCAGTAGGTATTTGACTTTGTCCTGAGGTCAGCACCATGTAGCCATGGCACCAGTGTATTCTCGTACTGGGCCCTGTTGGCATTTCCATGCAGATTTCTTATTTTTGTGAAAAGCTTGTCTGTAACCAATCAAGACTTTTCCTGGTTGGGGTAGTGTTTCTGATGATGCTCATAGTTGCTTCATTTCAAGAAAATAAAGTCTTCTAAAATCCCTGGCATCGACTGGGGCTCTCTTCCCAGTGGTGGGATGATGCCAGGCCAAGGGGCCACAGTCTACAGGGGAGCTGAGGACCCTTTCTCATCAGCAAATCTTTCTTTCTTTCTCCTGGTCCAATACCATTTTGGTGAGATCACCCAGGCATTTCAGGAGTACAACAATTACAGAAGCTACCTGGGGAGTCACAGGAGTGCTGCCCAGAACAAGTTGGGGGTGCTCTGCATGGTAATCACTCCTGACAGTTATTCATCTCGCTCACATACTTCCCAAACTGGGTCTCCATACCAGGGCATAGAGTTCACTTGATCCCAAGGATGTCACTTGGTGAGGATCTGGTTGGCAAAAAATGGCTTAACTGCTTCACCATGTCTGGTCTGTGTTAGCACCATCAAAGCTTCCCTTTCTGATGGATTCCAATATGACCACTGAGTTGTGAGCAATAATCATAAACTTTGTGTCTGCAGACCAAAGTATCCAGTTGATTATAGCAACTGAAAATGAGTGACTCTTAAAAGAGTCACTCATTTACAGCGCTATCCTGTAAGGGTAGCAATGGAATGCGAATGCGACAGTAAGGATGAGCAAGGGGGGGCGACCGGAAGGGAAGGGATAGGGATGAGAAGGGGAGGAATAGGGAAGAGGATTTGTGTGGGGTAGTGTGCCGGGCTGCCACCGAGCTAACTGTGTGGTGTGGTGGTGTGGTGTGGTGGCTAGCTTCGGTGCAGCAGGTACTGGGTTCAGGACTGGGGACTGGGGAATATTTTATGCAGCCATAGTGTTTTTTTATTTTTCAGACTGTCTCCCCCTTCCCGACATGCACCCCTGGAGTTGGTTATATTTAGTCAGGAGAATGCGGGGGTCAATGCCCCAGATGAGGAGGGGTGCGGGGAAGGGCCCAGCATAAATACTGTTTTAACTTGCCGGATGTGTTGTCATCCACAAGTGTACATCACTTTTGTGCTTTTCAGCAATGTACACTCGCTATAATGGTGATCGCTCTTTTGCGATCGCCATTATGACATGGAACCGCAGACCAAATTCCCCATAATCAAGCTAACTGACTGTGTATCAGACTGGCTAATAAATAGGGCAAAACCACAAGTAACCCAAAGAAGAAGAAACCAACCTCACTGGTGCACCTGCAGGAGAGACAAGGAGGGGAGAAGGGGGTGGAGGAGTAGCTCTCTATGTAAAGGAAGGGACAAAAGCAACTGAACAAAAGAGTAAACAGGGAGGAGAGGAGAGGAGAGGAGACACTGTGGGTCACCTTGGAGACTGGAAGTGGCACCACAATCTGCACAGAGGTTGTATACAGACCTCCAGGTCAGGGGGAGGGAATGGACAAGGATATGATAGAAGGCATTCTTAGGATGGCAGAGAAAGGGGAGATAGTGTTGATGGGAGATCTGAATATGCCAGATGTTAACTGAAGCACACTTTCTGCATCCACATCCAAGAGCAGGGCCATTCTTGATGCCCTACAGGTGGCATGCCTCAGACAGCTAGTTACAGAACCCACTCATGAGGGAGCAATCTTAGACCTCGTACTCTCAAATGGGGACAGTGAGAGGATCTCACATCTAGAAGTGGGTTGCCATCTGGGAACAAGTGACCATCAAACAGTGTGGTTCACGTTAAACTCGGCTACAGAGTCAAGCCATACAAAAGTGAGGGTACTGGACTTCAGGAGGGCTGACTTTGGCAAGATGGGAGAGTGCCTCAGAAAAGCACTAGCAAACAGGCTAGAAGGAGGGGTGGAGCAACAATGGGGAATCATTAAAACTGCCATCACAGAGGCAACAAGCCTTGTGTAAAGCAACAAATCAAAATGAAAGAAAAAGCCACTATGGTTCTCAAAAGAGGTGGTGGGGAAAGTCAGGGAGAAAAATATAGTATTCAGGAAGTATAAGGAAACACAGAAGGAGCAGGACAGAGAGCTGTACCAGTTAAAGCAGAAGGAAGCAGGGAGGGAAGTCAGAATAGCAAAGGCCCAAACTGAGGAAAGGATAGCCAACTCACTTAAGAAGGGGGATAAAACCTTTTATAGGTACATCAGGGAGCGTGGAAAGACAAAGGGAGGGATAGTGAGGCTGAATAGAATGAACGGTGGGTGGGCAGAGGGGGATAGTGAAAAAGCAGGGATACTGAATGAATATTTCTGCTCAGTATTCACAAAAGAGGAGGGGGAGGTGCCTAATCCAATTAACAGAAGCACTCTGGATAGGGGGGGATCCCAGTCCTTTCACAGAAGAAAGGGTTCTGAAAGAACTCCCAAACTGAAGGTGTGACAAGCAATGGGGCCTGATGGAATTCATCCCAGAATTCTAAATGAATTAAGGGGAGAACTAGTGAAACCACTGACTACCCTTTTTGACAAATCATGGGAGGATGGTGTGGTACCCGAGGACTGGAGGAAGGCAGATGTGATTCCCCTTCACAAAAGTGGGACCAAGACATAGGCAGAAAACTACAGACCTGTCAGTTTGACCTCTGTGGTAGGGAAAGTGATGGAATCACTTCTGAAGGAAAGAATTGTTGAGTACCTAGAGGCCAGTGGGGCACAGGACCCAAGCAGCATGGGTTCACAGCGGGAAGGTCATGTCAGATGAATCTAATTGATTTCTTTGACTGGGTGACCAAAGTAGTAGACCAGGGAGGGGCTGTGGACATGGCCTACCTAGACTTTAGCAAGGCATTTGACACAGTCCCACACAAAAGATTAATAGCCAAATTAACCAGCTTGGGAGTGGGTCCCAGGGTGGTTGCCTGGGTAAAACCGTGGCTGGATAACAGGACACAGAAGTTAATTGTAAATGGAGTCCACTCTGAAGAAAGAGGGGTTACTAGTGGGGTACCCCATGGTTCAGTACTGGGTCCAGTCCTTTTTAATGTCTTTATAAGTAACATGGCAGAGGGACTGGAATGAAAAGTATGCCTCTTTGCAGATGACACAAAGATCTGCAACAGGGTTGATACACAAGGAGGCGTGGAAAGGATGAGAAGGGACTTGGCAAGGTTGGAGGAATGGTTGGAAGTATGGCAGCTAGGATTCAGTGCAAAGAAGTGCAAAATAATGCACCTGGGAAACAAAAACCCAGGGGAAGATTACACAATGAGGGGGAGGTAGTAACAAAACCAAAAAAGGAAAGGGACCTGGGGGTAATCATATCAGATGACCTTAAGGTTAGCAAGCAATGTGAGAAGGCATTTGTGAGAGCTGGGGGTATACTGGGATGCATAGGGAGAGGCATCAACAGCAGAAAACAGGAAGTTATTATCCCTCTGTACAGACAGTTGGTGAAACCCCCATCTGGAGTACTGCGTCCAGTTCTGGAGACCCCATCTCCGCAAGGACATAGACAGGATAGAGGCAGTCCAGAGAAGGGCAACTAGAATGGTGCAGGGTCTGCAAGAGAAGCCATACGAGGAGAGACTACAAGAGCTTAATATGTATACCCTGGAGGAAAGGAGGGAGAGGAGGGACATGATAGAAATGTTTAAGTACCTCAGTGGAATCAACAAAGTCCAAGAGGGTAGCATCTTTCAGAAAAAGAGACATGCAAGAACAAGCGGATACAATTTAAAGATAGAGGGGGAGTGGTTCAGGGGCAATGTGAGGAAGTATTTTTTCACAGAGAGGGTAGTGGATTCATGGAACAGCCTTCCTGAGGAGGTTGTGGGGTCTAAAACTGTGGGAGAATTCAACAATACATGGGACAGAAATAAGACAATTCTTGTGGGGGGTAGGAAGAAATAGGCTGTTGGTTGACTAGAATCTGCGGCTTATCCTGTAGGTATTGAAATGGGCAGATTAGGTGGGCCAAGCGGTTCTTATCTGCCGTCAAAGTCAAAGTCTGTGAAATGGATGGAGCTCACAGAGTACTTGCAGGCCAGCCCGCACCAGGAGACCAGCCCTGTTTCATGTTAATGAAGTGTCACAGATTTGCTGATGAACAAGTAATGAGGAGGGTGAGGAAAGAAGGGGGGGTCCCCTACAAAAACCTAATGCTAGTAATTTGTCCAGATATAAGTGCAGAACTCTGCCAGGCAGAAGGAGTTCTCAAAGGTAAAAGAAAAGCTATAGAAAAATTGTGCCTTTCTCTTTCCCACTTCTTTTTTATTTTATTCGTTCAAAGGAAGGTTCCTGTTACCACCCAGAATCCCAGAATCCCTTGATTACTACCCTGAATAATTCATACGACACTACCCCGTATATGTAAAGAGAATATAAAAACCTGAGACTTATAATTCACTACTGCATCACCACTGCTATTGTTTGTGAGACCCACACCACTTTTTTTTTACCAATGTAAGTATATGCAACTTAGACATTTGCTGGAGGCAGGCTGGGGACTGAATAAAAATTAATCGAGCCTTCTGGAGTTGCTTGTGTATTATATTTGACTAGATATACTAAAGGTTTGGTGGCCAAATTATACCACAACCTCATGGCTTCAGTGCCTAACACTGGAGACCATAAAAAAAGATTAAAGTGGCAAACAGATTTGGGTTTTGAAAAACCACTGGAAGATTGGCAGATATTTAATAGTCTGGAGACTGCCCAGATGAAGTAAATATAAAGTTATTCAATTTATGATGACATTGATGCAGACTACACTCCAGTAGGCTCCAAAAACTCGCAAATTATGGTAATGGAGAATGCCCATGATAATCACAGGAAAGAGCAGACATAATACATATTTATTTATTTGATTTGCTTTTGGTAACCGGGTGGGTGCACTAGACATAGAGATCCCTATTTTCAGGCACGACCTGGGACTTTCCAAGACTACAGCCATTATAGGTAGCTATAGAACAAGCTCTTACAGAGATCCTAGCAAAACCCATCACTGTCATTATCACACCTAGGGCTGTCTTACTGGGGTACTGGACAGACCCAGATGGCCTATAGGCTAGACAGTGAAAGCTAACCTTTATTGCCACTACTACAGAGAAACTAGCAATATTGACACACTGGAGGCAAACACCACCACCAGCTGTAACAACGTGGCACAGAACTATGTCTGAATACAAGACAATAGATAACTCTATTTGGGGCATCATTCAAAGAATTTGAAACCTCTCACCCCACACAAGCAGCCATTCCAGCCAGGCATGTCAGGAAACATAATCTGAATAAATGATCAAAATTTGTACAGTTGATGGCAAAGGACTTGAGTTAGCTATACTCTAAAATGAGACATGGGACACACAGATATCAAATGTGTACCTTAATAAGTCTGTGACTGTGTTTAGTTTCAGCTTTGTATCTTTTTATTTACTGTACTGTTTAATTATTGTTATTCATTTACTGTTTTTTAATGTTGAACATTGTACACCATCTGCTCAAACCTTATTTGATAGCTGTGAAAAAGTGCATATTATGGAAAGTATTACTTTATTATTAAGCAAAGCAAAGTATTGTAACTTGTATGCTGCGTACATTCATTAAACTATATCTGAAAAAAAAAACGTCCCTTTCTCTAGGCCCTCTGAATGACCTTCTCTAGTCTTACAATGAATTCGCACAATTTCTTTCCCCGTTTGGCGCAGTGGGCCAGTTGGATCAGGAATCTTACTGGCTTCTCTACATTTCTGTACATGTGCTCCAGTGTGGTCACGCACTCTTCTGTGGTGGTGGCCTCACTCTTTGAAGTGAGGAGGCCCAAGAAGGCAGCCAAGTAGGGGCCTGTCAATCGTTCTGTCAGTCAAGACCACTTTTCTTATGCAGAGCCTTCCACTTCTTGCAGCATGAGGGCAACTTGCTCACCCAGATGCTGAAGTTCTCCTCTCCAGATGAGATGGGGCTCACTCCAGAGCATGGTTACAGTTTTTGATATTGAGAAGAGGGACAGACAACTTCTCCATCAAGCAACTTAGGGCATCCAAAATAGTGTTTGCCAAGTTTTATATATTTATTTAAATGTTGATAACCGGGAAAAGCACCATGAGCTAAGGCTCGTTTCCAGGTGCGACACGGGGGGAGGGGAACAAAGGGAGAAATATACAGAGGCAGCATGAAAATACAAATTTCAAATATGAAAGCCTCACCACAACAACAGCAACAATAACCAGTACAGTTAGTGTAAAAAGTGGGGGGGGGGGGTTAGATTATACAAGCCCCCCAAATCAGAATTAGTAGCAACAACTAGTATGGCAGCACAGCAGGGTTAACATAATTAAGGTGTCTCTGACCCTGCCAGGTTCATGAGTTCTTTCAGATCTTTTAGGGTTTCACCCTCTTTTGTAAGCAAGATCTTGATTCAGGTCTTCAGTCAGAGCCTGCATCTGCAGAAGAGGGCAACTTCCTCATCTGATGAGTGTCCGTGTTCTTGCAACTCCCTTAAAAGTGAAAATGGAGAGCAAGTTGCTCAGGTCTGCTTTCTGATCACTCTCCATAACATCCACTGTAGTAGTGTTCTCCTCTCATGTCATGTGCAGTACTTTCATTTTTCTGACCCCTGTGAGGCCTTCAACAAAAAGTCCTAGGATAGTCCCCTTGCCCATGTCATCTGGGAAATTCCTCACTAAGAATACTTTCTTAATGTCAAGTCACATCTATGTACACCATTTCTTCTCTGCTTTGAAGGCTATTGTTGTTGCTGATGTTATTACAAAAGTTTGAATTTTGCGGATGGGATCAAATTCTGTTGCACCACACAGGTGGGTCCTAGGATGCTTTGTTAACAACAGAGATGGATCCCAGCAGTGTCTCCAATGGTTGGGGAGATGTAAGACCCCTGTAGGGTGGGTGTGCTCCTCAGCTGGCAATAAAAGAAAGACACAACCACCTTAAACTACCAATGGGCTGATGTTATTTTTGGTGGCTAATGGGTTCTGGACTCACTCAGCAAAGACACAGAACAAAAGAAGTATAGCGCTGCATGAAACAGGCTCAGATATAGCAAATTTGTTGAAAAATATCAAAAAGCATCTACAGAGGATTTCCCGGCGCTTCAGGGGCACAATCCCTATACCCTCGAAGCTCCAGGGATGCATCTCTGGATACTTTTTGATATTTTCAATAAATTTGCTATATCTGAGCTTGTTTTGTGCAGCACTGTACTTCTTTTGCTCTGCGTCATTACTTGACAGTTTTGTACAGCTGTTCCGTGGTTTCCACCTAGTGCACAGTGTGTTTGTGTGTTTTTCACTCAGCAAAGAGGTGGGTTTTTATCTGATAGAGAAAGAAATGGTGGTGCCTCCACCCAGAAAAAATTTAAGTGGTCCTGATGATGTAATAATATAATCCCCTATAATTCTGCCTCAGCCCTCCTCTACAATGTGGTCACACCTCCCAAAAGACCCCAAATAAGTACAGCATTCCCCCTAATTAGCAAGCACAAGGTCAAATCACTAAATAATGATATGAGGTTTAAAAAGCAAAAATGCAACTTTATTTACAGGAACTGACCCTGCAAGGGAAAACTGGGCTAACTTGTGCACCACGCTATGGCCTCAATAGACACTCTGTCAGGCAGGGCTGTACTCCCACTCTCATGTCTGAACTGCAGTAGTCAAGGCACATGAGGATGTGGCTGGATGACTTAATTAGTGGCTGCCACTAAAAAGGCCCAACCACACACACAGCTGATACAGCCTACCCCTGTACCACAACTCTACAGTATTCCTCTGGTCCTCCTGCACCAGAAGCTACTACCCTCTTTCACCTGGTACAAGGTTTTGAGAGGTCCCTTTAAAACAGTCCCTGGTTACCCAGATTTTGTACTGGTGTTGTCAGATGATGGGTTGGCTGGCAGTCATACACTTTTACACAAGGAACGACACAGCGAAATGAATATTCCCCCAAAGGCAAGGCAATTACTAAAATGTCACCAGCAGACCCCACACTAGGGGAATTTGTAATCTGGCCTAATGGCCAACTTTCAGCACAAATTCACAATGGAACAGAAGCAGCGCTACTGTGCAATTTACTCATGGTTACCCTGACAAGCTTGCTCCTCTTGGCTTGGCAAACCTCTGGATCTCAGCTCCACCTGGAATGTTTCCTTCCTGTTTGAACCTCTCTCCCTCTCAGGCTGGTGTCTCTTGCTTCCTCTAGAGGTTCAGCTACTCTCACTTTCTGCGTCCCTCAGCTGCTAAAGCCTGTTCTGACCAACACATCCTGGTATCCAGACTACAATGGTGGTGGCAGCCCAACAGCCATATAGAGTGCCTGTTACAGGACCTGAGCCAGCAGCTCTGGAGTATATCTTCTGGCATTTCCCTCTCACTCCTCAAAAGGATTTGGCAGAGCTCACTGTTCATCATACAGACAGTTTGTCTGAGTATGGCACAGCAAAAAACCTCCCAGGGCAGCAGATCCAACTCTTACACCAAGATCAGTCTTCAGCTCAGCCCCTCTCACACAGTAGCTCTGGTTCTTGGATAGTTTCCACTAGTTGCACTGGCTGTCACTCAGGGACCTTAATGTTCTATAGGTCTGTCAAAAGGTATCAGAATTCTGTGTCCGGTCCTTACCCACAGACCTTCAGGAGCTGTATTCAAGCTTCCAGCTCCCCAATTAGTTGTGCAGTGTGGTTCAAGAGTCACCACTGTGGTGGCAGCCACCATGGAGTCTGGAAGAACAGGCCCCAATGATTCTCCTGATTCCTCCTGCCCTTGTTTGTAGTGTCCAACCCCCTTGAGTCAGGTGGCCAGGGTGGGCAAAGAACTCTGGTTGTGTCAGGGTGGTGTTTGATGTAGTCCTTCAGTCGCAGCACCTACCCACCTTTGATGTCTGCTGGAAAGCATGGCTTTCACATGGCCTTGGAGGTGCTAAACTAACCATGGCCCCCTGCTGGTCCCTGCAGACTTCTGCTGATCCTCTGTCCACAGATTCAATGTCCTAAGTGCTGAAGGATTTGGATGCAATGTGGCAACCAGTTGGATCCAAGTTTGGGGACCCAGGTAGGCTCCATAATTTTGGTGGGATTACATTTATTACAAATGTGTTGATAAATATGTTTTTCCTACAACAGCAGGGTTGCATACATGCTATAAGCTGCCATAACAATTATTTTATAAAATAAAGTATTGTACAGTCTCGTTTTGGTGCATAAGCGCACAAAATATCATAAAACAGCTGTTTGAGAATATAGAAGAAAAGTATGAGCTTGAGTCCTGACCAAACTATTGCCAGCTGACAATTGCCTTAAAGTTAAATGTTAAACAACTTGGGATGTTGTACAATGGAATCACTGAGCATATTTTTTATGTGAACTGTTTGGTGTTATCAGTTCAGCATTCTAAAAGACAGTAAGTGCTTAAATCAAAGCTGTGAATAAAACATATACAAAAAAAGGCAATGAATTGTGTTCCTTGGCTTATACATGTAAGAGGTTAATCTCAATTAAGACTGTTGGTTGTAGGAAAATACAAACTTGCTCTTACAGAAAAGAAAACACAGCAGAGTTCTAGTGGCAGACTATGAGTCTAATACGACTCTATTTCTATTTGCAAGGCTCCAGACAGCCTTGCAACCCTAAAATAAATAACAGAACCTTTGAAACTAAAAAAGAAAAGGGAGTTCATTAGTTTTCCCCTCAACAATGAGCATTTCTGCTGCCAAACGTCAGAGACAAGGTTGGTTTCCTTTCAAGTAATTGATGTAGACTTTCTTCAGCATCCAGTCCAGACAACTTTTCAAACGTCAAGCAGGAAATCAGACCGTCAAAGGATAACTGTGCATTTCTTCCACATGGTCTGGGTCTGACCCTCAGAAACACTAAATTTATACTACCACTGCCAAAAAAACTTGAATTTCCATGCCCTCCTGTTGCTAAGATAAAGGATGTTTCCTACTGCCTTAGAAAGAAGTTCTCATTTAAAGCTCCAGCTTAGCTCTGACAAAACATGTTGCTGTCACCCCAAATTGAGCAAATGAGCCTGTGTCTTACAGTATAAAGACTCAAAGAGTTATTGAATATCACCCAGGGAGCAGAAAATGAACAAGTTCCCATTTCTCTATGACCTTTGTGGGCATTTTCTTCTACAAACCGCCTAGGCCTTAAGGCCTTGATGTCTCATTCTCTCTCTCAGTGGTAGTACAGGAAGGACAGCTAGGCTTTTCTATTCCAGTGAAACAGATCAAGTTTTGTTAAATAACCATTTTTCACCAATAGCGGAAGTGAATACTGTGAAGAAAATGGGATCTGGCAAAGAACAACTTCTCATAGCCTTGTGAATCAGTGCCAATGTGCGAACCTAATTCTTAACCATGGCATTAAAATATGACTGGTTGGTCACAAAACATTCTGATGTTTAAGACACAGGCACATTTCCCACAACTTCTGTTGAAAGGTCAGAAGACCAATTCTAATTTTGAAGAACAGGAAAGAAAAAAACAATTTGGCAAAAAGGTTAAGAAGCATTGTCAAAGGCAAACAGAAATGTTCCTAGGAAGTAATGCCCTAAGTAAAGACCTAAAAAAGGTGAATACCTTTCCATTACAGTTTTTAAAAAGTGACTGAGCTTTAAAATGAAAAATACCTATTGCAATTTTTGTTGTTTGTAAGTAAAGGTAAAGTAGCACTGTACACTGTGAGTGACAGCTGCTCATACAGTAGAAACAGAATCCCACTGAAAATGTAATTTTGAATATAAGTTGGGCTTTCCTGTGTAATAGCAGTAATAGTAGTAGTCATCTTTATTTTTTTGTGGCACTCTTCCCAGGAGGCTCAGGGCAACATTACAATAACATGGGGCAAATAACTATAATCAACATGTACAACTCCATAACACTTTAAAAGAAACATATTAAATATTTATTTATTTATTCTGTTGGCACCCTTTGCAGACTATGTGAGAGGCCTTTCGGCACCATGCATTACTGCTTAAAGTTGAATCAGCATAACATTTTGTGGTGATTTGCATTTTCAGTCCATGATGCTTTGCATTATTGAGGTATATGTGATTTTGTATTTCTTTGAAACTTGGTTTCCCGGCCAATGCCCTTTGGGGTAACCCTTGCCTCACTGCTTATGCACTAAGGTTCTTTGTCTTTTAGCTTGTTTTTTGTTTTCATTAGGCTCACCACGACCCAAACCTGATAGATCAACTTAGGGTAGCTGGTTCATTCCACTGGGGTGTAATACAGATGAGGCACACTGATGAGACCTGGTAGAATGAAACACGTGTCTGCGTCTTCTGTTGGTACCCTTTGCAGACTGTGTGAGGGACCTTTTGGCACTATCCATTCCTGCTTAAAGATGAACCAGCATAACATTTTGTGATGATTTGCATATACAGTCCATGATGCTTTGCATTATGGGAGTAAGTGTGATTTTATATTAAATAAATACGTTAGTCAGTTAGTAGATATCACTAAAAGGGGGTTCAAAGTATTACAGATTCATCCCACCTCAAACACTTGCTGGAGTAAATGAGTTTTCAACCGCCTTTTAAATGCCTCCACCGAGGGAACCCCCAAAAGCTCCAGACAAGGCGTTCCAGATTACCGGGCCCTCAACCTAATAGAACTTACCAAAAAAACAATTAAAATTCAGTTGCTAGATTTTACAACTATTAGACATTCTTTTTGAATAAATCTTTCCGACACTAAGAGACAATTAGCAAGTATGCTGAGTTATAATTATTAGATGGACAATTAAATATGTCATAGTCACACCACACAGTGTTTATGTCTTTGGTAATAAAAGGTATGTACTGACACAGTTTCAAATTCTACTGTTAGTTAATCAAGGCTTATTCATGCTCATTTTAAAATGTTTTAGAGAAATGTAATTGAAAGTATCTGAAATATTTGCCATTTAAGGTTGGATTCATCTTATAACGGTCGGTTAAATTTTTTTAATAAGGTACACTGTCGGCTACAGTATGACAATTAAGGATGTGCACATGGCTGATTTTTAATTAATATATATTTATATTTTACAATGTATTTACCCAAGATAGCCCAGCTGAGTGTCTCATATCGTGTTGGGTCCTGCTTCTACCTATTTCTGCAACTGGGTGTACCAGAGCACTTACTGGTTAAGCAGCTTGCCTGAGGTCCCACAGTGAGCATTTGGCTCTAGCAAGGTCTGAGTCTGTTATCTCCTGGTTTCCATGCTGGTGTCATAACCACTAGACCACACTGCCTCACTGTTCCCATGGCAACTCGTTTTTTTGGTATTTGTATTGATGATATTTGTTTCTGTATGTGAATTTGTTTGCATGTGAGGATGAGAGAAAGCGTATACCATTGCAACAGTGACACACTAACGGCGCGGAGTCAATACAGTGACAGATTATGGTGACAGACATATTCAGTGAACTCTCTGTGCCCCCCTCCCTGAAGTCCACCCCCTCCCCAGAGTTGGTATATTTAGTGAAGAGGGTGTGGGTAGCACAGTCCTCTGTAAACAGAGAGGTTGCCAAATATGTCTGTCGCCATAATCTGGCACAGTATTGACTCCATGCCGTAATTGTGTTGATAAGATGCCATGGAACTGAGAGAACGTAGGCCATTGGTAAGTTTAGTTCAGCTTCATTGTGGGCATCATAAATTCCTTTTGGCATCAATAATTTGTCTGAATCACTTTGGGCTCATGGGTGTAGGAGAAAATACTCAAAGTTATATCTTATAAGTTGATTAGCAAGTGGGTGACATTATGGGCCCTGATCATTGATTGTGTGTACTCCTACTGTCTGATATCCACCACTAATGGTATTATAACATAATTGCTGTGCTCTGTTTAAAGGGGAACATTTAGCACAAAGGGCCCCACACTCAAGTGTGGGGCTGGTCTCAATGTACACTTGGGCCTGGATATTCAGACTGCACTAGGCTGTGGCGCAAGCCTGGGCACAGTGCAACTTGGCTGCGCAGGGGTGTAGACAGGGTGATATTCAATGCAGCTGCACCATGGCACAGCATCATTGAATATCGCACCCTGGCCACCCACAGTGCACATGGCACAGTGGCACTGCGCCAGTGGCCAGAGTGGAGCAGGGGGATGCGCTAGCGCAAGTTCCATTACGCTATGCGCCACAACCACGATATTCAAAAGTGCACATGCAAATGGGGCCATAATGTATGCAAGGTGCAAATGGGTCCATTTGCATGTCATTATGATCCCATTTGCATGCAGGTGTGCTGATCCTCAGCGACATGTGCCTGGCGCCCTGCCAAGCAGCAGCCGTCGGGGACCGATGCCCCCTGCACAGCACGGCAATGTGCCCCACTGCTCGATCGTGGGCATATGTTGATTTCAATAAATGTCCAATATCCCTGGTGGTCAAGTGGACCGCTCGCAGCCTGATTGCGGGCTTCAGTATGTAAAACAAGCATCCAATATCCCTGGTGGTCCAGTGGTACCTCCCCCACCTGCCCAATGAGCCCCACTGCCCCGTTCCCTCCGGTCAGCGGCGGGCGGCAGCACCCCACCTGCCTGCCACCCTGCCGCCCGCCGACTGACACCATAGGTAGGACAGTATGCCCATTGGTCCACAGCATGAGCCAATAGGCATGCAGCCCGTACAGTACTACACATTTCAGGTATATGTGAATGGATCCATTCACATATCTGGACTATGTAATAACAATGTAAATGCAACGGGGTGGCTCGCACAACAGACCAATGGCGCATGCAACCTATCTACAGTGTCAGTCGGCGGGCGGCGGGGTGGCTGAGTGAAGTGAGTGCTACCACCGCTGACCTGAAGGCGGGCGGTGAAACTCGGCGGGTGAAAGTACGCTGGACCACTGTAGACGCTGTTTACATACTGGCGTGATCAGATGCGGCGTGATCCTGAACCTCAGGATGGATGCTTGTTTATGCTAGAAGCCCGACGATCGGGCTGCAAGCGGTCCACTGGACCATCAGGGATATTGACATTATTTATTTAAACATATGCCTGCGATCGGCCTTAGCGGTCACTGGACCCCAGGATAATGGGCGTTATTTATTTAAACAGATGCCTGCAATCGGGCATAGGGGCGCGCCGCCATGGAGGTGCAACCGGGCTGGTGGCCACCCATAGGTGGCAGCTGCCGTGTTGCGTTCTGCAATATGGCAGCTCACCTGTGGGTGGCCAGCTGTTGTTCCTTTTTCTTGGCTCACCTGTGTGCAGTGCAAGTAGGGGTTGCACATGCATGGACTCAGCACATCCGGGGCTGAATATCGGGATGTGTAGAGTATGCATGGCACGCCCCCCCCACCTGCGCCGCATACATTACTGATGCACTCCGGCGCATCGGGATTTGTGCCAGGCACAATCCCCATTTGAATATCGCACTGTGGCGCATCAGTGGGTTGCGCATGGTGCAACATTGTTGTGCCTTGTGCAACCCTTTTGAATATCCGGACCTTTGTGTACAAAAACATTTTGGTTTACTTACTGTTTACTGTAGTATAGTACTGTAGATTATATCAGACTAATTTCACGTAGGTCTAGGCTGACATCTTTTACTACAAATCCCAGAATCCCCTGCAGCAGACGTCAGAGCAAAAGACAACAGTGTGAGATTCAATAGCCTGCATTGCATGTTAGAGCTTTTATAGTCTCCAATCATATGTTTCCTTGTCTGCTGTTCTCCAGAGGTTAAGTACACTCCTCTGTGACTCTACATAGCCAAGGGAGGACAGCAGGACCAGCAAACATATGATCATAGCTTATATAAATACAGATGCAACAAAGTTTTACTTTGCAAGTGAAGTTGCCGCAAAGTCCCCAAATCCGCCTTGTGGAACATTTTGCGAAGTTTTCCTGTTTTACAGCAAATCCACCAGTTGTGACTTAATTTTGCTCTTAGGTTTTTTTAGGTACAAATTGCACTTAAAAACAAAATAAAAAAGCAAGCAAAGGAAATGGCAAATTTGCTATAAAGAGTATTCATTGGTGGTTAGTGGTCCCCGAACCCATGCCCAATATTTCTGATTTTCTTTTCTGGTTTCTAGTGGACCCTCTCCCTCCCAAACCCATGCCCATATTTTTTTAATCCCCTGGTGTTTAATGGACCCTCCCCTCTCCCGAACCCATGCCAGTATTTTTCCTTTAATGCCCTGGTGGCTAGTGGACACTCCCAGATCCATGCCATGTATTTTTATTTTAATTCCCGGGTGTCTAGTGGACCCTCCCTCCCTTCCAAACCTATGCCCATATTTATTTTTTAATTCCCTACATAGAAACATAGAATTTGACAGCAGATAAGGACTGCTTGGCCCACCCAGTCTGCCCATTTTCCTACCTAATGGATAAGCTGCAGATCCTAGTTAACCAGCAGCCTACTTCTTTCTACCCCCACCCCCTAGAATTGCCTTATGGCTGTCCCATGCATGCTTGAATTCAATCACTGTTTTTGACTCCACAACCTCCTCAGGAAGGCCGTTCCTTGCATCCACAGCCCTCTCTGTGAAAAAATACCTCCTTACATTACCTCTGAGCTTCCCCCCCATCTTCAAATTGTGCCCCCTTATTCTTGCACACCTCTTTTTTTGAAAGATGCTACCCTCTTGGACTTCGTTGATTCCCTTGAGGTACTTTAACATTTCTATCATGTCCTCCCTCTCCCTCCTTTCCTCGAGGCTATACATATTAAGCTCCTTTAGTCTCTCTTCATATGTCTTCCAGTGCAGACCCTGCACCATTTTAGTTGCCCTCCTCTGTACAGCTTCCATCTTGTCTATGTTCTTGTGGAGATTGGGTCTCCAGAACTGCACACAGTACTCCCTGGTGTCTAGTGGACCCTCCTCACTCCCAAACCCATGCCTGTAGTTTTTTTTTAATTCCCTGGTGTCTAGTGGACCCTCCCCACTCTCAAACCCATGCCTGTATTTTTTTAATGTCCTTGTCACTATTAGACCCTCCCCATCCCAAAACCCATGCCCCATATTTTTGTTTTAATTCCCTGGTGTCTAGTGGACCCTCCCCATCCCAAACCCATACCATATTTCTTTCTTTTATTCCCTGGTGCCTAGTGGACCCTCCACCCCCACCATGTCAGGTAGGGATCCTCCACCCTGCTCCCCACAACCTGACTCTAGTGAGCGGGCGACCGGTTCTGCCCACTGCTCTCTACCATCCATGGCCGGCCACCTGACCGTGCTTTCAGTGAGTAAATGAGTGGTTTGCACAGATTCATTCATTGATGGCTCAGTCGGGTGGCTAGCCATGGATTGTGGATAGTGGTGGGCAGAGCCAGTTGCCCACTAGTTGGGGTTGGAGTGGGGTGAGTGCTGCTGGGGACCACTGCCTGCCAGGGTGGGAAGTGGGGGGTCCACTAGACACCAGGTAATAAAAGAAAAAAATACATGTTTGGGTTTGGTGGGTTGCAGGGTCCACTGTACACTGGGGAATTAAAACAAAAATATGGGGCATGTGCCCTAAGAACAGAGGGGCCCCCCAAAAGCCTTAGCCGTCGATTTGGCTTCCGATCTTCCTGGTCCTCTATGTTCTAATTCAAGCAGAGTGCAAAAATGACACAAAACTAGCTGAAAATGAAGATAGAGGGAGGTCATAGTGGGGATGAGGATGTAGACTTCTGATACAGGGCCCCAGCAAGGATGTTTGCACAGGGCCCCAGGATAGCTAGGGTCAGCACTGCTGCAGTTAGTGCAGAACACAGCTTCTAGGCTGGTGACTGCCTTTTGGAGGACATGTCATGTCTCCCTGGTGCTTTGTGATCTGAAATGGCTGCTGGTTATGCAGTGTATCTCCTTTAAAGCTGGTGTGCTAACCTATAAGGCCCTTCATGGGCTGAGCCCGGGTTACCTGACTCATCTCTCACATCCTTACTTGTCCTCACATCCTTTGCTCCACTGAGGAGGGCCTCCTTTTTGTTTCCAGGGCAAGGTTAAAAACCTCAGGGGACTGGGCCTTTGAGGTGGCGGGCCTGGTCCTTTGGAATTCTCTCCTTGAGATCCCTGAAGGGGGCTTCCTCCATAGAGGTTCTTAAGAGGGGTATAAATACATTCCTGTTTGCTCAAGCATTTGGGGAGTACATAGCCCTTATGATGTTGATATCCCAGTATTTATCTATTTATTTATTAATGTATGTAGTTATGTCTGAAGTTATTTTTAAATTAAATTTTAAAGATGAAGTATTGATCTCATGTGTATTTTATTATAATGTGTGTTTATCAATGCATCTACTGTGGTTCTTATTGTAATGGTAGCACTGGGAGACAAGCAACTTGTTGTTCAGTGTGCCTTCCTGGTGAAACATTTCAATAAATTAATTAATTAATTAATTAATTAATTAAAAATGGTATCCTGAGCCTCCGAGGAAGGGCATCAGTTATAAATAAAGACTACTACTCCTTTCCTTCTTTTTTCTTTTTAATATTTTTAAGGTTTGTATATAAACTGAGCACAGTTTGAACAACTGCTGCCTACTGGCAGAGAAAGTTAACTTATTATAGGGGCATGGTAGCGCCCCTATAGTTAGGGTGGGTGGCAAGTTCTATGTTAAACTCAATTGTTGTTTGCTGCTTGCAGAAAGACGGATCTACCAATTTATGTGAAACTGCTATGATTTGCTCCACATGATAGAATCCACAATCCCTGAAAGTCTCATGTAAATCTGTTCAGTATCTATAGCGATAATAAAGTGTGAAAAAGCTGTGTTTTTCCCACTGACTTCAATGGTGTGTTTCTTTCTGAATTTTTGCTCTCATTAAGAGGAAAAAATTACAAATTCTTAAACTGTGAAATTTTGTAGGGTTGTGTAGGTTGATGGGAAAGCATTTCCTAGGGGTGTTTGATGTTTGGGAGTTTTGTAGTTTTTAAGCCATTTGCTTTTGAAAATCTGTGTTTTTACAATTTCTGCCTCTGCTTGCAATCGGGCCCTGAGATAACATACCGCATGCGCAGAACAGTTTCAATGCTGTTGAATGGGGGTCGGGAAAGTAAAAGGAAAACTGAAACGAATGAGGCTGTAGTTTAAAGAGGTAGTGTATAGGTTTGTGATTAGCTTGCTGTCTTGATTGGAGTCCTGAATTAATCACAAATTGATATGTTTGGAAATTGCAAAGCTAGCCTTTTAGTTTGTTGCCTTGAATGTTACCACAGCTTCTTCAGCAGTTTTCTGTAATTACTGTGAAGCTCCGGGTGCCACATGTTCTTTGACAGCAGGTCTGTGATTAAATACAAAAGGGAAGGTTGTCAGTTGATGGATGATGACTGATTCCTGTCAGGAGTTGACACTGTGTGTTGACTTTAGTAGGAGGTCTGTACTATTTGCACACTTTGAATCAGTCTGCGATTGCATTTCCTTCTTTCTACTTTTTTAAATGAGTGTGTGATGCTGTAATTATAATTACATTTCTCCTTTTTTAATGACAGCCCAGCAAGCTTAGAGAGAGGTAGAGCCACAATCTAGAGTATCACAACACAAGAGATCATATTTTCATCAAGTTCAATCATCCGGTACGAGAATATCTGAAAATATTTATTTGTTCTGATCAGGACTGATTTCATTTTCACAGACAACCACACTTTTGTTGCTTCCTGTTTTCTGTGTTACAAAATGTCACTGAATGCGATCAGATAGCAGCTGTGGCACCTACCCACTTACTGTGCACATCCCACTCTCTGGCTCTGTCTCTCTTAGTCTTGCCACTTGTTCTGCTGACAGCAAGAGAAGAAAAATATATATAATGTCAGGAAAAGTCCTGTATCCATCTCTCTGTTTCTCCCACTTTCTCTCTGTGTCTCAGTGTGCAACACTGACTGCTCGAGATATGTAAAAAATAAATTAATTAAAAGAAGAAAAAAAAAGAAAAAAGAGGCCGCTGTAAGAGTATTATAACCATCACCCATGCTGCTGTTTTTGATCCTTTTTTGAAGCCTTGATTTCTTTACTGGATTAATTGTGCTACAGTGGCACTAAAATCACTGTTCAAAGTGTGTGTGAGAGAGAAAGAGAGAGAGAGAGACTCTTGTTTTCAACCCCCTTGACCTCCCCCTTTCCCTGCCATACTCACACACACATACACACACACATACACATACACATACACACACATACGTATTCAGGCTGATAGAATAAATGAATTTGATAGAAGTTGTGAAGAAATTTTCGAAAGTGTTACTATTAGGGCAATCTACTTTTCTCACTCTGTTTGCTATTCAAGCAGAGAGAGCGTGTGTGAGAGAGAGAGGTAGGGAGCAAGAGACAGAGAGCTGTCTCTTTCCTTTTTTTGTATGGTCTTATAGCAGTGCAAATGCAATGCAATGCAAATAGACAGAGACAGTGAGAGTGAGAGAGATATGCAGTGGGTTGATATCACAACACCTGTCAGATCGAATCCATGCTCAGTGTGAGTGATGGAAATCAGTAAGCACTTTTTTATAAGGATGCAGTGCCATGCTCAGGGTATACAGAACCCCTCGTCACACTTGAAAATGGCAGGTTCCCCATCCCGACAGGTCTGCTCACAATCCCCCAAATGATTCCAATCAATCTGGCATGGAAACAGTTTTACAGATAAGCTATCTGAAGGATGGAATCAGTAAACACTGTTTTTTACAAGTACATGATGTTTCATCCCAAATAGATGCGGTGCCATGCTCAGGATATGTGGAACTGTGTAACCCCTCCACACACTTGAAAATGTCAGGTCCCCCCCCCAATCAGGTCGGCTCACCATCCCCCAAATGGTTCCATTCAATTTGACATGGAATCAGTTTTATAGGTAAAAAAAATGCTCTGCATTGCTGCCAAGCCCTTGTAGCTTGCATGCACACTTCCACCAACAAGCACTATATTGCCAAAGCTAGATACCCTGTCTTTAAAAAAATGCCATGCCAGTTGCCACTCTTGCCAGCAACTGCTTTCATGCCTATGACAAGCCCACCATCAGCTGCCTTATCCCATACCCCTCTGAGGGATTTGTTCTAGCAAGGCTAGTGTACAGACTGTTGCTGGTTTCAACATGGTATGGACTGGAGGAGTCAAGCCCCCATGGCTGGATGGATATATATATATTTTTTTAATATACTGACTCTCAAATCAACTTCAGTTCAACTGAACTTATCTTATGGATTTGTGATTGATAGCTATATGGGGTAGACACTGAATGCAACTGCATGCTTGATACTTGAAACTGAAACCATCCATTAGATGTGCATCGCAGGAGAAGCGCATAGTGAGTTGATACAAGCTGTACTGATATGCTACTGGCTACTGGAAGTCAACATTCATCCAGATCTCCAGGCATCCAGTACAGACAGGTTTTCTGGACAAAAAGACATTGATTCATGGCATGAAATCCACACAGTCCTCTTCACTTCACCCCTCCCCTAACACAGAGAAATTGCAGTAGATAGGATTCAATAAACAAGAGGGCACAATTTGAAGATGGGGGGGACAGCTTAGAGGTAATGTGAGGAAGTATTTCTTCATGGAGAGGATTGTAGATGCATGAAACAGCCTTCCTGAGGAAGTCGTAGAGTCAAAAACAGTGGGGGAATTCAAGAATGCATGGGATAGACATAAGGCAATTCTAGTGGTGGGTAGGATGAAGTAGGCTATTGGTTAACACGGATCTGCAGCTTATCTGTTAGGTAGAGAAATGGGCAGACTAGGTGGGCAAAGTGGTTCTTATTTGTCATCAAATTCAATGTTTCTATGTTTCTAATATGTTTTTGTTTATGACATTGTATTTCTGGGCTACCTAGGCTGTTCATGATAGGTTAAAGGTCTGGTTATTTGTTTTTTTTTGTTTGTTTTTTAGTTATGTATGTAAGATTCTAACAGAATTTCTGTGGCAAAGTACACTTGCTGGGGCAATTTTAATTTTTTTTTCACTTAAAGGCAAATGCCAATACATACATTGTAGAGACTCAGAGGGGAAAACACATTTCCATTCCATGCCAAACAGTAGAACAGAGTTATCAAGCAGAAATTATACTTTGACATTTTTTTCTTTGCTCTTTGGCTGAAATCAAATATACTGGACTTTGTATATGTTACACAGAAAATAATCATATACTCAGTAACAGAACTTTTATGACACAAACCCTATTATCGTGTCTTAGTCAGACCGTGGAGTCAATCTATGACAACCCATCCTGAAAACAACACAAAATAATGAGTGTCACTCTAATACCACTTTCGGCCATGAAAAGACTGACTCTGTAAGTCTAACTAAAACATGAAAGAAATTATTATTACATTTTCAGGATATCTAAAAAAAATGTCAAACTAAAATGATCTTTAAACTTCATTTCACCAATGGTAAAAACAGTAGTGGTGCAAGTGCACATCTAACAGCAGTCTGGCTGGTAGAAAGAGAATTTGACTGACAGCTTCTCCTTGCATGTCACAGCCATACCATGTGCTGCCACCTAACAACCAGTAGAAAGAAAACCTCTGCGGTGAAGAAATATGTCAACATTCATAATATGAATGATCCAACCATACACAAAGCACACAAAAGGATACAGACCTATCTCTAAAACACCAGGAGAACATGATGCAGAGGATAAGGCACAGAGGTAGAAAATTCAAGGGTCCTGGGTTCAAGGCTGCTTGCCCTATATTTTCGGGGTGCCTGGACGATAGACAGCATGGATTCTTTCAGGGGAAATCATGTCAGACAAACCTTGTGGAGTTCTATGAAGAGGTGATGAGTGCCTTGGACCTGGGTAGACTGGTGGATGTCATCTATCTTGACTTCAGCAAGGCGTTTGACTCTGTTCCTCATGGGGGCCTGTTGAATAAGCTAGGAGAATTGGGGGTGGGGAACCAGATGATCAGATGGATAGGCAATTGGCTCCAGGACAGGACCCAGAGGGTCGTGGTTGGCGGGATAGTCTCATCCCCAATAAGGGTCATTAGTGGGGTCCCACAGGGATCAGTCCTTGGGCCCCTCCTGTTCAACTTCTACGTCTCTGACATAAGGAAGTGTATCAGGAGTGAGATGAGTTTCTTTGTGGATGACTCAAAACTGGGGGCAGTGGTGGATGGGGAGGAGGGGGAGGGTGGCCCTACAGGGGACCTGGAGGCTCTGGAAAGGTGGTCTAGAAAGTGGAAGCTGAGGTTATATGCAGAGAAATGCAAGGTACTGCATCTGGGAGCCAGAAACCCGGGCCAAGTGTACACCCTGTGGGGGGGAATGCTACAAGTCTCAATGGCTGAGAGGGACCTGAGGGTGGTGGTGGATGTCAAGATGAACAACTCTGAGACTTGTAGGAGGGTAACGGCCAAAAGGATGCTGGGATGCATTGCTAGGGGTTCACGTCCAGAAGGAGGGAAGTAATACTCCCTCTGCATAACTGCTTGGTGAGGCCACAACTCGAGTACTGTGTGCAGTTTTGGAGGCCACACTTAAAGAGGGACATTGAACTCCTGGAGAGGGTACAGAAGAGGGCAACCAAAATTATCTGGGGCCTGAGGGACAGGCCCTATGGAGAGAGGCTCGAAGAGCTAAATATGTACACATTGGAAGAGAGAAGGGATCAGGGGAACATGATAGAGGTCTTCAGATACATGAAGGGTTAAATAGGGAGGAGCAGTCAGGTGCTCCAAAGGAAGGAGGGGGGCAACTAGAGGGCATGGGTGGAAGCTGGAGGGGGGGAGATTCAGGGGAGAAAGGAGAAGGTGCTACTTCACTGAGAGGGTGGTGGATCCATGGAATGCACTGCCTAGGGGGCTGGTGGAGCCAGAGACTGTGGAGGGGTTCAAGAGGGGGTGGGACAGGTACAGGGGAAGGGTTCTGGAAGCAAAGTCCTGTGCAGCAGGAATATCCAGGACTGGGAAGGGAGAAGCCAGAGAGGGTGAGGGGGGCAGTAAGGTCAGTTCCCAGGGTGGGGACTGACCAAACGAGCAGACATGAAAGACTGTTAGGCCTATTCTGCTGGCATTTTAGTATGTTAGTATAAAAGTTTCTAGCTAAATGCCATTGACTACACTTGCTTTTTAAAATAAGATGCAATATCTTAAGGTGTCTTATCCTATCTTAAGAGAGGATAAGTTACAACATATTAAGATATCGAATCTTATTTTAATATATCATATGTTAAGATATATTAGGTTAAATATAATATCTTAAGATATCTTATCCTATCTTAATATATATATTACAATATCGTATCTTGAAGGTGATGGGAAATGAAAGTGATATTTTCAGTGTTCTGACATATTGTTTTGATGTTCTGTTTATTGTGAAATTAAATCTGTCTTTAAAAAAATCATGTTGAATGCCTTTTTTCCCTTTTACTACTTTATTGACTGTGTCACCAACCACGATCGCTATTAGAGTTTTCATGTGTCTGTTACCGCGTGCAGTGCTGCCTGCTGTGACATCAGTTACTCCTTCACACAATCTCTAGATATTGTTTACATCATGGCAGCATCTGGAGTCAAAGAGATCCATGAGGATGGGAACGAATATTGTGATTAGTCAGATGGCAATCATCTGTATGTTTTTCAAGGGTGAGAAAAAACAATTCAGCCCTATCTGAAGGATCCTGTTCCTCATAACAGCAGCACAGGGATAAGGAAACCACCAATTATTCAGTCTCGACAGAGCTGTCAGCTAGCACGAATGAGGAAGTGCCAACAGTATGTGAATGGTGTGTCTCTGCATACATTAAAATGTTTTAGCCTAGGTCTACTTTTTAAAATGCAAAATCATTATTACTCATCTAGTTTGTATTACTGGCTGCCCATTTTAACATTTTGATATGTTTTATCTGATTGATTTTTTATGTTGTCACGTGCATTGATATTTGAAAAATGCGTTATAAATAAAGTCAGATTTGATTTGATTTGATGATCATATGCTGTCACTGTTATGGGGACTGGTAATTGGTGTACATTATATGAATAAAATAGGTGTGGCTTTGTGACATTGTCTGTGGTCATAAGTTGAAATGACAGCATCTAACTAAAATTCACTGGTGTCCAGTTGTCCCTCCCCCCCACCTGACATCTGTCCCATTATAATAAATAAAATTCCCTGATGTCGAGTGGTCCCAACCCCCCACTGGACACCTGTCTAGATATAACTCTATAAATAAACTGCATGCTCCCAGCAACAGTCGACTGGTGAGCAGCCAAAGTGGAATGTGTGGAGGACTGTGTCACTTGCCATTCCATGACTGTGGCACTGACAATCAGACATTGGTGACAGAGGGGTTGTCAGTGCCACAGGAAGGAGGTGAGCCACTGCCACCAATGAGAGATGGGCAGGGGGCGCAGAGTGCTTTACTCTACATGGGCCGGGGATATGTGTTTTGGGGGTAGAGACATCTTTAGACATCTTTGCACTGGTAGTGAGCACTGTGAGGGGGGGGGCTTGTCACACCAGGGACCGGGGAGGGACAACTATTGACCAGGGACACTTCTTTGATTTTCTTCAGGCAGGGCATTGGCTGGGGGAGGGACAACTAGACACCAGGGACACAACTGTGGGCATGGGTGTAGGTAGGGGTGGGACTGCTAGCCACTAGGGATGGTGGTTTTGTTACAGTTGGGCTGGGGAGCAGGTGGAGAGTTGAGCCGCTAGCCACCAGGGACATTATTATTATACCTGGACAGCTGTTGGGTGGGGAGGGACCACTGGACACCAGGGACTTTTTATTATAGCAGGATGGATGTTCTGTGGGGAGTGACCACTGGACACAAGGAATTACTTTTCTTATCATGTGACAGGTGTTGGGCGGGGGGAGGGACCACTGGACACCAGGGAATTGCTTTTCTTATTATGAGACTGATGTTGGGTGGGGGAGGAACCACTAGCCCACCAGGGTAATTATTGTTATCATAATGGGCCAGAGATCGGTGATTGGGGAAGGGTGGAGGGACCACTAGACTTCCAGGGACAATTTTTATATATGTGCTAAAAAGGGGCTTTTCAAAAATAGAATCAAAGATAATCATAAGGCTTGAAGTAATGGTGCAAGTGTATATATAAAATAATACTGCACCAGCAATGATGTTTCCAAATGCGAGTGACTGCAGATAACCGTGGCTAGAAAAAAGTGCATGCATTATTTAAAAATGTGTCATGCTAGCTAAAAATAAAGCAATTTGCATATATACACTAGTCTTATATAACAACCCCTATTACTGAGGAAGATACTGGAAAATAACTAAGGGCACAAGGGTTCCACTAAGCCACATCGACAACGAAGTTGTTGAAATGCAGCTCAGTGAAGTCACAATATCGACGGGAAATTTCACATATCAGACATTGGTTGTTTATTTTTCGGGAGCTCCCCCCTGCACCCCCGATCTCTAAGGATCCAACTCCAAGTCAGACTTGACTCAGAGGGGGGAAGAATTCTAGGGAAATGGCGAAATTTTGCTAGCAGGACCATTATAGCTACTATTTCAAATTTCGTCGAAATTGTCGCTGTAATGACTTTCGCTGTCGATATTTTGCTGTTTCAACATGATACGGGCTAGAAGTATCCAAACACGGATAAATCCTTGGATTGAAAAATCTTGACAATATCCCTTGGCATAGGGTTCAACAGCTCCTGCATGTATGTATCTGCTCATGCAGGTCTCAAAGGGTCATGGGTGAATGAGGATACAATTCCATTATCTCAAAAAGAAAGGAAATTCTTTGCAAAAAACTATGTTAAGGCACAAGTAAGGGAGCCTTAATGCCAAAGAAGTCAGGGAATGGGGTGCTAGGGTTCCCAACCCTAACTCCCAACCCCAAACCTGCAGGCAGCAACAGTAAAAACCATTACGGTTTCACTTTTCTTGCATCTTTGCAAATCAGGCATGGGGTGTGTCTTAGGGTTGTCAACCCTAATGCTTACTCCATTCCATCAGTAAATAAGCTGAGTTGGGTACAGTATATGAGAATGGGGTGACAATCCCAAGGCGCACCCCATGCCTGATTTGTGAAGATGCAAGAGAGGTGACACCATAATGTTTTTTCCTGTTGCTGCCTGCAGGGTGGGGCTGGGGAGTTAGGGTTGGAAACCCTAACACCCCGTTTCCTGACTTTTTTGGTGTTGAGTCACCCAGCTGGTGCCTTATCATAGTTTTTTTGCAAAGAATAGTTAATTAACTACATGAAATCAAACTGGAGAACTGTGTGCCATCCCATTTACTATGGGTGTGGTGGAGTAATAGGCACATTACTTATTATAACAACTTTGTGTGAATTACATGCATGACCATATTGAACTTGTTAGTGATAGCAATGTGAAAATCATCATAGTAGCATCAGGAGAGGCAGATGTTTGCTGGTAGTATGCATCTGAGTAGTGGTATCACTGCTGCTGGGAGTGATGAGCCAGACTGTGGTGCTACCATGCCAGCGCCAGTAGGAGGAGTCCAGGAAGACTTGCTGAGATGCAGGGGTTGGAATAGTAATAGTTTCACTTGTTGCCCATGGGAATAATCAAAGGAATAGCTAAAGCTGATTGGTGGAAGGTTAGATTTAACAACGGCTAAGAATTCAAGACTCTCTGGACGTAGCCTTGAGTGATATGGCAAGGCAATGTCCCCGACTCCACTGAAATGTCCTTCAGAAGTGAATAATGTTGGAGGGTATCCAAGAAAATATAAAGCCATTAAGTACAGTTCAAGCTTATTTAAAGGGACACTGTCAACCTTTTTTGCATCATATTATTTTTAGGTAAAAACCCGCATTTTATGATTACCTACTTACTCTAAAATTCATTGATGTTGCTGGTTGTTTTATCTGCCTCCTTGCTTATTAGAACCAAAATTCATGGTAATGCCCAGCTTTGTTTTGCTTCAAATCATTGATCTACTCTTAGTGCACACTTCCTGAACATTAGAAACACCCTCAAATAGTGCAGCCACTAATGACACAATAGTCTCCTCCACTCCCACTGCGTAATGAGTGGCTATATTGTGTTGAGAGTGTTGCTGAGTTCAGGAAAGATGCAGTTGGAGCTGGTCTAGAAAAATAAACATGTTCCGGTGTGGTAACACCAATAAGTTGCACAGCCAGTTTTTCACTTTTTTAAAGAAAAAAATTGATCTGAATAAAACTACCAGCTACATCAGCAGTCTCTATAGAATGTGATCAATCAAAAAATGTGTTTTTTAAACTAGAGACATTTTGAGGCCTAAGGGGGTTGACAGTGTCCCTTTAATTTGTTCGACTATCTTTACACACATATAACATTAGAAGGAAACCAAAAAAGAAACATTTACCCAATCAATACTTAAAAGTTTAAAGAACAAAAAATCTTCTTGCACTCCAAAAAAGTTAATTCAAAATACTTAAAGAAAGAAGCTTAATAATAGCCACAAGAAGAGTTAAATTCCATCTCTATAGTCACCAAATGAATTTACATACAAGCTTGCTTTATTTGTATTTTTGATATCATCTTACTTTCTGTATTGTCCTGAAATATTTAAACCACTCTAGTTAACTGTGGCCAAATGGCTTGCCTGTTTGCCAGAATTTATTTGGGTCACTATCAGGGAGAAAAGGGTCTGTAAGGATCAAATAGTAAGCATTAAGAAGGAGAGGAATGGGTAGAAGAGGATGAAAAGGCAGAAGCACATAGCGACTACTTCTGCTCAGTTTTTACTAAAGAGAAAGGGGGGGGATACCTAAGGTTGGGGGGAGGATAGGATCAGAGGGGAAGGGGGTGACGGATGGAGAAATCACAGAAGGGAGAGTGGTAGAGGTGTTAAGGGCACTAAGGGTGGACAAGGTACTGGGACCAGATGGCATACACCCCAATGTACGGAAGAAGTTGACAGAGGTCCTGGCAGGCCCACTGGCAGGCCTATTTGATGCCTTTCTGGACTCAGGGTGTGTACCTCAGGACTGGAGGATGGCTCACGTGGTTCCACTCTATAACAGCAGTCCCAAAGATGAACCAGGGACCTATAGACCAGTGAGTCTCACGTCCATAGTGGGGAAACTGATGTAAACAATCCTGAAGGAGAGGCTGGTGACCCTGCTGGAGGTCAATGAGGTGCAGGACAGTCTGCAGCATGGTTTTGTCAAGTGCAGATCCTGCCACACCAACCTCGTGGACTACATGACTAGGGAAATGGACAAAGAGCGTGTGATAGATGTCCTGTACCTGGACTTCAGTAAGACATTTGACTCAGTGCCACATGCGAGAGTAGCATATAAGCTAAGGGGCACAGGAGTGGGGGCAAAATTGGTGGGATGGGTGGAGAACCGGCTGCAGGGACAGCAGCAGAGGGTGGTGGTGGGAGGAGAATTATCATTCCCAAGGTAAGTGATGAGCAAGGTCCCACAGGAGTGAGTGCTGGAGCCAGAGTTATTTAGGGTATTTATTGCAGACATCTCGTTAGGCATAAATAGCAAGATCAGTCTATTTGCAGACGACACCAAGATGGGAGCAGTTGTGGATGACCGGGGGGGGGGTGGAAGGGATTGAAAGAAGATCTAATAGGGCTGGATACATGGTCTGACACCTGACAACTTGATTTCAATGCCAAAAATGCAAGGTGCTGTATTTCAGGGCAAAGAATCCAAAGCGGAGCTACCATCTGGGGGGGGTGCAGCTAACTATGACTGAGGAGGAGAAAGATCTGGGGGTGCTCATTACGGAAGCAATGAACAACTCAACACAGTATAGGAAAGCAGCAGCAGTGGGCAACAAGATGCTGGGTTGTATTGCAAGGGGTATAATCTCTAGGAGGAGGGAGATGGTTCTGCCATTATACAGATCACTGGTCAGACCCCACCTGGAGTACTGCGTTCAGTTTTGGTGACATTACCTAAAGAAGGACATTAGATTGCTGGAAGGGGTGCAATGCAGAGCAACAAAGATGATTCTGGGTCTGGGGGAGTTACCATATGAGGTTAGACTGAGGGAATTGAACATGTACTCTCTGGAGGACAGGAGGGACAGGGGGATATGATTGAGACCTTTAAGTACATTAGAGGAATAAACAGAAAAAGCACAGAGGGACTGTTCAAGGGGAGGGTGGGGAGAGACACTCAGGGTCATGACATGAGATTGGAGGGTGGAAGATTTAGGAGGGAAATGAGGAGGCATTTCTTTAGAGAAAGGGTGGTAGCAGAATGGCATGCACTACTGGCAGAGGTGGTGGCCTATAAAACAGTGGGATGCTTCAAGAGGAGCTGAGATAGGGCAAAGGGAGGGTCATGAGAGGGTGGGGTGGTGGGATGGGAAGCTGCAGAGCAGGGGTGCTAGCTGCAGGATCATGCAGACTCGATAGACCAAGTGGCCTTTTTTCTGCTGGCAGTTTCATGTGTTCATATGTTCGTATTTCTGTTAGACTGTGGTTCTGCTAGATAAACCTATGTCATATACTCCACTAACAAGTCTGAGTCCTTTAGAAAAATGTCTGAACTGTACTCACATTGAGTATCTAAAATTCCCAAATTCCCTTCATTGTCTTATAATCCTCACTACCCAAGTGTTTGATGTTACGATCGCACCTCACACTGGCACCATGGAAAGACTGCAGAAGAGTGGGAGCAGTATGACCAGAAGGCTGTATATGCACATTCTTGCTTTAACATTGCATTTAATAAGTAAGCACTAGGACATGACAGGGAATGCATTAAACAGTTCTAACACATGACCAGGGGTGTAGTAAGTGGCCTGGTGCCTTCAGCCCCTGGCCATGCATTAGAATGTTCTAATGCACATCCATGGAGTGTCTTATTGTACTTATAAAATGGGACTCTCCATTTAATATGCATGTAACATTTTTAATTATTTGGTTAACATAATAAGAAAGCAGAATATTTATATAAATAAAAATATAGTTTAACTGTTTGCATAAGCTTACTGATTTTCTTTTAACTTAGGACATTTGTCCTACTTTGGCATCTGTAACTGTAATTTTCTCGAATGACCTTATATAGTAGTTCTGTATGTGAACATCCCCCCATACTGAGACACATACACATGCACAAAAAAAGAAAATATTGGTAGTATTCTAATTTTCTAGTTTGCTTTTAGTTAACATATCTATCTATCTATCTATCTATCTAGCTATCCATCTATCTATCTATCTATCTATCTATCTATCTATCTATCTATCTATCTATCTATTTGTTGCTTTGAAGTGACAGACACAGTGAGAGAACGATCTACTGTGTGAGTGAGGATGTCTGGAGATGGCTTTTGCCTGCTGAGTGGCAAATGCTATGTTTCTCTCCGAGTCTATCTGTTTAAACCGTGGTCATAAACCGACGAATGCTGACGGCGGTTGTGAAGTTGTGTGGGGGAGTAGGGTATGATACGTGGAGGTTACAGTGAATGATGTCTTTAAAAGAGGTATGGGCACATGAAATTTATTCCCCCCCCCAAAGGCGCCCAGTATATGCAAGCAAGTGCAGTTGATGGCATTAAACGAGCAAGCGAGGGAAGGGTGAAAATCAGAATGGAAAGAAAGATTGGCAAGCGGGTGGGAATAGTGAGGAAATCTAACAAAGTATGACTTCTTATCTGCAGCATTTCTTGTAGAGCTGCCTGTTTCTGTTATGCACAGTATAAGAGGACTGCTGGCAGTGGGGTATGAGTGAAAGTGAATGAGCACGTGGCAGATAGGGGCCTGCAGGCAGGGGCAGAACTCTGAAAGAAAAAATATTAAAATAAAGAAAACTGTTAAAAAGAGAGATTTTAAGATTTTTTTCTTCTTGAGGAGCTATGCACATACATGCGCAAAGTACATGCGATCTGCATGTAAATGGCCTGCATGCCTACAAGGCCCAGAACAGGTACAAGGTGAGTGAATGCATGACCGCAAGCACCCACAGGGCACCTGTCTACTGCCCTGCCCCCCCCCAGCATGCAGGAACGTGGGGGTGGTTGGGTACATGGCAGTGGACCCAGGCAAGCATCCAATCAGCTGTCTGCCCTGGGTCCCGGAGTGGATCCCCTGCACCATGAGAGCAGGGGAGTGTGGGAAGATGCATGTCTGATCTGTCATATAATACAGACAACCACACGAGCAGACATCCCAGCCCTCCTCAGCTGCTCGGTGGGCTGGAGCAATATGGAGGGGTGAACCCCAGTCCCAGAGCAGCTGGTAGGTGACATCCATGGGGGAGCATAATAGGTTATGGCAGGGTCCCTGAGGCATAGGTTGCACATCCCAGTGTGTGGCACTCTGCACCTTTGTGCATCATGAGGAGTGTGGCCATGCCACCAACACACCCCCTGGCGTGGCCTGGGGATTCAGCATACAACCTGCAGGTGCACCATTGGTGCATGCTGCTGGTCTCTCACTGTGTGGGATTCACACTTAGGGCTGCCTACACACCTCAGTTACTCAGCGCATAGGCACTACATAGTTTTGTGCATAGAGCCCCTTGTGTGTAAAGTCTTCTGGCAGACAGGGAATGATGCAGCTAGTGTGTTAGGGAATTAGGCCATGACATAGTCTCTTTAGGTGCGAGAAAAAATGGCTGCTGTTAGTTTCTCAAAATTCTACTGGCTCAAGGATATCTCTTATGTCCTGCATTAATGATGGCAGCACTTGTTTTTAGCCATGCATTAGACACTTCTAATGCATGGTTAATGACCAATCAGGATGCAGGATTTTCCCTTCCCATTTTATAAACAAAATTTATCAGAAGAGGAGGTCTGTGACCATCATGTGATAATAAATGGAACTATCAATCAATCAGCTTTATTTTTTAAAAGCGTTTTTCCAAAGCCAAGGCGCTTTTACAATAGATAAAACAAATATGTAAGTTAAAACAACAGCCTAAAACTAATCATTAAAATATACTTAGAAGTCAGAATAGGCCAAACTAAATAAATGTGTTTTTAAAGCTAATTTAAAACTTTGGACAGTCAGGCAGTTTCGCACCTGATGAGGTAGATAATTCCACAGAGTTGGGACCATAAAACTAAATGATCTGGCCCCTGATTTCTTTAAATGTACCCTGGGAATCTCCAGCAATCCCACATTGGTGGATCGAAGTGGACGGAAGGGACAATAGGAAAGCAGAAGATCTTGCAGGTAGCTAGGTCTCTGATCATGTAGGGCTTTATAGATCAGCAAACTGACCTTGAAGGTAATCCGCCACTGTACAGGCAGCCAGTGCAGTCCACAGAGGACAGGCATTATATGACTGGTCCTAGATGTACCAGTCAAAAGCCTGGCCGCCTCATTCTGCACTAACTGCAAGCAGCAGATATCCATCCCCAGTAGCCCTAGGTACAGGGCGTTGCAGTAGTCCAGGCGTGAGGTAACGATGGCATGGACCAACGTTGGAAGGTCGTCAGCAGGAACCAGATGCTTCACCGGGGTTATGTTCCTCAGATGATCAAAAGAGGTTTTGACAACAGCCGACACCTGATGTTTAAGAGTCAGACAAGCATCAAATATAATGCCCAGGTTCCGCACCCGGTCTGAGGTAGCTAACTGGGTTCCCCCAAGCCAAAGACCCGAACGTGACCCCATCGGCAAACCCGCCTCCCCAATGACCTGGGTCCACAACCAACACCTCAGTTTTATCAGGGTTTAACTGCAACCGGCTCTCAGTCATCCAGTCTTGGATCTCGGTGAGACAGTTGTTAAAGACCGATACAGCATCACCCTGGTCGGGCACAAAGGACATGTACAGCTGAGTATCATCTGCATAGCAGTGAAAACTCAAGCCGTACCACCTAATAATCACTCCCAATGGCAGCATATATACCACAAACAACATGGGTGCCAAGATGGAGCCCTGTGGCACCCCAGAGGATGGGGGAATGATGCCAAGGAAGAAATCCCAGACACCGCCTTCTGTGTCCTACCCTGAAGGAATGACTGAGGACCGGGCCCGAAAGTCCACAGATAAACCGCAGGTGCCCCAACAGCACTCCATGGTCAATGGTATCAAATGCGGCAGAGAGATCAAGAAGGACCAAGATGGAACAGGTCTTTTGATCTCTCGCTATTAGGAGGTCATTTAGTATCCGAACAAGGGCCGTCTTGGTATTATGTCTCTTCCTAAATCCAGACTGGAGAGAATCATAGACATTGTGGCTGGTCAGATGACCATCTAGCTGCAGCACAACCACCTTCTCAATAACCTTACCTACAAAAGGCAGGTTAGAGACAGGCCTGTAGTCAGGGCCCCTACTTTTCTGCGGCACAGTGGGACCAAGTTCTGCGGCAAGACTACAATTTGCCGCAGAACTTCTGTGGCAGTGGTTTGTAATTTCTACGGAAGTTCTGCGGCACTAACAAACTACCACATCACAGTGTCAGCTTGACATCCTGACTTCATTTTCATGGCAGTGGTTATAGCAGTCATGATGGTGGAAAGCACAGTAACACTAGTTCAAAAAATAACAGACTTATAAAAATAATGTTATGCCTAAAAAAGCAAAACAAATGTCTCTCCCTTAAGGCCCTAGCCTGTTGCATAAATGACATATGCAGAGGGGATCTTATGTGATAAATAAGGTATTTCTATGTGCATGCTATCTATCCCACTAATGAGGTTTCCACTGTCTATCACTTATATATTTGTATGTGCTTTCTACACCACTCATGAGGTTCCCACTGTGTATCACTTATATATTTATATGCAATCTGTAACATACATACAAATGTGTGTGTGTGTGTGTGTGTGGTGAGAGAGACAGATATACCATATGTGTGTGTGTGTGTGTGTGTGTGTTTATATACATATATATATATATATATTTTTTTTTTTTAAATTTCCATGAACTTGCATCCTTATTCATACAGGTCCCATTGGAAATGGCATAGAGGAGTTATTGCAAAACTCATTTTTCATGTCAACCTGCTTTCCCTGACACACTGTGTAACACCATCAGACCATGACATGCATGTGAACCAATTGTGAGATACAGCTCTCCGGCCCATCACAATGGGTCCACCATGTGACAGAACACTGCACCATACCTTCCCAGGCTCCGAGCAGTGATGTGTTCCACCAATCCTTGTGCTGCCCAGCCAGCTCCCAGAGCTAATCCCTGAACCTGAGTTGCCGTCATGGAAACACAGCATGCTACCCTCTGGCCCAACAGCTGACCCTGCACACAACATTTCTCCACAACTTTTAGGTGATTCTATCAACCAATGACAATATGTAATCAATAACCCTGGCAAAAATGCGTACAGTGCAATTATTTATTGAACAGGTCTATTCTTTCAACAGGTGTACACATTATTATATTTCACTTTTCTGGGCATAATTACTTTATTTTTCTTAAAAATTTAGACAGTAAATTAATTTTACCTGTTATTCATTTCAGATAGCATCTCTATACCTTAAAGGCACAAATAGGTTTGTACAAAGTGAGGTATGGACTTAACAGGTCTGTGCTATTGACAAGATTTTGTTTAAGTTGGCACTAGTGCAACAATGTAAGACTGAAAATTGAATTAGTCTATAGTGAAGGTTGAGCAAATATCACCACGCATGATGTGCTGTGCCACCGTCTCTGGCAGTGGGAGCTGTGGTAGAAAAGTGACTGTTCATTTCCGTTGCAGAATGCAGCCCGTTTCATTAACTAATGTATGATGTTTTAGCAATGATAACATCACATTCTGAACTTACAGGGGGTTTTGGATATAAAAAGAGGGGAAGGGAACCAGATTCTATGTATAAACAGAAATATTAATAAAAAATCACCAAGAAGAGTGAATTCTGCGGCACCGCAGAAGTTCTGCAGTAGATTGCAAGTTCTGCACAAAATTCTGCGGCTGCAGAATTCTAGGGCCCTTGCCTGTAGTTAACTAGACAGTCAAGGTCTAAGGAGGACTTTTTAAGAAAGGACCGAATAACAGCTTCCTTCAGGGGATCAGGAAATATCCCTTTCTCCAATGACAACCAGACTATCTTAGCGAGGACCGGGCCAGTTTTATCCACACATCCTACCTAAAGGCGAGTGGGGCCCGGGTCCAAACTACAGTTGGCCGGTCGCAGCGACTGGGCAATCATCACTATGTCAATGATTGTGGGCCGTTCGAAGTCAGACCACATAAACTGGGTGTCCGATATCTCCTGCCGACCACTACAACTCCTGTTTGAGAGAGTTAGGAGGAGACTAGGCCTGACTGTGGCAACCTTATCCACGAAGAATCGAGCAAACTCCTCACACTGTTCCTGTGAAAACGCTCTCTTGGGCTGAAGACAGATTGGATTGCACAATCTGTCCACAGTCTGAAAGAGCTAGGCTGGTTGATTCTGTGCAGCAGCAATTTCTCTGGACAGGAATTCTGCTTTCTTATGGGTATTTGCTGATTGATAGACCCGATAATGGTCCATCAAACTAAGCCTGTCACACTCCAGACCTGATTTCTGCCAACATCTGTCAAGCCTTCTTCCCACTATCCTCAGCTCCCTCAAAGTCTCATCAAACCAGGGAGACTTGGGACGAAGGGTGAGGGGTCGAACATGAACAGGTGCAATGGAATCCAGGTCCCCTACTAAAGCCTCATTATAGGCAAGAACCAGGTCCCCTGGATCCATGCATTCACTAGGCAAACTTGATAGATCCAGTGCTGCCAAAAAGCCCTCTGGGGTAACACCCCTCAATGGGCGGTACTGGACCATTTCCATAGAGGTCGACCTACCGGGGGGGCCAAGAAGCTGAACCCAATGGTGTGATGGTCAGACCATCCGACTGGCTCCATCACCAAGTCAGATATCTCCATCCCCAGGAGGAATACCAAGTCCAATGAATGACCATCTATATGGGTCGAGGAGGAAATAACCTGTGTGAAGCCCAGGGAATTCATCAGCTGGAGGAAGTCATAACCAAACTGCGAGAGTTCATCATCGACCCAGGCATTGAAATCCCCCAGGATCAGCCATCTGGAGGATCCCAATGTCATGTCGACAATGAAGTCTGCGACTTCCCACAGAAAAACATTCCCATTACCCTGGTGGACGGTAAATGAGAAGAATCCTGCATCCCACACCCTCACCCAGGATACATTCAAAGGATTTGGTAATTCCTACTGGTACATCCATCAGGTTCAGTTTCATTCTGAAACAGATTGCCACTCTCCCACCCCTACAATCCAACCTCGGACGGTGTATCACCGAGTACCTGGCTGGGACAGCTGAATCCAAAACAGGGCCAGCATTATCATCCAGCCAGGTCTCGGTGATGCATGCCAGGACTGATGATCCTACAAGATCAGCTATTATAGCAGTCTTGTTTTTAATGGATCTGGCATTACATAACACCGTCTGAGTAGGATAAGTTGCTGGTGAAGACCGAGCCACCTGCCTGCCACAGGAAGAGCCCTTGGGTATGGGAATCAGGCAGGGAGGACCCCTCTCCTGAACCCATTTCACCCCAGGGTGTCTTCTGGTCCCCACTATCCCAATCCGTCCACTCCTTTACATTCTCCTTCTGGCTCTGCCACTGCCCTCCTCCTCCTCCTCACAATCCCCAGAGCCCTACACCATCTATATACCTCCGGGGATAGTGGGAGACATCTAAAAGGGCAAAGGTCCTTAAGCTGGGAAGGGGAATAATGCCTGACCATCCGAGCAGCTCCCCAACACATCTTCACACACCCAAAACACACACAAACACCAACAATAGCTTCTGGGAGCTCTCTCCTCACCAGAAAAGAGTGCCTCCCCCCCCCCCAACCAAACTCTCACTTCAGTTGGGGTACAATATATATTACTTCAAACAATCTTTAAGAAAACAGGGCACTCTCACTACTCAATTTCATAAAAAAACATTCAAATTTCTACAACATAAAAGCTGTGCATTACTATTTTTCTTTTTGGTCTCTACAATTTATATTAACACAATACTGTACCCATAATGTTAATATTATATCACTAAAGTCCCAATGAAATGGCAAATTAAAATAAAGTTCAGTTTTGATACTAAAGTTAAAATCACAGAAAGGCAAGTTAGCCAGTAACACAGTTCCCAAAAACGATTTATGAGTGAAAAGGAGGGCTCTCACCACCTTCTATTCATTAAAATTAGTCACAGAAAGGCAAGTTAGCCAATAACACAGTTCTCAGGAAAAGTTGCAGATGAAGAGGAGGACTCTCACCACCTCCAATTCATTAAAGTCAGTCCAACAGGATAAACCTTTTCCACAGGTGGATCCCAATCATACAGAGTGAGTTTTCCAAAAGAGGTCCTCTCACTGATTCGCCAAATAGTTAAAAGAGACTCCTAAACTTGGATAGGCAGTTTTAACGAATATAAAATAGAAGCCAGATGAGACTTCAAACCAGTCGGCCACAGTTTGAGTTAGTCAAATTTGTGAAGGTGGTACAGATGAAAGTCCTTCTGGTTCAAATAGGGCCAAAACCCAAACCAACCCAGTGCAGGTCCCAGTATAAGCAACTGCCCCCCCCCACCTGGATTGCCGGGGAAAGCCCAGTCTCAGCCAGACAACCCCCACGGCCCTTGGAAGCCCTGTGAGCACCAACTCTCCGGTAAGCACTCCTGACCCTCCCGGGGAAAACAGCTACCCCTTTGCACCCACCTCTAGGCTGGCCGGGCTGGCTGAACCTCTCCGCCTCCTTCCCCTCTTCCTTCCTTCACCACACCGTAACACAAAACCAGGGCCAATGGCTGAAGCAATCCTCAGGCACCAAAATCCAGTCTCTTAATCCCGGCTAACTCAGCACACAGGTGGGGCTTTTATGTAATGATACAGCAGGACTCCAGACAGAAAATGATGGACAGAAAAAGTCAGCTCCAACACCGGCAGCAGTCAACTATGTTAATAGGATAGTAATATGACAATTTTTATTACTTTTAATTGTTATTTGTTTTGCCTTTTTATTTATTATTTATATGTTGAGAAACCTAATTCATGATTGAGGCTAATACAGAGACGTTGTTATTTTCAGAACCTGTCAATTTAGATGCTTTTTTATTTTAATGTAATTATTATTTGTTATTATTAGTATTATCATTATAAAGCCTGTGGAAGGGAGGAAGAACTGGTACTATTAGAGTAGAAACTGAAAGGTCACAAAGCTTTCATAATTTCAAGCATTATAACATTTTACAAAAAATAATATTTAGAAATGGTCAAATGATACTATCGGTTGTTCTTTCTAACAGTAAACACATTCTTTTTTAGTTCTTTATTTTTTCTTTTTATGCAGAGAAAATGTTATTCATGATAGAGAGAAGAGGTGGAAGATATAGAAGATATATTGATTTCATAACCAGCTGACTCCATTTGCTTTTATTTTAATGAAATAATAGTATTAGTTATTATCGTCCTGAAATTTTTCTTTATTTATATATATACTGAGAAAAATGGATTGATGGTGGAAGGAAAAAGATTTAATTTTATTTATTTACTTACGTACTTATTTATTTCAAAATCGGTGACTAAGAAAGGCACACTGGGCCAAGGCTCATTTCCAGGTGTGACCTAAGATAAGGGAACAGGGGATGCAAATACATAGCACAGGCATAGTGCACAGTTAATGCAATTATCAAGCATTGACACAGTTCACAGTTACAGTAAAGTGGAATACAGTACATGATTTAAAACAAGAGTAAGTGCAATAAGAGCAAGCAGCAAAAATCAGTCATTTCAACCACACCTACACTAGATTAGGAGGAAAAAGTAATGGGAGGAGTCAAGTAGGAGGAAAACAGGAGTGGTGCAAGGGAAGGAGATGCAGCTGCTATCTGAGGGAAACAAGGGAGGAAGTGAAATGGATGGATGATGGGAGTAGGTTCCAGAGTGAAGGGAGATGAGAGGAAAAGACTGACTGCCCAGCAAAGGAGCATGACAATCAGCCCTTCTGCCCAGCTGAGGAGCAGGGTTAAGGAATGACAAATGTTTCAGGATCCCTGTAGCTGAGGGAGCAGGAGGCAGACGGGATGGAGGACAAGAGTGAGGAGAGTTTATAGCCAAAGGACTCAAACCTGTATTTGGCTATGAATGAGGCATAGTGGTTCTGGCATGTGAAGAATGGATAAGGAGGAATAGAGTGAGCAATGGTAGGTATGAGAGGGGGAGTTGGTAGCAAAATGACAGAAGGAGTTGCAGAGGGTGTCCAGCCTGGCCAAGCAGGTGGAAGGAGCGATGCCACAGACCATGTCCGCATATTCAAAGATTGGGAGCACCATTTCATGAAAAGCTCACTGTGTACCTGTGGAGTCAGACAGTCTTTAATGTGGTACAAGGCACCAAGTGTAGGGCAGAGCTTGGTATCAATGGTGTCAGGTGTGGGCAGAGAAGTCAAGGTTGATGTCTTGTCACACATCAAAGGATTTAAATGAATGAACCACTTCAAGAGTGATTCCACCCAAAGTGGAGCAGACAGGCAGAGCTGGGAATCTGGCCAGCTTTTGGCTGGTGCCAAAGGTCATGGATACAGTTTTTTTGTGTGTTGACCCAGAGTTTGTTAGATTGAAACCAGTACAATATATTATGAGTTTTACTGGGGAAGACCTTCCATGGTTGTAGTGGAAGAACCAAGGTGTAAATGACTGTGTCATCCAAATACATGTGGACATGTGAGTTGGCACAGGCTGTGGGGAGGTTGTTAAGGAAGATGAAGAACAAGATGGGCCCCAGGATGGAGCCCTGTGGGAGCCCAGCCTGGATGGAAAGTGGAGGTGACAGGGTGCTACCAGCCTGTACTGACTGCAGAGAGCCTGGGAGGTAAGAATGGAACCAGTCTACAGCAGGAGCTGAGAACAGCAGAACTCAGCTTATCCAGGAGGATAGGATGGAACACTGATATAAAGGCCTTGGCCAGGCCATTGAAAATGGCAGCTGTGATGTTCCCCTGATCCATCACTGAAAAGATAGAATCAGTTACATGCAGCAGGGAGGAGATGGTGGAATGATGCACATGGAATGCACTTGGAATCCAGACTGGAACGGGGTGAGGAAATCGATGAAGGATAGAAAATCAGAGTCTTGTGTAGACAAGTTTCCCTTGCAGTTTAGCAGAGGAAGAGAGGGGGGAGAATGGCCGGAAGTTACCCTGGAAGAAGGGTCCCCCCCTTTGTGGAGTGGAAGAATGTTGGCAGACTTCCAGGACTAAGGGACAGAAGTAAGGGAGATGGTGAGGTTGAGGAGCTGAGTTAGTGGATGTGCTATGATAGGTGCAGAGATATGGAGTAGTTTAGGACCCAGTCCATCAGGACTGGGTTTGCACAGGTTGAGGGAGTAAAGGGCAGCAAGGGTTCCCTAGGCAGTAACGGTGGAAGAGGAAACCAGTGGAAGGCAGACAAGAGGTAATGTGTGGAGGCAGGGAGGAGGCTGGAGGGTGAGTGGAAGGGAGAGCACAAGTCGTGAAGAACTCATTGAACTGAGCAGCAGAAAAGGAGGGGCCAGACACTGGTGAAACATTTACTAGATGGACTGGAGGGTCAGACTAGGTGGAAAGATCAAAAAGGAAGTGAACTACCTTCCAGAACTTTGAGGCAATATTAAGGTTGTTCTGAAGGCTGGCCTTGAAATATTGTGATTTTGCAGCCTGGATATTCTTAGTACAGGAGTTCCTGATAGTGCTGTGTAAGAGGAGATCAGGAAGGGAGTGAGATAGTTTGGAACATGCCCAAACGAGATCACAGGATTTGCACTGATTAATGATTTCAGGGGAAATCCAGGGGTGATTTCTGACTGGATTTTCTGAGCACGGTGTGGTTGTCCCATACAGAGGAGAATTTGGAATGAAACAGGGAGAGGACAATGTTATTATTCATGGTGGAGGGTATTGCTGTCCAATCTGCAGCACCAAGGTCATTGAACATATGATGATTAAGAGGATGTGTTGGTTTCAGAATCAGTTAACTTCTACTTTTTATGTTAATGTAATTAACGTCATTAGATGGTAATATTTTAAATAAATTATTATTTTATAGTAGATATTATTTTTTACAAATTAATTTATATTCGAAGAAGATGGCTGAGCTCGACTCCTCCTATCATAATCCTGCTAGGTTTTGGGGTACCATCAAGGGTATGGTGGGGCAGGATGCTAGTACCTCCCTTCCAACTCAATTACACCACAGTGAAGGCCCTATCACTGGCAAAATGGAAATTCTGGACGCCTTCAATAACCACTTCACAACGGCTGGCCTTGCCTTTGACACTTCTCCAACTAACCTGCTGAGGGAACAATTAAGCTCCCAGTACACTGGTGTTCAGAGAGCTGACTCTTCCTTCAGCTTCAAATCTGTACTGTTGAAGCAAGTAGAGGACCGACTATGGCAGCTGGATACCAAAAAAAGCACAGGGGCAGACTCTCTGGACCCCTACTTTTTTTTTTTTTTAAATCATCTTTATTGTATTTTTCTTCCAGTGATCATTAGACAAACAGACACATATGCCCAGGACATGCCCGGGCTCACACCCCAAAACTGGGTGTGACCACTATGTACAAACGATAACTATGTACATACACAGCCACACTGCATACCCTTTAACAACTTCCTCATGACTGGGTTTATAGCATAGTAATTAGGACAACCGCATCCAAAAAAAAATATATATATATATATGAATCAATGTCTAAATCTCAATTGCCCTATGGTGCCTCTTAAGGCCTTATATCACATGCAAGGATCCTCAGGGATATATCTTGCAGCTGTGTCCCAAGGGAAAAGAGAGAGTCCCCCCCCATATCAATATCCGGCAGATTCCGTGTTCCAATAACAAGAAAAACATTGAAGCGAGGCTGACCTGCTTCAGTAAGCTAAGTGCATTTAAAAAAGCCCACTATTACAGGAGTATCTACTCCCTACTTAGCTATTCTAATTATGTACCTTCTGACAGATAAACCATTGTCCGGGGAATTTTGGACTGCAAGGTATATACCGCCTCCAATGTCCTCCATCTCTTATCGTAAGATGCCTTTCGTCCAGTTCGAAGCATTTGTCTTCTAAGCCTGGCCAAGATTGTCAACAAGTCTCCCACCCATTGGTCATATGAATAGATCAGCTCACTTTTCCAATGCCTTAAGACAAATGCTTTGACCAAGGAGGACATTAATGAAATGTGGCCTTTAACCAGCGTGCTAGGGATATCTGACATATCCCCTAGAACACAGATCTTAGGCACGATGAGTTCCTTATAATTTATCACTGGATCCACATTATGTTGAATTTGCTCCCAGATGGGGAAAGTTTTGGAACAGTGCCATAATACATGGAGTAAGTCCCCTGGACCTGCACTACACCTAAAACATAGGTCTGTCTGTCTGAGACCCCTAGCACATAGCTTAGTAGGGGTATAATATAGATTGGAAGCTACGAAAAATTGCATGATCTTATATTTAGGAATGGGAATATATCTACTACTCTTCCATACTTCTTTCCAGTCAGGTCCCTGAGGGCTAATGTCCTCTTGTTTATCCCAGTATGAAATCTTTACAGAAGAACCCCCGCTTAAAAAGTCAAGTAATATCTTATAGATTTTGGACAGGGGATTTCTTGCACAATTTACCTCCTTAAGGAGATTCCACGTAAATGAAGTATCATGAAATCTATCCGTCTCCCTTTCCATTTTTTGCAACAACTTGGTAATTTGTATTTTCTTAAAAAAGTTCAACTTCTTGCACTGGTCCGGAAGAACCACCTTATCCCTTTTCAAAAAATCTGCCCATCTTAAGTTGAGCAAGCGAGTGGCCTCCTGTCCTTTAATTGTTTGCCCTCCAATGCGTATGTTTGGATTACCCACAAGAGGTTGTTCTCTGGCGCCTTTTTGGGTTTTTCTTTGATTTGGGGACAAAAGAGTCCACCAAGCCAGAACTGCTTTATAAATTGGGGTTTGTTTTCCTCTATCCGGTAGCTCTTTTGGATTAATAAACAATACCGCTTCTGGGGAAACGCCCATATTCAAAACGATTTGCTTCTCAACCTGAAGCCATGTTGGAATATATCCCCCCTGCTTCACCTGCTCATGCCACCGACTCATTAACCCTAATTGGCCTGCTATATAGTAAATTTGTAAATCCTGGATTTTGAGACCTCCCATGCTATAAGGTAGTCGTAGTATATTATACTTTCTTCTAGGGGGTTTAGCACTCCAAAAAAAGCTAGAAATGAGCTTTTGTATTTTAGTGAACCAACATTTAGGGATGATATATGAGGATAAATGTATTGGATATAGAAGTCTGGGTAGCAGGTTCATTTTAACCAGACCCAGTCTTGCTGTCCAATTTAGAGGGAGTTTATCCCATCTAATTATATCCGTTCTAATTACCGATAGTATCCCACCTAAATTTGCATCAAGGCCTTCATCCTCACTAATAGTGATCCAAATGCCTAAATACTTAAGCCTTTTTGGGGACCATTTCACATGGAGCGGTTCAAAATCGGCTTTATGAGTAAATATAAGAGGAGAACCTGCGTCTTACTCAAGTTTAACTTATAATTCGACACCATGGAGAATCTATCAACTATGTCTAGAATCCGCTTGAAACTCTCTGCGGGTTCCTGTAAGTGTAACAAAATGTCATCAGCAAAACAGATAGTTTCGTTTCTATCCCCCAATAACAATCTCCTGTATACGGATCCTTATGATACGCCCTTAGCAAGGGTTCCAAGTAGATATTGTATAATATTGGCGAGAGGGGGCATCCCTGCCTGGTCCCATTGTCTAAAACAATTTCCTTCGATAACTAGCCGTTACATAGAATTCTAGCCGTAGGAGCAGCGTATAAATTTTTAATACCCCTAAGAAAGGCCTCCGGAAAACCCATACATTTCATGGTTGTAAATAAGAAATCATGGGAGACCCTATCGAAGGCCTTCTCTGCATCTAAAGCAATCACCGCCATTGGTAGCGTAGAGGTTGAGGCCTTATGTAGTATATGGTGGAGTTTCGAGTGCATCATGAGCTCCTCTACCGGCATGAACCCCAGTTGTTCTTGGCTAATTAAAACAGGAGCAAGCATCAAATTCTATTGGCCAGTATCTTCGTCAGCAATTTCAAGTCCTGGTTCATCAGGGCAATAGGTCCTATAGCTCTCAGGGAGTTCTTTGGGTTTCTCTGGTTTTGGAATGAGTGTTATATAGGCCTGGTATAACTGTGGGTGCGGGACTCCATCCTGCATAATGTTTACAAATAATTCTTTCAATAGCGGTAATATAACTGCAGCATGAGATTTATAAAACTGGGCAGTTAGACCATCCGGACCCGGTGTCTTGCCATTTGGAAGCGAAACAATCGCCTCTAATATTTCGGTCTCTGAAATAGGGGCCACTAGCCACTGGGCTTGATCTTGGTCTAACCTCGGAAGAGGTATATCTCCCAAGAACCCCATAATGTCCCCCTCACTTACCGAGACTCCCCTTTGATAGATCCCTTCGAAGTAGGCCGCAAATGCATCAGCCATTTTCTGGGGTTCTGTTATTATTTCTCCCCGATGCTTTATGAATGGAATTACCCGAGCTGCTTCCCATTCTCTTATTCTATGGGCAAGAAGTCTGCCTGGAACATCCCTTGCATCAAATAGTTTGCATGGACCTTTTGGACCACCGCTCCAACTTGCCATGAAGTATATTTGCCATCTCATCTCTAAGCTCCTTGAGCTCTAAGTCTAACCTTCTGCAGTACCCTCTAGGGAGCCAATGAGTTAATAGCACCCAGGATAAACCCTCCTCGCCCTTCTCATATAAGTTCTCCTGGCTGCCAGTCTTTGAACCAGACCCGAATATAAAACTTTACAGGTGGGCCACCTTAATCTACTATCTGTAAGCGTGGGGAGTTGGGTCTGGATAGTTTCAACCAGTATCTGTTTTGACTTGGCTAGCATATGTTTATCCAATAATAAGGAATCATCAAGCCTCCATCGGTATGGCTTCGTTGGGAGGGATTCTATCACCCAAGTTAGCTGGACTGGGGAGTGGTCTGATAAGATTCTAGTATGTGTAATCAGCTCCCTTACCCCCTGAGTTGCCTCTTTATTAACCAAAAAGTAATCAATTCTGGAATGGGTTTTGTGCGCTCCAGAACAGAAAATCATATTGTGCTCCCCTATATTACAGACTGTAATTGGGTCGATCAACGCCGCAACTTCTAGTAGTTTGGCCAGTGATGCTTGTGCAATAGAAGGTGGTCTTTTTGATGGGGGCTTTTTATCCACCCTATTATTTAAACAGAGATTACAGTCTCCTGCTAAAATCAGAGGATGGGATGGAAGCAGGGCTATGTCATCTTCTAGCGAGGCAAAGAAGTCAGGGTTGGGAGGTGTAGGAGCATATATAGAGGCAATCGATAACATTTTGCCCATAATAGTACCCATAACATAGATCCCTCTGTAATCTTCTCTAATTTTGGTTTGTAAGACTATGAATGGGCAATTTCTTCCAATCAAAATGGCAACTCCCCCTGAAGCTTTGGCATTTCCATCTCCGAGCACCTGCCCTACCCATAATTTTTTAAGAAGGCCCAGTTCCTCCTTAAGGAGGTGAGTCTCTTGTAGGGCTACAATCTGGGCTCCCAGTTGGCGGATGTGCTTTAATATCACATCCTCTTCTTCTGCCCTCTGAGGCCTTTAACATTCCAGGTGATAATTTTAATGTTGATCATGCAATTTTATTTACCCCCCTGAACTCCACTCCCACTGAATCTGCCTTAACAAACATAGAAGCCTTGTACTCTCTCTTTTCCCTTTTCCCACAATCCCCCTCCCAGTCAGTCCCCGATCCTTGGATCGACCTCCTAGCTCAAATGGATACGTAGATGAGCTCTCTGGTGAGCACGCCCCGGACCCTCTAAAATCTCACATTCACCTTTATAATTTCTTACTTACCCCTAAACATAGGCCCATCCTCCCGATCACTCCCCTCAAATTACCCTCATAACTATAAACAACCCCTACCATGCTTAAAAGACTTAAACTGAAGGAGCAGATCATATATTCCTGGTCGCAGAAGATATAAACTTCAAATCTAATCCCACTAAGTTTTAGTTAACATCAAGGGCATATTATAAATCTACAATCTCCTCTAAATCCCACTGCAGCCTGACTGAGCCATCTTTAATGATTCATCAGTTTCAACAAGGAGTAAATAGTCCCCTCCTAAACCTCTGGCTCAGATTAAAAAATAATATAGTATGAGTGCTCAATAGGACACAGTTAACACTCTTCCTCAAGTCTTCAGAGGGAGATGCTGCAAGAGAGAGAAAAAAGGGTGGGGAGGAAGGGTGGGGGAGGGGAAGGGGAGAGGGAAGAGGTGGGAGAGATAGAAAGGCGGGTAAAGGGGAAGAAGAAAACATGTTCTTCCTTCCATTCTTTTTCCCTTGTCTTCCTCCTAGTCTTCCTTTTAGTCTTTCTTCTTCTTGCATTCATATGTCTTTCTTCCTTCCAAATGAAACTGTGTTTAACGCTTCCTTACTGTTGAACTGTCATTGAAAATGTCCAGAGCATTATAAAGAGCCCCAACTGGTTAGTGCACATCCTGTGGAGCCTTTTCAGGTCTTCGATTTAAATAAATCCGGGAGCTCTTGTCTCAGTCCTTCTGTCGCCTCCTTTGCCGTTAGATACCTTTTATCTCCAGATTGCAGTTTCACGACCAAAGTGGCAGGGTGTTGGACCCTAAACTTCACGCCAGCCAAATAAAGCTTTTTCTTTATGTCCCCATATTCCTTCTGTTTCTCCCGAATCGCCGGGGTTTGGTCCTGGAACATTAACAAGGGCGCACCGTTCCACTGTAAATTTTTAAGTGTTCTAGCTCTATTTAGGACATGTGACTTCTCCTTAAAATTTAGGAATCGCATAATAATGACCCTCGGTCTGGCCCCTGGTGGAGATAACTCTCTAAGAGAGCGATGGGCCCTTTCCAAGTTATAGGAGTCGCCGTAAGGTGTTGGGCCTAGGAGTTTCATTAGAATGTCTTGGATAAAAGTAATGCAGTCTGGTCCTTCCGATTGTTCAGGCAAGCCAACCAGGATTAAGTTATTCCTTCTACTTCGAGATTCCTGATCCTCAATGCGTTCCTCCAATTTTCTCACTTGCCTACGTATAGCCACTAGCTCCTGTTCTTGAGAAAAAGATTTGTGCTCCTGAGATGCCATACGCGCTTCCACGTCCCCCATTCTTTGAGCCAAGGCTTGCAGTGCAGGCTTTACTGTCAAGAAGTCAGCGACTAGACCTTTAAGCAGAGTTTTAATTTCCATAATATCGTCGGTGATGTCTGGCCTCCTCCGACATTCTCAGCGCTGTGCCCTTGGTCTTCCAGGACAGGTGATGGGGGTTTTGGGAGTTTTGTTGCCGGGGCTCAAGAATCCAGGCCCTCAGAGGTTTCAAAATCCATCTCGGATGCTGCGTCTGGTTTCGTACGCCACTAAAACTCCATAAGTACAGGACTGGAATTTAGAAGAAAAAAAATGTTTCGGCAAGGCTAGGAGGAGACTCTAGAAGAGTGATTCCTTTGTTTCCGCGGCTACCATAGGGTAAATTGTATTTTATAGCACAGTTAAATCGATTGGGCCCAGGAGCTCTGCTCTGCGTGTCTTGCCCCGATCAGCTCATCACGTGATCTTCTGGACCCCTACTTTCTAAAGATTGCATCCCATGTACTTGCAGTCCCCCTAACTCATCTCTTTAACCTATCTCTAAACTCTGGTTCTATTCCCACACTGTGGAAGACAGCCCAAGTGGTTCCCCTTCTAAAATCAGGGGACCCTATGGAACTTAATAATGACAGGCCCATTTCCATTCTACCAGTGCTTTCCAAGATGCTGGAGAAATTAGTGAGTAACCAGTTAAGGGAGTATCTTGACAATGCTAACCTCTGAATCCAGCTCAATCTGGATTCAGGGCCAAGCATAGCACTATCCCTGCACTAGCCAAGGTCACAAATGACTGGCAAACCGAATTAGATAAAAAGAATAATGTCTGTGCAGTATTTCTGGACCTGAGCAAAGCATTCGATACTGTGGACCACGAGCTTCTACTATCATCCTTGCACTCCCTTGGCCTTGATCCACCCTCCCTTAATTGGTTCAGGTGTTATCTCACCGGTAGGTCACAGCAGGCAAAAGCTAAAGGTGACCTATCCCATTAAAACCACTGTTAAGAGGAGTCCCCAAGGTTCTATCCTGGGTCCTATCCTTTTGCTATTTATATAAATAACATTGATTCAACCTCACCAATTCCTCTGTACACCTCTTGCTGACGACACTGTTTTGTACGTCCAGCAGCCCTTCATCTGCAGCTGCCAGAAATCCTACAAACAGAATTCTCCTTGTTACAATATCAGCTACTTGAGAAAAAGCTTCTGTTGAATGCAAAGAAAACTAAAGCAATGATGTTCACAAATCAAAGCTCCACCAGCACCTCCTCTCAATCATTCTCCCCAGCTATGCACTATACTTGGAGAAAACCTGGAGTATGTAGAAAATTTCAAATACCTAGGTGTGTGGATTGACAACAGACTCTTCACTCACCATTTAGAAGAACTGCTAAAAGTTTCGCCAAAGGCTTGGCCTTCTATAGATTAAAACCCTTCCTAAACAGAGATTCAAAGATGAGGTTAGTCCAGGCCATTTTTCTCTCAGTCGTTGACTATGCAGACTTCCTTTATAGTCACTGCCCCATCTCCTATCTACACAAGTTGGATACCTTATACCATAGAGCAATAAGATTCATTACAGATCTGCCATCTAATACCCATCACTGCTCTCTTTATGCTGCAGTTGGATGGGTTTCCCTTCACCTCAGAAGGAATAGAAATGCAGCCCTATGGATCTACAGAGCGCTATCAAAAAAACTTCCAAACTATATTCTGGACTGCTTCACCCAGACCATTCCTAGCTCCTATGCCCTAAGAAGCAACAACATCATCCTGCTCAAATTGCCCAAATTCAACACCCGGATAGGGAGGGCAGCAATCAGCTATTCTCTAGCTATAGCATGGAACACCCTACAAAAGTCCCTAAAACTGTCCAATCTTATTCCAATTGCATCCTTTAAACAGCGTTGTACAGTCTTCTTCACAGAGAAATGCAGTTGCTACCACTAGAGCTAGCCTTGTCATCTCACAATCTCCCTCCCAAAAATTAACCATATATGGCATAATCTTTGTTCTTCAGTTCTCCCTCCCAGGCAGACACCCCATCTTATGGCACCCAGTAATACCTTCACCATCCTAGTATTACATTATACTGTGTGTTTGCCATGGCCCCTCCACTGGGATATGTATATACTGTATATACTGTAAATATTAGCTTAACTCTCCTACAACCCATTTGTATCATGTGAATTTTATTGTACATCACTGTGTTTATAAACATTTTTTCCCTGTATGTATAACTGTTTTATATAAGTGTATGATGTATCTGTTATGTATCAACTGTTGAACCTTGACCTTATCAGGTCCATCTTGTAAATGAGCCTTGCTCAATGATGTTCGCCTGAATAAATAAAGAATTGATGATGATGATGATGATGAAATTTGTGATGGAGAGAGGAAGATTATGAGGAATATGTGTTGTTTTCTGATGCCAGATTCAAGATGAGATATTTCTAGCAGTGGCAGCACTTAAAGAAACAGAAATAAAGCTTGGCAGTTTCGTGTGGACAAGAAATGACTCAGGCAGAATACTTTAGTTTTTACAAGAGTCATCCCCAGTGTGGGTGCATATGCAAGGCCTGGCTCCGGATGGTGGATGCTGGTCTCTTTGTGAAGCAGCACCAGTACTAGGGGATGCATCACTTGGTTCAGGCTGCTGTCATGGTGGCTGGATTACTAGAAGAAACAATATTGTACCACCACTTCTAATACCCAACCTATCTCTTCCTGTTGCTGCTGGCTCATCTGTCCTAAATAGAGACTGGGAGTATAAATGGCCATTAGGAGGATGCGATGTTCATGTCTCAAATGATTAGCCAGAGCACTGCATTCCAAAGTTTGAATAAACCTCACCGATTATGACCAATCACTTTGCCAAACGGATTGCAAAGTGCCTTCTGTGGCTTCATGATATCATCTGTAAAATATTGGAAATATAAAACCATACAATGTGATGGAAGATAAGGGCAGCTTGGCCCACCCAGTCTACACATTATTTTTTCTACCTTCATTCTTGCCGCACACCCTACTTGATCTACAGCTGTTTCTCCTCCCCCTTCCTTCTCTCTACAATTCCCGTGTGCCTATCCCAGGCATTTTTGAACACCACCACCACTGTTTTCACACTCACCACCTCTGCTGGAAGGCTGTTCCAGGAATCTACCACTCTTTCTGTGAAGAAATACTTCCTTACATCTCTCCTGATTCTAACCCTTTCCAGCTTCATAACATGTCCCCTTGTTCTAGAGCACCTTTTTTTCTGCAAAATACTCCCCACCTGTACCTTATTAACCCCTGAGAGGTATTTAAAGGGCTCTATCAAATCCCCCCACCTCTCTTCCAGGGTGTACATATTGAGGTCCTTTAGTCTCTCCTCATGGGGCTTTTGATGCAGACCCTGCACCATTTTAGTTGTCCTCCTCTGGACTGCCTCCATTCTATCTATATCCTTGCTGAGATGTGGTCTCCAGAAATGGATACAGTATTCAAGGTGGGGTCTTACCAATAATCTATACAGGGGCAAGACCACTTCCCTCTTTCTGCTGGTGACACCCCTTTCTAAACACCCCAGCATCCCACTAGCCCTTCTAACTGCCTTGTCACACTGCCTGCCCATGTTTAGGTCATTTGATATTGATTTGGTTATTGTCAATAGCACTCCACCTATTTTGTACTCCACCCCCTGGGTTACTGTGCCTCAAGCACATTATTTTGCACTTTTGTACCTTAAAAAACCAGCTGCCAAGGCCGGCCCGGTGGCACTGAGGGTTGAGGCACTGGACGTCACACCTTGCGCCGTGCCGGCAACCTGTGTTCGGGAGCGAGCTCAGGCAACAGGGGTCAGTAGGGATGGGGAGAGGATTGAGCACCTGCAGGGCTGCTCTCCTCCTCCAGGGGGAGGGCAGGGGATAGCCCGGTGCACCAGTGGCTCCTGGTGGAGATCAGGAGCTCTGCAGTGCATGGGCTGCACAAGGTTCAGCTTGGCTGATGCAGGCATGGTTGCCATGCGCTGCAGCATCAGGTGTGCACACAAAAGGGGGGGATGGAGAAGCCACCAGAACAGGAAAAAAAATGGCTACATGGGGTAGACGATGGCACCTGTCCCCCATGCCCTCTGCCGGGTCCACCTCATCTGGCCTTCCCGTTCCTCCGCCTAGGCCCTCACCTGCAGCCAGAAACAGACATGTAAGAGAGCCCAAAGAGGAAGGGCAGCCCCACCCTGGAGGGGTTAAGCCAGGGGTGCTGTCAGGCACTCATCAGGGTTGCCCTCTCTCACCCTTCTTATTCAATCTTTACCTGGAACCCCTGCTAGCTCGCATTAGATCCTCACCCTCTATCACCGGGTGTCTTATTGGTCAACAAATGCTTACTATGTCGGTATTTGCTGACGATATTTTGTTGCATCTATCAGATCCAGTTAGCTCTATCCAGGAAGTTTTGGAAATTATTAACCAATTTGAGACGTTTCCAACTACAGGTTGAATTTGTCCAAATCTGAAATATTCCTGTTGAATTCCTCTTGTTTCAGGGGATGTTGTCCATTTGGGATGAAATGGGCACCCGACCACCTTAAATATCTGGGAATATATCTAGCCCGAGATATTAATACGGTTAAAAAGCTTAATCTTGCTGACTTGCTTGATAAAATCCAAGGGGACCTCACCAGATGGTCTAACCTCCCTTTATCTTTAGGTAGCAGAATAAGTATTATCAAAATGAATATACTCCCTCGTCTATTCTATCCTCTCAATCTGCTTAATATTTGGCTACCCAAGACCTTTTTCTGGAAAATTCATACCATGGTCATTAAGTTTATTTGAAAGACAAACAACCACGGAGAGCTTTTAAGTTATGTTTACCCAAACCAATGGTGGCCTTCGCTGCCCAATTTGAATTTTACTATTGGGCCAGCCACCTGTCCAAATGGGCAAATGGCTTTCCCTCTTCAGATTCTTATCGGCCCTCTGGTTACAACTGAAGATTAAATTGTTGGAGTCCCACAACATAAATCCTCACGCTGCCTTTTATTGCAATCCTCAGCTCTCCCTGCCTCTTTGTGGAATCAGTAATTAATACTCTATTAAAGTCTTTAATCAGTATTGCACTGGTCGGCATGCAAAATACTAAAGATCCTGCCCAACCGCTAGTTCTTAACCCTAATATTAAATTAGGCTCACATTGGTTGCTCCTCCTCGCTACCGCGAAATTCGTGATCATGTAGTAGGCGTACTTCTTCTCAGGATTATATCGGCTCTTCTCAGACCTGATGGCTAAGTTTAATATCCTCCCAAGCCATATTCAAGGTATTCCAGCTGAGACACCTTATAGTTAGTGTTTTTGGTCCCGAGAAAAGACTCCTGGCATGCACCCTCTTTTGATTTGCTCAGGTCTCGGCTAATGAATCCCATTCCATTGCGATACTTTATTTACATCTGCTCCTCAGTAAAGCTCCAGATAGTCTATCTGGCTCCAAGGTATGGGACACGCTGCTTGGTGACACTCCCCATCCTTGGGCTCAAGTCTGGGCTGACTTACACCGTTACCTCTCTCTAGATAGAAATAAACTTATACAATTTTATATAGTTAACAATATGTACTATACACCAACAAATTTAGTTAAGTACGGGAAACTTAGTTCTCCCGAATGTACTAGATGTGGTACTAGCTCGGGGAATATTTTACACATTTTTTGGGCCTGTGTCAAAGTGGCTCCGTTGTGGCAACATATCCGGGACAACCTTAACTCACTTTTAGGTCTACAGGATCTTTTCACTCCTGAAATTTGTGTCTTGGGCATTTACTCCTCTATCAAGGTTAATGAAGGAATACCATATGGCCCTCATCTCGATGGCTGTTAAAAGATTAGTCCTTCGTCATTGGGTTGACCAATCGGTTATTACTTACCAGGAATGGGTGGCGGAAATGTCATTCAGTTTCAAAATTGAAAGGATGATTGCCAGTTCTAGACATGATCTTTCTGCCTTCACAAAAATGGGGTAAACTCTACTCTCACCTTCATTAAGACCACTTACTGAGTCTTCATTCCCCTCTTCTTTTTGTGTGTTTGAGCCCCTTTTTTTTTTTTTGTCATGATTTTAACCAATGGCCCGCCTTTTGGACGCTTCTCTCTTCCTCATCCTTTTCTCTGTCTCTTGCTACCCTTTTCTTTTTCTTTCCTCTGAGGGCGGCACTCTCCCGGGAGGGGGGAAGGTACGGGGGTGGGCGGATGGGTGATGTTTGTTCCTTCTTGTTTTACCTTGCCTTTTACCATGTTGTATTTGTTATGTATGAAAATGAATAAAATTTTAAATTTCAAAAAGCTAGGGGTGCTGGCTGCAGGGAGGAGGGAGAGAGGAGGTGCAGGTAGGGGGGGCCTCAGGCAGGCAGGATATGGGCAGGATGCCTGAGAGAGGCTCCATGGAGCTGCGACCAGAGGGAAAGAAAGTTAAAAAAACAAAAAACAGCTGCGATACCCTTGACCATTCTTCCAGTTTTCTTAGATCTCTGCTCATCCATTTCATCCCCCAACCCCCCCGGAGTTTCCACCTTCTTGCAATCTTGGTGTCATTCACAAAGAGACAGATCTTCCCTTCCAGCTTCTATGTTATGTCACTTAAAAAGACATTAAAGAGGATCAGTCCCAGCACTGAACCCTGAAGTACCCACAGTTCACCCTCTCTTCCTTGGACTGAACTCCATTTACTACTACCCTCCGTCTCCTGTCCCATAACCAGTTTCTTACCCAGGTTACCACCTTATTACCCACCCCCAAATCACCCAGCTTACTCGCCAGTCTCCTATGTGGAACAATGTCAAAGGCCTTATTGTAATCTTGGTAGGCCACATCCACCACTCTTCCTTGATCTATTTTCTTGGTCACCCAGTCAAAGAAAACTATCAGATTTGTTTGGCATGGCCTCCCCTCTGTGAATCCATACTGAATAGGATCTTGTGACCTGTTAGATTCAAGATATTATACAATCCTTTCCTTTAATAGTGTTTCCATTAATTTTACCACCACCAATGTCAGGATGACAGGCCTATAATTGCCAGCCTTTGGCCTGCTAACACTTTTGTGAAGTGGGACCACATCTGCCCTCCTCCAGTCCTTCGGGACCTCTCCGGTCTCCAGTGATCTGTTAAATAGTACTGTCAGAAGTGCATCCAGTACCTCCCTGACTCCCTCAACACCCTTTGATGCACCCCATCTGGCTCCATAGCTTTGTCCACTTTCAAGTTAGGTAAGTCTTTCCCACATTGCTGAGGATCTCTTTTTTTTTTTGCCATACCCCATCTCACGAACAACTGTTGTTTTTCTCTAGTGATATGGAATGGACAGAGAGAGTGCTTGCCTTTACATTTCTTGATGGATCACTTCTATCCTGGGTAGGTGACTGAAAGTGGAGGCAATAGAAGAAGGAAAGGGAGAAATGATGTGCTTTTGGATTGCTTAGGTGGTTTCATCACCAGAAGAAATTAACCTGAGTAGGGTGGTTTCATCTGGTGATGAAATGACCCAGAGCAATCCAGGGTGGTTTCATCCCCAGATGCACCGGGGAACTGGCTGGAAAGGCTAGTTGGAGTAGGAGTGTAACCATTGGACTTATGGGGTATAATAAACAAAGCATTCTTTGGTAGTACCGTCCTGCACCCAGTCCTAGTTCTGCTAGCCTGGCAGCTACAACTCCCAGTCCCTGTCCCACCATGACCAGCTCCTGCTCCACCACTAGGAATAATCAGAATTGGTACTGTAAGATCCATTCCATTTACATCTGCTGGATTATCGGAAATTCCAGTTCTGAGTCTGATTCCATACTGATGTCAGCTAAGGCATTGGCACTGCAATTGGAACTTCTGATTCTGTATCTGACTACTTGATCACCTCCCCCAGCATGGAACACAGTAAACAGAACCCCTGTACCTGAGAAAGAAAGGCCTCCACCCTTTCTACACCCTTGTGTCTCCCCTCCCAGGCTCCCTCAACTTAAGGCTGCTGCTGTTGAACATCCAGGGTCCCCTCCATTTTTGCTAGGTGTGTTGGTGGTGGTGTTGTTGCTGGTGGCACTGGTGCATGTATTAAGCATCTGGCTTCCAAAGTAGTAAGCCCACATATGATCCAAAGAGTCAGTCTCTTCTCCCCAGCAACCCACCACTGACTATAACACCTACTACCAAATTGCCCCTAACTAGGAGCCATTAGCCAGTGCCAGCCACCACGCCATCCCAGTCTTGGACTGATCAAACTACAGATACCAGCTAATGATTCTAACAGAGAGGAACAAAAGGAACTCAGGCCTGGAAATCACTGTCCTCCTCACCGCTCTCTGAGTGACCTGGGAAAATCACTAAAGAGATGAGGAGGTGGTCAACCTAAACAAAAGCCTGGTTTACCACCAGAGGTAGCACAAAATATCAGCGCTGGGGACTGGGTGCCTACAATAATAGCTACCCAATCTCCAGTGCATATCTCCAGGGCTACTGTAGGGTAGGGTGGCCGGATTAGGGGGGGCAGTGATATAGCGACAGGATGTCGCTATACATATGCATGCAGGGGAGGAGCAAGCATGCACATCCAGGGGTGGGAGGGAATGTGAGGGGTGGTGCCGTGGTGGGTTGCCGAGCCAACCACATGGTGTGGTGGTTGGGTTGGCGGTGTTGGTCGGCAGGGTACTGGATTCGGGTTCAGGCGCTGGTTTGTTTTTGTTGTGACTGGCCCAAACCTTTTTTTTTAAATATTTTCACCCCCCCCAAACATGCACCCCCCTGGAGTTGAGAATCCTTAAATAGGGGAGTGCGGAGGGTGCAGCCCCATAAAACATTAAAAAACAAAGTCCCCGGCACCATTTTGCTGTGTGCCGGGGTGTCAGAGTGCCAAAATAAATTTTTGGCACTCTTGACTTCTCAATAACAGCGATCACCTTTAGGCTTTCGCCATTATCACATATAACCCCACTAGACACCTTACACAGTACAACATCTGGCATAGTGGCTAGAAATTCAGAGTTTTATTCAGGTAAGCCATCACTTCACCTTCTCAGTTATTTCTAACTAATCTCTAAGGGGGTGGGGTTAGGATGATCAAGATGGCTGGGCTAGGGTTCTGTTTTTTTACTGTCAGATAGAATAATGGCTGGTATTGGCATTTTGAATAGCCCAGGACTGGGATGGGGCAGTGGCTGTCAGTGACTTTGCCTGCCAATCATGGGAGGGGGCTTTGGCAGCAGGTGCTGTGGTCAGCAGCGGTTCCTGGAGATGGAGGTCTCTTTGTTTGGACCATGTGTGGACTTACTGGACTGACACCTTACTTCTTTGGATGCTGCAGCTGGACCCTAAGTACCTCTCTCTCTCCACCAGTACCACTAGCACAAGTCCTACCAACCCAGCACATGTGGCCAAATTGAGGGGAAGGGGAATCCCAGCCTACAGCAGCTTTAATGTAAGGGAGTCTGGGAGGAGAGATACAATGGTGGGGAAGGGGATCTTTCTTTCTCAGCTACAGGGGTCCATTTTACTGAGTCCTGCATGGGGGGATTAAGAGGTGGTAGGATGAGGAATCAGAAACTGGACGTCATTCCGATTCTGAAATTGCCTTTTTCTCAGAATTAGTATTTTCTGCCTTTGATTCTTATAATCCAAATTCTGAAGGAAAGCTTGGAATCTGAGGTGGCTAAATCCAGGAATCAGATTCTAGGCAACCCAATCCACTACTGCTTGTAGAACTTGTAGTTTTCAGTTCAATCCAAAATTGTTGGACAGTTTATGTCATTACGAGTTGGATCACATATAAAATTTAATCATTCCAGTTAACAAATAATCCATAGCATTATTCTATAGCTATTTTTCTGTAAATTATACAAAGTCATTACAATTCCACCACGTTAGACATTAGAATGGTTGGTATTCCTGCTAATTTAAATATGTGATTTTTGCTTTTCAATAATTTTAAGAACTTTTATTGCATATTCAAGTATCACTTTGGACTGTGAGTTAAACAAGTCTGTAACCATGTCATTGGGTTCCATTTATAGGTTTTCAAATATGTTCTCCAAAAGCTTTTGTCTGTAATTTGTATACAATGGACATAAGATTATCAAATGAAGAAGATCATCAACATCTAGGCCACAGCTGCATAAGTGAGAAGATGGATCTATATTAAATAACTTATTTAACCTTTGACTGTCATGGTACTCAAATCTAAACTTGGTAAACAATTTTCTCCTATAAGGAGCCTTAATCAGATTTAAATGTGATTCTTATCCAAAAAGTTTATTTTCTTTGAGCCAAAAGCTTATTTATATTGGGTGCATAAATCTAATTCTCTTTGTTTATAAATATCTCTTTTTCTTTCTTTTATCTGTAGGTACACCTCTTGAATTGGTTTATTAAATATTTCCAAGAGACTCTGCAGTAACCCATTTATTAGTTTCTAGACTTTTTGTACATGAGAACGTTAACCTTATTTGCATATATTGGATTGTTTCTTCAATACGTTTTCTTGGAAATCTTCTCTCATTCATTGGCTCTTAACCAGTATATAGTTTGTCTCTCCTGAATAGCACGTTCTCTGGATAATTGCCTAATCTAAGCTCTTACAAGAGATGATGGTGCACCTTTAGGTAAATCCATTATTTTTTTGTAAAATGCATTTAAGAATCTTTCTATATTATTTTGTTTTGTAGAACCCCACATTTCTGTGCTGCACAAAATCTGGCTCTTTAATTTAGCATTTAAAACCTTGATACACTCTTTAAAGGAAAACTGTCCACAACAGTGGGAGCAATCACCAGGGCTGCCAAAACGCCAGATTACAACAATGTACATGGTTTAAAATAAATGCAGCTAACCTTTCTCTAGTTATTTAGCTTCTTAATAGTTCTCCTGGATGCGTCATGTCAAAACTGCTGCTGCACCGGAAGACGGAGTGTGCCCCTGGCATCCTGTCCTGTGCAGGAAGGCTCGTACAAATGACGAGTGAGGCATATCTACACCGGAGAACAAGAACTATTGTGGCATGTAGAGGTATGTTGACTGAACCTCTACAGCCAATTCCCAGTAAAAACAGAGCAGTGTAAAGTACTTAAAATCATTCTTTAAGTTACAGCCCCGAGTTCAGTCATGCGCAGTAGCACCTAGCGCTACTGTGCATTCTCGAACTTGGAGCACCATGTACGTTGTTGTAATTGAGTGTTTTGCCAGTCCTGGTGATTGCCCCCACTGTTGTGGACAGTTTTCCTTTAGCAGAGTGACCTCCATATTTATACATAACTTTAGTCATTATAGGGAGAAGCCTTTTAATCTTCATCTCAATTTCTCTAATGCAATAGTTCTCAGTCTTTGTCATTGTAAGCCTCCCCCAAGCCGTGGAAAAGATCTTGAGCCTCCTTCAAATATTGAAATAATCTTGGGCCTCCCCTTAGAAAAATAGCATACTTTGCACAGTTCATCAGGAATAAAGTGAAACTCCTTTGAGTAGTTGGTTCTCACTTTATTCAGCTTATTGACCCCCCCCCATCAACCTACTTGCTCTACTATTTTGATTCTCAAACTGTTGCTACCTCTTGTTACAATACCTTCATGGTCAGATTGCTTTCTCATTCTGTTTACTTCTATCTAGATTAACCTTCCTACCCACCTCTGCCTCTCCCCCCTCTTATTCTGCTGTTGAGCAACTCCTCATGGATCCTTTTGCTTTCACCTGCTCTTGTGCCTAGTACCTCTCTGCTAAAGCCTTGTATATGGACTGTTATATTGGGCTGTTCTGCCACAAGCCTAATTGGTCAATTGTTGCCTCTCACTATTTGTTCATGGTTCCTATTGTTTGCACTATTGTTCATTTTGTATTGCTTGACTGCTTTGCAGTTACCTTTGGAATTGTATTCACTTGCTGCCCTTCCCCGGGTTCATCTGTAATAAGCCTTAGCTCAGTGTACCTTTCCTGGTCACCAGTATGTAAATAAATACATAAATTGCCCTGTTATCCTCTTTCAGTTTGTCTCATCCCTTCACACAAAATATCTTGAACTCAAAATTCAAATGTACTACTTTTTCAGACTTGCTTGAGCCTCCCCTGGAACAGGTTGGGGCCTCTCCAGGAAGGCTGGCCTCACGATTTGAGAAACCCTGCTCTAATGTGTTTATTCCAATTTAAGTTATCAGAAATTGTAATTTCCAGGTAACTGAAATGTTTTACCACTTCAATTTTGTTGTTGTTCATTACATATTTGTAGTTCTTTTTCTTGCCTCCACAGACCATTGCTTTTGTTTTTTATGGATATTCAACTTTTTACACTCTAAATTGAATTTCTGGAGCAATCTATTTATTCCACTATGACTAGTAGAGATCAGGACGATATCATCCGCGTAAGCTAGGTTCAGACAGTGGTAGTTACCAATATGTGGTATATGATAATTTTCATCCTATAGTTTTACTAAAATGTCATTGATGAATAAATTGAATAAAATGGGTGAGAGCGAGCATCCCTGCTTCACTCCTCTATTTGTTCTAAAGGTATTGCTTTTCACTCCATTTTTTTATTTTATCTGACTTAGGTCTCATTGTCTCGATATAAAAGCTGAATAAGATTAAGTAAGTCATTCTCTATTCCCCATTTTCCCAGTACTGTCCATAATAACTTCTGATTGACCTGATCGAAAGCTGCTTTTAAGTCTATAAAAATACAGTAGAGCTTTTAATTTTTTATCTTACAGTATTTATACATTGAATGTGCTAAGACAAAGCACTGGTCAATGGTAGAGTGGTTGGGCATAAATCCCACCTGTCCTTTATGTATTACATTATTTTCCATAACCCAGTTCAATAGCCTAGTATTATTAATTTTTGAAAAGGTCTTTTGTGTGCTGTCTATCAGACTGATTGGTCTGTAGCAACTTAGTTCCTGCTTATCTCCTTTTAAAAAAAATTAGAACTATGATGTTCTATTTCCACGATTGCGAGATAAAACCAGTCTTGAGGATGCAGTTATATATTTTGTGTAAACAAGGAGCACAAATTCCTGGAATTTGTACTATCACATCTATCAGGACCCTTTCAGGTCCCAGAATTTTATGTGGAACTGTGGGCAGAACTTGCACTTGGTGGGACTGGCATTTTGGAACCATTTCTGCCCCTTTCCTTCCCTCTGTATCCCTTTCTTCTCCTGTTCTTTTCCTTGTATTTTCTACATATGTCGATGATATACACACATGACAGATGATGGCTTGGTGCAGCCACCACTGTATGCTAATGACTAGGATGACTCATTATAGTAGAGGATTTTTAGATGCCCTCATAACAGACATGCATGGTGCCACACTCTGCAGTGTCATATGACTTGTGAGGTAACAAGGAAGAGTGATACCACCAGCCCAAACCCTGACCCTATTGATAGACTCACCGCACCCCACTGACAGATGTATGGCTGGATGTTCAAAGGATGATGCAATGCCTGCATCAGTCCTTGCTTCACTCACATGCACCACTGCAGCTGTAATAAATCCAGCTGCTGCACCTACACCTGACTTTCTAATATTGGATGCAGTTACAGCACTTGGGCCTCCCCTACTGCAGCTTATGGGAAAGAGTGGTTGCAAGCTTCTTGCAACAGGCCCCTGCAGTGATGCATGCTAGACCACAGGAAAGCAGTGTAGAGAGCATTTAAATAACACACAAGTTAGAAAATCCTGTTTTGTTTTGTTTTTTTTTGCTACAAGTCTGGTGCACTATATATTTCAGATACTTAAGTACCTATTATAAAACATAAAATACTTGGTCAAAAATACAACACAGTGAAAACCATATTGCCATGAGAGGCTCTGAGTATCTTTACACAGGTATGCAGTCATACTGGCAAGAATAATCAATCAAACAATCAATCAGTCAATTAATTAATCAATCAGTCATTGTGATTTATTTTATTAAGCTCAAATAATATACCAATGTGGCATGGAGCTGTATGTCAGGTTTAGAAAGTAACAATTTAAAAATACCTGTTCTTTGTTATTGATTGTTTTGGCACTTTGTATTGTAAGATATTGATTGTTTTGGTACTTTGTATTGTAAGGTATTGATTATTTTGGTACTTTGTATTGTAAGGTATTGATTGTTTTGGCACTTTGTATTGTAAGGTATTGACTGTTTTGGTACTTTGTATTGTAAGGTATTGATTGTTTTGGCACTTTGTGTTGTAAGGTATTGATGGTTTTGGCACTTTGTGTTGTAAGGTATTGATTGTTTTGTACTTTGTACTGTAAGGTACCCAGAGCCCCTGGGATTGAACACCATTTAAATTAAAATTGCCTTGCCTTAAATGTCAGTATCTGTGCATATAAATTTAAAAGGGACATCCAGTTCTACTCTTCTCAAACAATTATGCCTTCTTTGAGAAAAAAGTTTTAATCTAAGATTTAAAAATGTTCAGTAATGTAAGAAACCTAATTGATTTTAGTAGGGAGTATATACAGATCAAAGTTTCGATGTCCCCTTAGTCTTTAACCTGGCAAGATGGACTTGCAAGAAATCTTGCACTACATAACTCATTGAACAAGATAATAAATAATTGTAAGTAAACAACTCTAAGAACCTCCTCTGAGCTGTCAATGCAAGAATTTACACAATAAATATTTAAATGGTAAAGTCCAAAGAAATAGGTAAATAAACATAGAAGCATATACTGTACATAGACATAAGGACCAAGAGCTGCTATCTAATGCTGAAGCCCTCCCTAGAAATACTTTTTTGTTTCAACTTCATCATAACACATTATGGAAAGTCAAACTCCAAATATCTAGGTTGCTGTAATTGTGTTGTAATGTCAATATTTTATATTTATTTCCATGATATTATTTCCCCTTTGCTTTCTGCTTAATGATATACTAGCATATTTGTTTATTTCCTTTTATGATAAATGTAGTTTAAAGTACATAAATATGCCATCTACTGCTAATCCCATCAAATTTCAAATACAGTGACTTCATCTTGCAAACTATTCTTAGATAGAGACTTTAAGGACAACTTATAAAATGGGTAAGGCAAATCCTGCACTGCAATTCTAGGGCAGTGTTGTTCTCATAATCACACAGGTTGGTTAACATGCCTTTTCCTGTGAGTGTGTGGGTCTTTATACCCATATAAACGTAATAATATTATAATAACTGGTGAGTCAATTTTTTTTCAAAGGGCTCAGCCAGTTAATATTTGTGGTAATGACCAGCTGGTTATTATGACATTCATGTGCTGTGCCTGTCAAAACCTAGAGAACTACCTCAGTGGCTCTCATGCTGTGTATGGGCAGGCTGAACAGTTCCACAAACATTGAGGCTCCATTAGTTGGTTAGCGAAGAGCCACTAGTATAAGACTCGTAACTCCCCTTCTAATTATTATTATTATTTTTTTTTTTACTATTTGTCTGGTTGATACCCCTCTTACAGTTTAAATAGTTCTATTTGTTTGATCCTGCTCTTCACTGGCTTCAGCAGATAATAACTTCAAACAGGAATGGTGCTGTGACTCACTGCCTATAGCGAGATCCTGATTCTACACATTAAGTAAAAAAAAAACAGAAAGAACAAAATCTTCACACTGGACAGGGAGGGATGGAGGGATGTAGGGACAAAGAGAAAGATTGTGTGTGTTTGTGTGTGTGTGTGTGTGTGTGTGTTTGTGTGGGCTTCAGCAGATAGTGACTGCGAACAGGAATAGTGCTGTGGCTGACTGCCTATAGTGCGATCACGACTCTACCCTGTAAATAACAAAAAACAAACAAACAAAAAAAAACTCAGAAAGAACAAAATCTTCACACTGGACAGGGAGAGAGTGAGGGACAGAGAGACAGAAGTGTGTGTATGTGTGTGTGTGTGTGTGTGTGTGTGTGTTACTATTTCAAATATATCTGGTATAGTGGGGCATAGGATAGTGTGCATATTCAAATTGAATGCACATCCTCAGTGTGGGATGCTTTAATGAACCCCACAGACTTCGCTCTCAGGGTTAATGCAGCATCCCATACCTTGGGCGTGTAGTAAATTTTCATGATGCACACTACCCCGTGCATCATTCTCTATGTAACACACATATGGTGTACAGATAAGATGTAGCAACTGTACTGGACCATAATACGAATGATGCACCAATCATTCTAAAACAGTTGATTTGCCATTAAATATAAATTAGTACATGGAGAGTTGCATGTAACAATGTGTTTTACACACACACACACACACAGTGTGTAATACCACTTAAACCATGACAGCAAAGTTTGAGAGTTTTTTTTTATCCTTTTGGTAATTGGGTAAGGCACACTAGGCACAAGTGCCTGTTTTCAGGGGTGACATGGGAACACTCAGGAAGTGAAGTGACTTGCTCAGTCACACAGTAAGCTAGTGGAGGCTGTGGGAATCAAACCCAGATCTGCTGGATGTACCATGTTTATTCACAGCTCATTACTCTAACCTTTAGGCTATACTGCCATTCCCAGCTTTTAAGACTTAAAACCCATGGTTTAACTAGGTGTTAAATAACCCAAATGTATAAAAATAGAAAAAAAAAACAAGTTACTCTACTCCCCAAGATTTATTATCTTCCAGTGCTTGAAGATTGTATAGTTGGTTGAAGGAAAGTGGATTTTTTTGTGACATACACTACTTTACAGATAAACTACCCCTTTTTGAACATTTTGCTATTCTTACTAGTTTATGCTGAATGTAAACCAATGATCAAACAATTTCAAAAAAAGTATTTAATTTTTTCTAAACCATTACTGGAAACATGTATATCGCCTCACGTTGATGTACATCATTATATATAAACACATAGCGATATATATTTGTGTATAATATATCAATACACCTACTCATACTGCTGACTCCAAGCTTTAATTTAACAAAGAATTAAGCTTTTATTCTAAACGACTCTAAAGTTATACCTTTCTAAAGGTAAATACTTCAAGAAATGATAACTATGGATCCTTTAGAGCTGGGGACTGTCTTTTAACTTTTTATGTTTGCGTCTTACTGTATGTAGACACACACATTAAATCAAAAATCATAGTGCATAATGTAATGCTACCGATCTCCCTGGTGCATTAAATATCTAATACCATAAAGAAAAAAAGAAAAGCACTAGGCAGATTGCATGTAACATATACAGGTACTAGGCCAACTCAAGGGTAGGGGGAACATATTCTTAACATTATCATTTTTAACATTATAATACATATAATTCAGTCATGCAGTGCCCTTGAACTGTCTTTCCACTGTATTCAGCTGGGCATGCATTCATTTGCAGTTAGCGCTGCTGGCTGGGTAAACAAGCTGCCTGATACCTTGCTCAATCCATCTACGTTTGACCAGTTTAAGAGAGAACTATGGGCAGCCCTGACAGTTCAATGCAGCTGTAACTGCTAATCATCCTGACTAAAGTCTCTCCCGATATACTCTCTGAACTGCATCAAACTCTGGCTCTGAGGCCATATACCATTATTATGCATGTTCTACACTGACTCTGTCTACCTGCCTAATTGTAAAATTGTATGCAGTTGATTCAAACATTTTTATTTGTACTTGTTCAACTATATTTGTACTTGTTTGCCCTCATTCCACTGGAACTCACTTATTGTATTTGTTATGTTGCTTTCTAATCTCTGTTATTGATGTGGAACTTTGTAAAAGAGCACTTGTGCTTAAAAGTATTCTCCGAAATTTTCAATAAATAAAAAAATGGAGTGCAATTTCCTGGCATCGGTTCACTTCATTTCATGATAGATATCCCACTCAATTACTCCAAAATAAAAGTATTTATTGAGATGCATATTCAATTATTATTAAAGATCTATTCTGTCAGTTGTGGTAATCGCATCCTATTCGGAGACAGTGGGAGAGCCAATAACCTCTTATTTTGATTAATGCTCTAGCAGAAAGGTGATTAGTTGGTCCACTTCAAAAAATATGTTCACTTTGTTATCTTTAGTCATTTTGACTTTAGTGGGGGGGGGGGAATGCCCCCTCTCCAAACTTCTTGTCTGTATGCAAATAATTTTCATCTCCTCTGTTGGGTCTGGAAACAAAAATCAAGAGATACATAGTACATGTTGCTCCTGTACTCCAGTATGCCTCTCAGTCTTGCGTGTTTGAAAATAAAGTCACAATCAGATTCACATGCAAAAGTCACGAGAATCACAAATTTAATTACTTTACTGGGATTTTGACTTTGTTTTTACTCTGAATGCAGAAACAAGGAGCAGCGATTATCAGCAGGAAGGTGGAAAGTAGTATATAAAATATGTTTAATCATATCATTGGTATCAGGAAACTCCGCATCACAGATAACTGGTATGATAATAAGCCATATGTTCCTGTGCCTCAGCTGGTTTTCTTTCTGCTCCAGTTTGCCTGCCATATTGTAATTTTCATTGACAATCACTTGCATAGTTGCATCCAGACCAATTACTTTATTTTCACACTTGTTTACATGATTAGTGTTATTGGAGATTATCTTCTCCCTTTCCTCTCTTTTCTTCATATGCTTTATTTCTGCCTGCATGTAGTTTTTTTTTTACAAGCACTTCAAAACAATGATCATGGCATTCTGTCTCGGAGATCAGTTTCTCCAATGCTTGCCCAAGAGACTTCAAAGTGTACTCAGAGTGCTGTGAGTGTTCCACATATAGGCGAAGAATGGGACTGTGCATCACAGCAAAAAGTATTTTGGGTTTAACAGTCAGGGCATTAGAAACTTTAGCCTGTGGGTGGAAGGTGCTGTTGGGCCTACTGACCCACCTCCAGTCTCTGGGCTTGCTTTAGGCGAATGAAACCACTAAGCCAGTGGTCCCGACTTGGGGGAAATAAATTCTTCAGTGATGCTGAGGCTGCAGTTTTTATTGCCAACCAGTTTTCAAGCTAATTAAAATATTCAGCGTGTATATAACACAAAAATTCCCCCAAAGCCATGCAAAATCTTTGTCACTCAGTAACTGCCAGACCTGCCATTTTCCCCTAGGAAATATTTTTTTTATGAAAGCTTGGAGTCATCCCTATAAGTAATTATATTGACATAAATTAATATGCATCATGGTATACTGATAAACATTCATCCCATGGCATTACTTTAAATGCATTTCCAGTGCTGGTTTAACAAGTATATCAATATGTCGTTATGTATATCAATGTTCAAAAATATCAATGAACTAATACAGATTGCTTATAATTTTGTATCATAAAATTATGTTTTTAGTCCCAATGGTTTTCTAGTTAAACATTTCTAAAGGTAATTACCTCAGAAAGTGATATATTTTGAACCAATAGGCTGAGGGAACAGTGCCTACAAGCAACGTATCAGCCGAGTGCACCTACACACCACACAGGCAAGTTGAATTATGCGCTATACTATAACATGCATGTAGCACAGGGAGAGGCATGCGTAGGGCATACAGACATGCTGGGTAACACAGAGCTGACCCCAGACAGGTCTACAATATGGGGCCATGCCCCTTGACCCCACCTTATAGGGACATCCATACCATCCTGCATGCATCCATGGAAGTGAATGCTGTACCGGATGCCGAGGAGCATGTAGTGTTAAAGGACAGGAAAGGAGGGGTGACACCTGCAGTACCTGGACCACCAGCAATACATAAAGGCCAGCCACAAGCACTATACTGCACACATGCTACCCTGAGGTTAGGCAGCTGGAATATCACTGGCTATGAGCACTGCAGGAGAATACTGAGGCACTGATGGAGCTGACCATGGAGGTGAGGGGCATGTGTCACAGAGCAGACCACATAGGGGACATGCTTGAGAGGCTGATGGAGCGCATGCTAGCTGGGTCCAGTAGGGTCACCCCACCTGTACTGGAAGCACTACTAGAGGCCACCATGCACCACATAGCTGCCCAACCCAGAGATCCTGAGGTGCAGGAGGACAGCAACACATCACCACCATCGGGTACATGCTCAGATACATGGGTAAGGAGGATAGGGCACTGTCAAGACCCATCCCCAGCGCACATGGGTGTCCACAAAACAGGTGTAGTTAGAAAAAGTCCATGGAACAATGATGCTTGCCATCCCTACCACAAATACAGAGTGTCACATAGGCACACATTGTACCTACACCATACACCCCCCATCACATATACCATCACCACATATAATCCCCATCACATAAAATCCCAAGCAAATATAATCCCAGCCACATATAACCCCTACCAGATATAACCCCCACCACAAGTAACCCCAAACATGGACTCCAGTGCCCCTCAACCCCAGACTATGGGCAGTTTAGCAATCAGAGTGGGAATCATCACAATGCCCCCATCCAGACAGTGACTCTGCACCCCACTGCTGGAAGGCTCACCCTCTCCTTTACATGGTGAGACATCCCCTTGTTTGTCCCGCAGCCTGGGTATCTGATGTCACAAAGCAATGTTGTGCAGCATGGCACATGCTATGAACACTCTGCATGCCTTCCATGGGACAAGCATCATCATGCCACATAAAAGATCAAGGCACTGAGACCATATCTTCAGTAGCCCTAGCATTCTCCTGATAATGGACCATGTCTTTCAGTGTGCCTCATTGTATGTCTCCAGGTATGGTGTCATCAGGTATGGTCATAGTGGATATCAGCTGTCACCAGTGCAGCTGGTAAAATACAGGATTAATGCTGTGTAACTGCCTGTCTTTCACCAGTGTACTATGTGTGTAAGATATAGATACCCACCTATCAGCAATCCATCCCTGCTTCTGCATGCAACAGGGAGTGCACTCAGCCTAGACCTCTCAAAGATATAGGCATCACGACATGAACTGGGGTACTTGGCACTCACATTAGTGATGATACCCATGTTAATTAAACAATCTGGCAGTAGATGCTGTGACACCCTTTGCAGCTATGGTATGCCTCCACATCCACATGTGGTGCCAGGATTGCCACATGCATGCAGTCAGTGGCACCCAGTACATTTGGCATGCCACGCATGGCATAAAATGCCTCCTTTTTGGATCGTATTTCAGTCTGTATGGTAGGGATTAGTATGTGCTCATGCACATGTGGCAGCAGGGTGTTGGTGACCTGGTGCAATGTCTGGAACATGGAGGACTGACTGACACTTGTCACATCTCCCACTACCCTCTGGAAGGACCCTGTGGCATAGTATGTCAATGTACATAGCACCTTGATCTCCACCGACTTTGCCCATGACCAATGGGAATATGTTGCCACTTGTACAAGGACCATGCCACACAGCCATGTGATTGTGTGGTGGTCCAAACAGACTCTCTCGAGACAACGTGTGTCCTGCAGGGCATTTGTGTTCAGCAAATAAGATCTAAAACAAGACCCATGAAACTACAGAGTGGGCCTGGTGCAGGTAGAGCGGGCAGCCAACCTGATAGCAAACTGTGAAAGCCAAAAATACCTGCACTCGTAGAGAAATGGACACACTTTGTAACGAATGAAACTGAAATTCTTTATTGAAAAATAAAAAAACTGAGTGAGCAGACAGAGCTGCTAAAACACTGCTAGTGTTTAGCCTAGGCCAGAATACATGTGACCATGGCTGTGGCCCTCAATGAAAGTCTGGGGTGAAGACATGCTCAATGGTGTAGGTTCAGGTGCTGCTGAGAGTGTGCGACCACTAAATACAAAGTTGATCTGTAAACAGCACAATCAGTCAGGATACAGGAAGGTGCTATGGCTTGTTGTAGCTACTGATGCGGCCCAGTCAAGCTCGAGTAACCGGACTGCTAAACTTTGAGCTTTAAAAAAAAAGCCATCCACAAGGCAGAATGCCGAAATGCTTATTTATTAAAGCCAGCAACATCAATCACCACTGCTTGAAAGCACTGGCGCTTCCACCAAGTAGGTCTTCATCAGCCTACAGTAACTCCCTGTATCCTGATTGGGTGCATTGTTTACACACTGGCTGTGCCCTCAGTGACTGCTCATGTCCCCCCCTCACCATCCAGCAGGATGACATTCAGTAGTAGCCCTGGACACATCCTGTGTATCCCTGTGGAGTGGCTCTTGAAAGGCTGCCAGGCAGTGTGTGTTACATGCCCATCCATGAGTTGCCTGACAGGGATGTTGCACAGATATCGCATGTGGATGGGAGCCCCTTTAAAGGGGCATGCATGGGGAATGCTAGTGGGGTGACATGGCATGTACAGGAGTCAGTGGGTCATTATCATCCTGACTTCAAGCAGAATGTCAGCTTCAACAACCATGTCTTCAGTGTCAGTTGGAAGAGTGGGGAAATACCACAAAAAATTCTGGCAGAAGGAGGTAGGTATCCATCTGTCAAGGGTTGCTGGTGTATGCATGCCTTGTTTTGTGGGTGCTGCAGCAGTGAAATTCTTCCAATCTTTAGGTCTCCACAGGACTTCCATGGCCGTCCTGGCCAAATTATTCTGGAGTGACAGCAGCAGTCAGATAGGGCCATGGTGGTTGAGGTAGCTCAAAGGCAAAGGTGGGCATTGCAGCACCTGGACATCCTGTCCTGGCCTATTAGTAATCAAGATGCCTTTTACAAAGACAGTGACTAGGAACTGTGGTCTGTGGCTGAGCCGCTGTGTGCCAGCTGTGTTCAGCTCTGGCCTTGCATGTGCAGCCTACTCATGCCTATCCTCTGTGTTCTTGTAATTTCAGGGTATTGTGGGCATCTACAACACCTGGTGCAGAGGGGGTACACCCCCACCACCCTGAAGGGGTTGAGCAGGGACTCCGAAGAGGAGGAGGATGCCTAGGTGGACTCTGTGGGGAGATGTTGGACTGTAATCTGGTAAAGAAACTTCAGTCAAACTTTTTTTTTCTCTCTTTGTAGGGCTATTTTGTTGCTGGCAGTGGTTTCGAGGGGCCAGTCAGGAAGTTGCAGAGGAAGGGGAGAAACACCAGCCACATGACTGAGTGCTGCCAAGTAGGGCTATCCAGAAAGCTCAGAACAGTGCTTTAAAGAATGAAAGCAGACAACTTTAGGCATGGTTTTTGCCCAAGAGGTTGGCGTGCTCATTGGAGCTTGGGGGTCTTCTAATCTGGTAATGAAACTGTTGTAAAGCTTCTTTTCCTCCTTTGTTTACAGGGCTACTGAGTTGCTGGCAGGGGATTTGGGGGCCGGTTAGGAAGCTACAGAGGGAGGGGAGGAACACCACCCATGTGACTGTGTGTGGCTAATATGGGCTATCTAGGAAGCCCAGAACAGTGCTTTAAAGAATGAAAGCGGACACACGTTTTGGCCAAGAGACCAGAGCACTTGATGGTTCTTGGGGCCTTGTAATCTTGTAAAGAAACTGCTGCCAATATTTTTTTGTTTCTTTTTATCCATTTTCAGGGATATTGTGTTGCTGGAAGGGGTTCCGGGGGGTTGGTCAGGAAGTTGCAGAGGTAGGGAGGGGAGGAACACCAGCCGCATGACTGAATGCATCCAGTCAGGGATATCTAAGAAGTCCAGAACTCTGTATAAATTCAGACACTCCTGATGTATCCCACATACATTCATGTACCAGTGAGTGAGTGGAACAGTGAAGGAGCAGAACAGGTGTAAGACTAGTGTCTTAGGCATTGGCAGACATCTGCAGAAGGAAGCAGGGAAGCAGGGGACTCTGCCAGTCTACTAAGGTAAGGCACCTGTTCACTCCAGTTGTTGCATTCACTGCTGGGAAGAGTGAAAGGTAAAAGGGACAACTAAACTGGGAATAGGAGTAACAGTCTATCTAGGGTGGGTGTACAAGGAAAAAAGAGACGACAACAAAAAGGGGTAATATTAATAACACCCTATCTGGTGTAATGGGAATGAAAGGGATAAGTGAAACAAAAGGAATAGGCAAAAACTAGAAAAAAGAGCAACTCTCTGCCTAGGGTAGGTGTCCAGAGGGGTATAATGAACAGCATAAGGAAGAGATTTTCAGTTAATACAGGGGGAGTAGGAACTGGGAATGCTGGAGGTGGTGCAGTGCATTGGCTGTGGGACAGCAGTTTACAGATGGACCTTCTGGAGACTGCAGTGCTTCCCCATCAACACACACCTGTATGGGTTGAGGAAGGGGGTTGCTAGACTCCAGTCTGTGTTGGCTAGGATTCAGAGGACATTCGCCCCACCCAGAGGTCACCAGCTCTGATATGGTTACCTCAGAGGATGCCAGGGTAGAGGAGCAGATGGACTACTGTGGGCTCAGGAAGGGTGGATGGTGGGTCAAAGGCACATTCCTCAACTGGTATCACTACACAGTTCTTATCCTACTCTGGTAGTGTGGGGCTGCTAGGAGGAAGCAGTGATGGCAGTGGCCAGGGAGGACGTGGGGACCCTCCATCGTGGGGACTGCATGGAGAATGGGAAAGAACCCCAGAGGAGGAGGAGGAGGAGGAAGCAACTTCTGGTGGGGGACTCGATTGTCAAAGAGAAATATTTGGGAATAGGAAGGGGGCAGCGAGGAAGGTCAGGTGTCTATGTGGTGCCACAGTCCAGAGGGATGGGAAACGTATCCTAGAGATCACTAGGGCAGCAGATAGGAAGGGAAAGCTGGATGTAATTGGCCACCTGGGGACAAATGACCTGACTAGCAACAGGGCTAGGATAGTGCATGGGGAGTTTAGAGAACTGGGAAGTGGTCGTAGATAGGTGACACACTCAGTAGCTTTTGCTGAGGTGCTGCCTGCCCGTGACAGGGGGAAGGAGAGGGTTCTCTGCAACAGAACCTTCAAATCATGGCTGAAGGAATGGTGCACAGGGGCCAGGGTTCAGCTACACTGGGGACAAGGGACCCACCTGACAGGATGAGGTCCTATACAGGGGTAATGGCCTGCATCCATCCAGGAGGAGAACCACAGTTCTCAGTGAATGGTTTAAATGTTACTTCGATGAACATTTAAATGGGGAGGTGGGCAGAAGAAAGAACTGGGGAGGCTGAAGCTGTTCCTCCCACAGGCAGAAGTAGACAAGAGGGAGATCCCGAGGGGAGAGGAACACCCTAGGATACAAAGTAATAAAGGAAGCAGGGTGACAGTAACGGAGAGGAAGGGGAACAGTAACATTAAAAAGAGAGGGCGGAAGGGGTGCACAAAGGAAAAAGGGGGGATAACAAGCAGAGGGCTAATAAAATCTGGAAGGCCATGTGTGTGAATGCTAGAAGTCTAGCAAATAAGATTCCAGACCTAGAGGCCATCATGGCAGAAGCTAGCCTGGATAGAGAGGCCATTACCTAGTCATGGTACACTGAAAACCATGATTGGGACATGCCGTACCAGGCTACAATCTGTTCAGGAAGGACAGAGTGGGAAGGAAAGAAGGGCTGTGGTACTTGACATCAAGGAAAGCATAAAAGCTACAGAGATACAGGGAATTCAGAGTGGGGCAGTGGTACTGTGGGTCACCCTGGAGCCAGGGAATGGATTAACTGTTCGCACTAGAATGATTTACAGACTTCTGGTACATGGGGAGGCATTAGATAAGGTACTGCTGCAAGCCATTAGCAAAACAGCAGAAAAGGGGGAGGTGCTGCTGGTGGGGGACTTCGGCCTGCTGGATGTAGATTGGAACCTCCCAGCTGCGGGTTTGGCTATAAGCAGAATCACGCTGGACTCCCTACAGGGGGCATTCATCAAGGAACTAGTCAATGAGCCTACTTGTGATGGAGCAATACTGGACCTGGTACTCATTTACAAGGGCAGTGTTGAAGATGTCAAGGTGGGAGGCCACCTGGGGACCAGTGATCACCATACAGTGTGCTTCAATATATGGACAGCCATGGAATCAAGCCACATGTGGGCAAGGGTCTTGGACATCAGATGGGCAGATTTTATAGAGATGGGTGAACACCTGGCTCGGGGATGACCTGGGGGGAAGAAATTGTGAGCAAAGCTTAAAGGGGGCTTAGTAAAGGTAACAAACGTCTGCGTCAAGCAAGAGAGCAAAAGGAAAAAGATACTGCTATGGTTCTCAAAAGAGGTGGTGTAAGGAGGAAAGGCTAAATGGGTTGCCTTTAGAAGATACAAGAAGATTCAGAAGGACGAGGGCAAGGAGGTATATCAGGAGAAGAAGAGGGAGTCAGGGAAAGCATTAAGGAGTGCAAAGGTCACAGACAAAAAGAGAATAGCCCAGGTGGTTTCAAAAGGGGACACAACATTTTTTAAGTAGGTACCCAAGAAGTGGGAAACAAGGGAGGGATTGTAAGGTTAAAAAGAGAAGGGGGGGCTAAACAGAGGGGGACCAGGAAAAGGCAGACATCTTAAACAAATCCTTTTGCTCAGTGTTCACAGAGGAGGGGTAAGGGAAGGGACCACAACAAAGTAATAGGCGCCTTGGGAGGAGAGGTGGACTCTAGTCCTTTTTCAGAGGAGGGAGTCCTGAAGGCACTCACTTATATGACAGTGGATGAAGCAATGTTGTCAGACGGGGTACATGCAAGGGTGATGAGGGAGCTCAGGGATGTACTGGAGGTACCTCTCACTGTTCTATTTAACAGATCACTGGATACTGGAACAGTTCAGGAGGACTGGAGGAGAACATATGTAGTCCCTCTCCACAAACATGTTAGCAAGGAAGAGACTGGAAATTATAGGCCAGTCAGCCTGACACTGGTGGTAAGAAAGTTAATGGAAACACTGCAGAAGGAATGGATTGTGGAATATCTTAAATCCAACAGGACCTGCGGCAGCATGGATTTACAGGGGGAGAGATCACATCAGACAAATCTGATAGATTTTTTCACTTAGTAACCAAGGAATTAGATCAGAGAGGAGTGCTGGATGTGGCCTACCTGGACTTCAGTAAGAGTTTTGACACCATTCTACATAGGAGACTAGTGAGCAAGCTAGGTAGCAAATGGGTGGGTAAAATGGTGGTAAACTGTGTAAGAAATTGGTTAGGAGGTAGGCATCAGAGGGTGGTGGTAAATGGAGTTCGCTTCGAGGAAGGGAGGGTGACCAATAGGGTACCTCAGGGATCAGTGCTGAGATCAGTCCTTTTTAATGTCTTGACATTGCAGAGGAGATAGAAGAGAAGGTCTGTCTCTTTATGGATGACACCAAGCTCTCCATCAGGGTGGACACTCCAGGGGGAAGGGGGTTGGAAAGGATGAGCAGAGACCTGAGAAAAGTAAAGGAATGATTGAGGGTATGGCAGCTGAGTTTCAATGTGAAAAGTGTAAAATAATGCACTTGGGTACAGAATTCCAGGGGGGAATGGAACAAAATGGGTGAGTGGTATTGACAAGAACTAAGCAGGAAAGAGACCTGGGGGTAATCATATCGGATGAACAAATGGTGGCCAGATAGTATGATAAAGCAGTCAGGAGGGCTAGTGGGATGCTGGGGTGTTGAGAAAGGGGTATCACCAGCAGAAAGAGGGAGATGTTGTTGCCCCCTTAAGTAGTTCATTGGTAAGAAAGGAAAAGGGGGTAACAAGCAGAGGGCCAATAAAATCTGGAAGGCCACCTTGATTACTGTGCCCAGTTCTGGAGACTGCTTCTCTGGAAGAACATAGAGTGGAGGCAGTCCAGCAGAGGGCAACTAAAATGTTGCTAGATGTGCACCAAAAGCCCTATAAGAAGAGACTAAAGGATCTCAATATGTACACCCTGGAATAGTGGAGGGAGAAAAAGGATATGACAGAGACCTTTAAATACCTCACAGAGGAAAATAAGGTGCAGGAGGGAACATGCTATGAAGCTGTAAGGGTGTAGACTAAGGAGAGAGATATGAGGAAGTACTTCTTCACAGAAAGAGTTTTGGATTCCTGGAACAGCCTTCCAGCTGAGGTGGTAGGGGCAAAAACAGTGGTGGGTATTAAAAATGCACAAGGGAATCATAGTGGAAAGGAAGTGGGGGAGAGAAAGTGCTATAGATCAAGTACGGTCTGCAGTGAGGATGTAGGTAGGGAGAAATGGGCAGCCTGGGTGGGCCAAGCGGCCCTTATCTGCCAACAGATTCTGTGCTTCTGATTCCATGTGGTTGGTGGTTAAACTAGTGTGCAGTTGACACTGTTACCTATCCATGACAGGGATGATTTATTTTATGTACGTTGTACTGTATGTGTGGCTGTGGTGCAGTTAGTAAACCATTTTGTAGTGCACATGCCTTGTGTCCACGTCATTCTTCCAGTCAGTGGTGTCATGCCATGGCCAGGACTGTCAGCCCCCAGGGCTAACACCATTGTCCCTTGCTGTTTTGCAGTATCTCTGTGCTATTCCTGCATTGTGGGTTAATATTGCACAGTTCACACACTGTTATATTGCCGGTTTGGGACTTCCATGTTAATATGGGTCATCCACAGTGCTGGTCCATTCAGTCCTATGTACATAGCCTATAGACTCCCAGTGGTCTTGCTTGTCATGTATGCTAGCCCAGCATACCTGCATTTTATGGCAGCCCTCCATATGGTGTAGTGCTGTACCAGTGGCACTAGCACCACGTGCCAGGCATCATATTGCACTATGTGAACATGTGCATGTGGGGTGCTTGCATGCTGTTATGTGTCCACACCCCTCTGCCTGAGTGTAGTGCTACCATGGTGGTAGTACATGTGGGACATGTTTGCATGTCTCTGCATGCCACATGCATGTCGCATGGCTGTGGCCTGTGCATTTGGGAGTCATAGGCCCTTATGTCAGGCCATTATACACCACACAGGGCATGCCTGACATTAGTGCATAGGCCCCTACAAAGTCTATATATCATTATACATAATGCTATATTGATATACATTTGTCCCTGTGACTTCAATTTCAACAAACGTCGCATGATGGTTTAAAACATATGTTGATGCCTTGCGAGTTTCTAAGAGAGTTGGTCAATGGACAGCAAAGCTTGGATTGCTTGACTTTCTAGGAAGAGCAGCGAATAGACTCATGGATAAAGACAAGAAATGAATGCAGAGAGGATCATCTACTTCCTCTAGCAACGTTTTTTTTTGTCTGTTATGGGCCTATGGACAAATCTTTGAGATTTGCAGGACCTAGCCTGGGGAAGGGAGAGGCACAGGGGGTGCTGCAGCTAGTCCTGTGTGTTCACCCCCAATGGCAATATACACAACCTTGGAGTCTTATAGGCTGCAGAAGCAGATGGCTGTCACTTCAATGCCACAATTCCACAACATCGGTGCTAATGCTGTTGGATATAGTGTGGACAAATCAGATTAAGAGCCAAGCACTAAGAAGCCAAAAGATAAAGAAAAGCAAAGGATTAAAAAATATAAAGCTTACTCGTAAAAAGGAACTTCCTTAACAGCAGAAGATGGATCATAGAGGTAGCCGGAGTGTCACTGCGAGCAAACAATTTCGGAAAGTTCGGAGCAAGTACAACAACCAGTATAGAGGTTAGTAACACCAGATTGATTGCAAGATGTGGAGAAAATGAAACATGTAGAGACTGGAGAACTTCAGATGTTAAATGCACTAGAAAATATTAGTACATGGATGGCCAAAATTGACTTGAGGATTTCGAATATTGAGTCTAGCATACAATCTCTAAACGCAAAAACCACAACACTCGAGTCCGAGACTAAGCAAACTAAAGCTGGCATGGAACAGATAGGTAAATAAACAGGTAAGATCAAGAAAATAAAAGCGCTACTCTACTGAAGCTAAAATTGGTGGTTATTGTCAGCCAAAACACATTGAACAGAAAGATGGAAGCGTTAGAAAATGGAAACAGATATAAAAAATTAAGATTCTTTGGTATACCTTCTGCTTTGGATGCTGAACATCCTGAATTGAGGAGTTTAGTTGAAACTACTGTATACTACTGGAGACATTTCAACTGCCAGAAGACAACCCTCCTATCATCATCAAGGCATGAAGAGTAGCCACAAAGAAAAATCCTAATGACTTAAAGCTAGCTATATTGATTCAATTTGCCTTTGACACTGATCGTGACTAAATTTTAAAGTTTGCACAAATAAGAAAAACATTGGAGTATAAGGGGTATAAGTATTCTATCTTCCCTGATTTTTCATTCACAACGCAAGAAAGAAGGAGACGATTTCTGAATTTAAGAGCAGAAGTTCTGGAGATAGGAGCTATCTTTTCCCCTTTGGCTCCAGTCAAAGTTAAAATAGTCTTTAATGGAAATTCTTACATATTCTTTGACCCTGACCAAGTTATGGATTTTTTGTGTAAACATAGTCCAGGACTTGACAATATCTCAGCCCTGGAATCCAAAACTAATTCAGATATTGATATGCTCAAAACTGCAACAGAAATTGAGAATACTATGATGAATATTATGATGGACATTTAGTGTACAATGACTGAAGGCATAGTAAAACAATTGCATAAGGTGTAGTTGAAGTGAAACCTTGTCTCAGTTTTCTTTGATTGCTATTTGTTATGTAAGTACTAGATTCGTAGGCATAATCTAAAGTCAGCTCTTGTTTTGTGCAGGTATAAGGTCTTATTTAAAGAATAGCTGACTTATTTATTCAGACCTTCCCCCTTCTCTTCTCTTCTAATTCTTTTGTGGATGGGGACTATACAAGAATATTATTTTGTTTTTTCTTTCCTTTTTGTTCTTTTCGTATTGTATAAAATTGAAAATTAACATAAACAAAATATATATTTATTTATAAAATGGGTTGGAAAAATCAGTGAAAATCAGGCTTGCTGACTGGATAAAATAGACCTTATGATTGTGCATTATCCCACAACAACTGCACACCTCCCAGTATGACCGCACACCTGAAATAATTTCCATCCCTCAAAACCTCACAACCATCAGCCAGATTACTCCACCCCGGCACACACAGGCTGGCGTGCGCGCGCGCACATACACACACACACACACACACACACACACCTGGCACACACAGGGCTGCCACAACCATAACAAAGTTCATCTATCTAGGCGTCCCATGCTGCAGATAGTTATCTGGCTGATCCTGCCATCATTCTTATAAGTAAACACTAAAACAATAAAGTTATCTGGTTGATGTGGGCATTTTTTTAGCCATTTACTGTGTACTCAGTTTCACTTCTGTCCATCAGTGTAGTGGGACCGAGCAGTGTTTTTAGCAATCTAGTAATGAACATGCTGTCAAAGCTGTAGCAAGAGCAACATTTTATATACAGATCATGTCAGCTGTGGGGTTTAAGGTTAGTTTTGTGAGTTTTCAGTGAGACAAGATGCAGAGTGTAAAGCAAGGAGAACAAGTGAGTTGGCAGCTATGGAAAACTAGACAGAACTGTGAGTGAATGTTACAAAACTGAAAGTGATTACACAGCAGAGAAAAGTCAAAGTCATTACACAGTAAATGACTATAAAGAAGAAGAAGAAGAAGAATCAGCATTTATATAGCGCTTTTCATACCCAGTATCCCAAAGCGCTTTTACAAGCAATGCTAGACTGATAGTGAAGTGACTGAATGTGTGGTGGCGGCCATATCGCACATCATCACCCACACACAGCCTGGATAATTGCATTAACCGGTTTATGGGAAGGGGAATGTTGGCCAGGACACCGGGAATGTTCCCTGCTCATTGCAAAGAGTGCCCTGGGATCTTTTACTTCCACCTGGACACCCACCGGGACAACACCAGGATGGGCATAAGGGACCTCTGTTTAATGTCTCATCTGAAGAACAGCACACCCCACCAGTACAGCACCCCCCAATACTGCACTCGGATGCTAGCGATTTTTAGGTGCAAATCCAATCCTGGTGTGGGATGAGATCCCACGACCTTCTGGTCCAGAGGCGGATGTGCTACCAACTGAGACACGCTGACACCCTTGAAATAAAAATGGCAGGATCAACCAGATAACTTTTTTTATGAGTTTTTACAATCAAAATTATGGCAGGATCAACTAGGTCACCTGAATAAAACTGCAATTTGGGCCACACAAGGACTACTTTTGGCCCCCCCCTCAAAAACAGTTCTAGGCATTTGATAAGACAGATAACCCACTCTAGGGTTTGCAGTTGTACTCTGATATATGCATGCATTGGGTGGTTGAATGTACTCGGCCTGTGACCTCATGCATCACAATACACACTATCAGAGCACGACCTCACACCCTAGAGTGGGTTATCTAGTTTGTATATCAATATTAGAGCAGTGCAGCATGAGAAAAACTCTTTCAGTAAACATTTTTCAGTATTCCACAATTCTACTTCCAATAGAATTCCTTTGAATTAGAATTTCTGAAATTCCACTGAATTCTGTTGGAAGCAGTATTTTAAAATTCGTCCCAGCTCTAATTGACATATATTGAAAACCTGGCACATAGTGCTGACTGCAAACTTTCATTATAAATGCAAAACAAAACAAAAAAAAAGTTCTTGGCCCAAATGTTTCCAAGCTTATTCCTTTTTTCCACTTTTTTATATGCAACTGTTTGACCTCAGTCTGTCCCCTGCTCCCTTCAACAGCCATAATCTCATGAAATTACTAGTCCTACCTGCCACTTACCCCATTATTGAGGCCAGTTGGGCTCCACATGGGGCAGAACCTGAGAGTGCTGATGTCATCATACAAGTGGACCGGTGCTCACAGTATTTTCTATTATTCACATCCCCATTCTTAAAACTCTCCTTACTCTCTTGTTCCCAAAGCAGCCTATAGTGGTCTTACACACCACAGAGCACACCAGGTACGGCCTTCTCCTTATGGAGGAACAATATATAGTGTATAGTAGAGCATTGTTCTATACAGGAATTCATCCTTTTCAAAATGCTGTTGTACCACAGTTCAAAGATCATGGAACGTATGCTTGCTCATACACAATCTTTTATAGTATATGAGCAACCATATGTGGCACTACTTAATCCTCCAAACAGGTCGCTTAAGGAAAAAAATGCTTACTTTGGCAGCTGTTTTTTTTTTTTTTCTGTTTAATGGCGCCACTTACTTCCTCACCATACGGCCCACTCAATTGCGCATGCGTGACCACGTTCGATGTTGTTGTGCTGCACAGGTGACGTACTCGGTGCAGCACAACAACATCATGACACACTGAGGCAAGCACAACAATGCTGTTGGGAGCATGGATTTCCATGCTCAATAGCGTTCCACCATACACTATAGCATTCTAGAACCTCCAGAGGCTGCACAAGTTAGTTTCATTGTGAAAGAGAAAAAACACAATGCACACATTTCACATAATGCTACATACTTTAAAAAATACAGGATGAGCAACTTTATGCATAACCAGTGTGTTCTGCTACCTCAGGGATCTGATTCCCACTGACCTCTCGAGAATCACTCTTGAGGTCAGAGGGAATCAGAACTCCTCTGTGGCAGAACTCGCTAGTTGTGCATAGCTGCCCATCCAGTATTCTCTATCTCTGAGCCACTGTGGCACCAAGTGTTGGGCACCTACCTGCCTTGGCTGGCTCATACTGTGCTTAGCAGCACTCTCCAGCCCAGGACCACTCTGAGCCAGAAACTGAGGCTCATTCCTAAACTGGAGTTTCTGGGTTGGAAGCACATTGCACTTCTGCTGGTCAGCAACCCCCCAAGTTACACTTTTCTAAAGATAGTTACTTCAAGAAGTGATAACTCTGGAATCATTAGGCCTAAAACTATTTTTTTTAATTAAAAGTGTGAAGTTATCAGTTCAAGTCAATAAATCAATCTGTATCAATACACATAATGACACATACTAACAAACTAATTGCCAGCAGATTAAGCCTTATGGTCTATTGAATCTGCTCGAACCTCAGATCCCTACTTGGGTACCGAGGCCCCCCCCCTTGTGTTCCAGAAACCCCTATCATCCATCCCCACCCCCTGGGCCAGGCCATCATCTGATACCTCCACTCTCTGTGTCTGTCCCACCCTCTCTTGAAGCCCTCCACTGTGGATCTCTGAACCAGCTCACCAGGCAGCACGTTCCAAGGATCCACCACCCTCTCAGTGAAAAACCTCCTCCTCTTTTCTCACCTCACCCTTCCACCTTCCAACTTCAAACCATGCCCTCTGGAGATACCTTCCTGCTTTAGTCTAAAGATCATCTTGGTGTTTACCCTATTTATTCCCTTGAGGTACTTGAAGACCTCAATCATGTCCCCCCCCGTCTCTCCTTTCCTCCAATGAAAACAGGCAGAGCTCCTCAAGTCTGTCTTCATATGTCAAATCCCCTAGTCCTCGTATCATCTTAGTTGCCTTCCTCTGTACCCTCTCCAGGAGCTGTATGTCCCTCGTGAAGTGTGGTCTCCAGTACTGTACACAGTACTCAAGGTGTGGTCTAACCAATCCATTGTACAGTGGCAGAATCACTTCCCTGCTCCTAGAGGTGATTCTCATTATGATGCATCCCAACATCCTGTTTGCTTTGCTAGCTGCTCTCCTGCACTGCTCAGAGTTATTCATACATGCATCCACCATGACCCCTAGGTCTTTTTCCCCTGTTGAGGTCTCCAGCACCTCCCCTCCCAGGGTGTACCTGTGTTTAGGGTTTCCCCACCCAAGTTGTAACGCCTTGCACTTGGAGATATTGAAATTTAATTTCCATGTGTGAGTCCACCTTTCCAGGGTGTCCAGGTCCCATTGCAGGGCCAACCTCCCCTCCTCCCCCTCAACTACTGCCCCCATCTTGGAGTCGTCAGCAAAGAGACTCACTTTATACCCTATACCCTCCCTGATGTCCAAAATGTATGCATTAAACAGGATTGGACCCAGGACCAAGCCCTGCAGTACCCCACTACTGACCTCTCTAGGGTTCGAGAGCTCCCCACCGACCACTACTCTCTGAGTGCGTCCAGCTAGCCAGTTTTCAATCCATCTGACCATCAAAGGGCCTACTCCCAACCCCGTCAGTTTCTCCACCAGACCATTGTGGGGGACAGAGTCGAACGCCTTGCTGAAGTCCAAGAATAATACATCCACAGGCTTTCCCCTGTTCAGTTTTGATGTTACCCATTTGTAGAACTCCACAAGATTGGTTTGACATGATCTACCTGGCACAAACCCATGTTGCTGACTATCCAGACCTCCCACCTCCTCCAAGTACACCCCCAATCGTTCCTTTAATATACTCTCCATTAATTTTCCCACCACCGAGGTCAAAATTTGTCAAACACATGGAAATACATGTTTTCCATGAAATTATTTTTAATAGATGTCCTATGATGCTTTAAACATTTCTATCACTATATTGATAGGTAGAGAGATAGATAGATAGAAATAGGTAGCGATACACAGATAGATAGATAGATAGATAGATAGATAGATAGATAGATAGATAGATAGATAGATAGACAGACAGACAGACAGACAGACTGACAGATAGAGATATTGATTAACTGGTGCATGATGCTGCCTACAAGCTTTCATTTTTTAAGTTTTTTAGATAGATAGAGATATTGATTAACTGGTGTATGATGCTGCCTACAAGCTTTCTTTTTTATGTTTTTTAAATAACAGCTTGAAGTCAGAAATATGATTCAATGTATCGCTGTATATCACTATAGATAAGGATATATCAATATATATTTGCCCACATAACATCATTTTAAGAAATTTCACATGATGACGCAAAAAAATATATCAATATATCTTTATGCATATCACTATATACTGATAAACTAGCACATAGTGCTGACTCCAAGCTTACATTAACAAAAAAAAAACCTTAAGTTCCTAGCCCCAAAAGTTCCAAAGTTATACCTTTTGTACAGGTAATTACTTCATAAGTGATAACCATTAAGCCCAGGGACTGCATTTTTTAAATAAGGTCTTGGAGTCAGTACTATAAGTCAATTATATTAATGTATATCAATACACATATTGATATATTTATATATATTTGTCCCAATGGCATTATTTGAAATAAATTTCCCAGGATAGCTTAAAAATGTGTATTGATACATCTTTTATATATAGAAAGAGAGACAGAAAGAATAAATAATGGCAAAGTGTGGTATATAAACAAATAATACCATTGAGGGATCAAACAAGCCATAAGGCCATTAACTTGAAGGGCGAGTGGCCTTTTTGACCTTGTTTGACTCTGAGATGGTATTCTTGCACACATGAGAGATATTGACATATTTTATTTTTTATAATACGTTAGGTTAGACACATGGTGCTGTGTTCTATGTTTTATCACTGTGTTAGGAGGGGTAGGATGGCTGTTGCATGTGTTATTTGGGTGACCTGTATTGTGCTGGGTAGTAATGTGTTACTTGAAATAACATAGTAGTAGTATATATATGTAGTATGGAGATATATATATATATTTATATAGAACATGATATATATATATATATATATATATATATATATATATATATATATAATAACTGGTCAGCAATTTCTCTCAATGTACTGACCAGGTTGATATTTTCCATAACAACTGGCTGGTTGTTATGACATTCATGAGCCATGCCAGTCAAACTATGCTGCTGCCTCATTGGCCAACATTCTGTATGTGGGCGGGGCCAAACAGTCTCACAAACTGCTGGAGAAAAATTGCTGATCTGTTATTATAAAAAATAAAAGATGGGGAGGGTGTTTACATATGAGAATTTAATGCACACTCTCATTGTGGGATGCTTTGATAAACCTCTCGGGCTTCGCCCTCGGGGTTTATGTAGCATCCCACAACTTGGGTGTGCATTAAATTCTCATATCAAACCCTTCCCCATCCATTATTCTCTATATATTAATATGTATTTAAGGTGTTAATCAGACATTAATATAGTGGTAGTGCATTATAGGGGCACAGTCATGCCCCTATAGTTAGGGTTGAGTAGCTTGCATAATGTTAAACCTCAAATTTTGCACTTTAATAACTTCACAACCGATCAATGGATTTGCACACAGTTTGGTATGTGCTGTCCCTTTGGGTAGATCTCTTTATGTGACAAGTTTCATTCCAGGTGGATGTGCAAATTCTGAGACCCGAACAGTGCAAAAAGTCATAAAGTCGCCATTTTTTGCAGCTTTTTCCTCATTGCCTTGCATCGAGATGGTGTGGAATTTTGGTGTGATTTTTTATGGTATAAACAGCTTGGGTAACAGAGCAGGCATGTGTTTGTTTTGTGAAAAAATATTAATCTATTGCAGAGTTATTCAGTTTTTCATTTCTCATTGTTTACAATGGGAGTATCACTTTTTAGGACAGAGGGAGAAAGTTCAACAAAGGATTGATCTCACAAAAAAGGAGTCTGTGTCATGAGACCTGTTCCTTTTTTTGTGAGAATAAAATCCTTTTTTGTGAGAGAAAAATCACCATCTTGTTTTTTTCTACGAACTGAAATGCATAGAAAACACATGTAAATGTTTGTCATTTTACAAATCAAACACCAGAATCAAACTAAACTGGCCCTGTTTAGCTAGATTCTGCTGTTTGTTTTTTTGTAATTAGGGCCAGAAATACTTTTTCTGGGCACTCAGAATCCTGGGTGCCCAGCTTAGCGAGAGAGGCCTTATGCAGCATTCTCTTTATGAGAACAGCAGATATTCTTAAGCTCTTCAGCTGCAGTTGAACTCCTGCTGATGGCTGCAGTGTGAGTTGTGAGCCACCATTTCCTTGGTATCTAGTGGTACCCCTCACTCCCCGATCACTGACCCCCTAAAGATATATTCCCACATGTTTAGTGGCACCCCCCTCTGACCCTAGTACCTGGTTTATTTATTTGTATTTATATAATTTGACACTAGGATGCCCACCCATGGTGTTGGATGAACCCCCACAGCACGTTGTTTTATTAAGTAGCTAACATCAGGAGGCCCAGTCCCTGTGTAGGCATCTAAAGCCCCACCCCATCAGGGTGCGGCACTGGGAGACCACCCTCAGTATCCCCAAATATTTCTTGACTTTTATCTAGTAAAAAGAAAACAGTCCCCCAATGTCTTTTTATTTTTTTACCTGAGAAAAAGAAAGCATCCCCTTGTCATCCCCACTGACCCCTTCCCCCCTCCCAATCCTCCCACTGAGAATCCACCACCCGACACCCCCGCTTACCCTATACGTATCACTGGAGGTCATAGACTGTCATCTTCTGTGGATTGAGACATGTCTGCTCTCTTCAAAGGCAAACCTTGAACTGAGGAATTAAGGTAAGTGATGAGGTAAGGTGAGGTAAGGGATGGGGCAGAACTATTAATTGTCAGATGGATCTGAAACAGTATCCCGTGAGGTGTGTGCATGGGGAACTGTAACGGCGACCCCTTCCCGGTGAAATCTCTCACAACGATGACATAGTAGGGTGACCGGATGAGAGGATGAGTGAAATGGGTGACAGGATGTCTCTATATGTACGCGCGGTGGGGGAGCGAGCATGGCGTGTGTGGGCTGGGAGGGGGCACAGGAGCTGTAGGGGTGGCACTGCGGTGGATTGCCAAGATGCATCATGGTAAAGGGGGTTGACCTGTAGTTGGGGTGGTTGAGGTACCGGGTTCGGGTCCGGGCATTGGTGCGATTTTATTGCGCCCGGTCCGAACCTTTATTTTTTATATGCTTTCACCCCCCCGACATGCACCCCCCTGGAGTTGATAATCCTTTAGTAGGGGGGGTGTGAGGGGTGAATCCCCCCATGTGGGGGGTGGGGGATGCAGCTCCCCACAGAAAGCATTAAAATATATATCCCCAGCACCATTGGTCTGTGCACCGAGGATGTCAGAGTGCCAAAAATGTTTTTGGCACTCTGACTGCGTAATAACGGTGATTGCCTTTAGGCTTTCTCCATTCTCACATAGAACAATTGGGAACTGGCTTGCCAGGTGTACTTATAGGGTAGTGGTCGGTAGGGAGGTCTCGTCCCCAAGCGGGGGTCATTAATGGGGTCCCACAAGGCTCGGTCCTGGGACTCTCCTTTTTAATGCATACATTTCAGATATCAGGGAAGATATTGAGTGTGAAATGAGTCTCTTTGCTGATGACTCTAGGCTGGGTGCAGTGGTTGAGGGGGAGGAGGGGAGGTTGGCCCTGCAAGGGGACCTGGATACACTGGGCAGGTGGGCCTGTACCTGGAAATTGAAATTTGGCTCTGGTAGTTTAAATTAAAGTTAAATGTTGAAAATCAACATATAAGTAAGCAGCCACATGCCTTTGCTTTTGTTTTTCATGTGATTTAATTGTCTTTGTTCTGAAATGAAATGTAATGTAAATAAATAAAGAAATACAATTATTATATGATAAAAATATGAAAAAATGCTAAAGTTATAACCATTCATTACAATTTTGCTACGCCCACTCTTAACTTCGAAATTTTAAATATTTTGAGCTCAGATTTTCAACATAGCCTTATTATTGCCCCTCCTCATGTATGTCACAGCTGTCATTTTTCAAATCCTGCCCAAAATGTGTTTTCACACCTGTGCTGTGGAATTCCATTGCAGTTGCAAAGAATTATGTTTTGCTGGGGATTCAAACATTTTCTGTAACAAGTACATGAGGTGGGGTAATAAGAAATCTATGCTAACAATTTGATCACTTTTGTCATATAAATGGGGGTCCTGCACTTCCACAGCTACATACATATACTCATCTACAGAGGAGTGGGAGAGCAGGGTCCAAAGGACCCTGTGCTCCCACAATGAAAAAAGGTTCCTGTAATACAATCTCAAAAAGTAAGGAAATAAGTTGCAAAAAACTTTGTTAATGCTCCAGTTAGGTTCAAAGTGACAAAGGTTGAGAAATGAGGCGTTAAAGGGTTTCTTTACTCTCCCAAACCGAGCAGAAGAGCAGGTGTGAGTGTGTGTGGCTTCTTAAGCCTAACACTCACTCCATTGTCATAAAGTCTACACATCTGGACCTGATTTACAGACGGAATGGGGTGAGTGTTAGGCTAGAGAAGTGCAAGGCACACCCCACACCTGCTCTCCTGTCTGGTTCTGAGGGGGGTGTTAGGGAATCCTGATGCCTCATTTCCCAACTTTTGTCTTTTGACCCTAACTGGAGCATTAATGAAGATATATATATATATATATATATATATATATATATATATACACTGTATGTACACCATGGCCCAGATATTCAAAAGAGTTGAGCCGTGCACAATAGGGTTGCGCCTGTGCAAGTCCGAAATTGAGCCATTCTGCGATATTCAGCAGGAGGCAGTTGCACCCCCTAAATCACACTGAGCAACAGCGCAATGATAATGAAGGCATATGCAACTGAAGGGGGAGGAACCATGCATAAATGGCGCAGTGCAATATTCAACAACTTGCACCTTGCTCAATAGGGGAGCAACCGGAAGTTGCGCCGTAGTGGAAATGAGCCAAAGTAAAAAGGAACAAGGGAGAGGCACAAGAACACTACAGGGAAGGCACATGAGGCTGAACTCTAGCCACACAGACAGGGCAGGAGGGACACACAGGGCAGGCCAGAGAAAGGGCACCTTGAACACAGAGGCACAGGGAAGGTGTGGGGAGCCACAGCCAGTGCAGAAGGGGGAAGTGCCACACAGCACAGAGGCCACCACAGGCAGGTGTTCCTGGTGCAGGGGAAGTAGCAGTGAGGACAGCGGGGGGAACACAGTAACAGCTGCCGGGGGGGTGAACACAAGCCAGGGACATGGCCAGTGCCACCTTCCAGATGGAGGCCATTATGGGGGGGTGAGAAGGCGGGCAGCAGGGGGCGTGGCCGTGGAAGGGCCTGTCGGCAGTATGCCCCCAACAGGTAGTACCGAGCCCACACCAGCTTCGAGCTGTACAGTGCAACTGAGATTGTGAGCCGGTACCACCTGAATCGGGCAATTCTGAGGTGGCTCTGTGAGCTGTGCAGTGATGTGATGCAGGCTCCCACACGATGGAGCCATGCCCTGTCAGTGGAGACAAAAGTGACAGCTTGCATGTGCTTGCTCACCACGGGTACCTTCCAGAGACCAACTGGGGACACCACAGGCATAACCCAGTTGGCCACGTCATGCCACCTCACCCAGTTCCTCAGTGCACTGCTGCCACATGCTGCGGAATACATCCATTTCCCCAGCACACCAGCGGAGCTCACAGCAAACATACAAGAGTTCCACAGGATAGCACATATGCCTGGCATGCTAGGGGCAATAGACTGCACCCATGTGGCCATAAATATGCCACCTGGCCCCGAGGGGGCTGCATGCATCAACTGCAATGGCTATGCCAGCATCAACTGCCAGGTGGTGTGCGATGCCAGGGGGCGCATAATCAATGTCTGTGCCACGCACCCTGGGGGAGCACACGATGCCTTCATCTGGCACCAGTCGGCACTGTGCCACAGATTCGAGAGTGGGGATATCCCGACTGGACACCTAGAGGGTGAGTATGCAAACCACATGGACAATCATAGGGCCTGGTCAGCATGGCCAGAGGTGACATGGGTAGTGGCCTCATGGCCCGGGCAGGCGTGCGTGACCACCAAACTAACCTCCACCCTCTACACACAGGTGACAGTGGATATCCACTCCATCCCTGGCTGCTCACACCCTACCGGGCCCGTGACCCCATCGCAGCAACGCTACAATGAGGCACATGCCACCACACGTAATATCATCGAGCGGGTGTTCAGGATGCTGAAGGCACATTTCCATTGCCTGGACACCTCTGGCGGTGCCCTACAGTACAGCCTCTCAAAGGCCTGCGGGCTATTCCTGGCATGTTGCATCCTGCACAACATGGCCAATGAATGTGGGATAGCCGTACAGGTCAAAGAGGGGGACAGCGATGGGGACGATAAGGATGCCAGTGATGATGGTGATGGGCAGCCCCCCCTTGGCCGACAGGACCCCCGACTGCTCCGGTTGGCACAGGTGCACCAGGACACCATCACAGAGGAGCACTTCAGCCAACCCAGGTAAGTCATGGGGCAATGTGCAGCCAACAGTAGTAAAGGCACAACCCACAAACACACATGGACACACACCAGGGGTGCATGCCATCAAGGGAAGTGGCAGGGCATGGAACCACACACACAACCAGGGATGGGTGAGGACTAACATGCCATGTGGACAGACACACACATACGCACACACACACACAACGTACCAAACTTGCACAAAGGGCAGGAGGCACAATGACCCAGAACACCACCCCTAGCCACACACATGTCCACAGACCACCATGCCCACTGCCTGTCCATGTGCGTGTGTCAGATGCTGAGCACCATTGCACAATGGTGTACAGCACAATGCAGGCATCATCATGCACACGCAACTGTGGACAGCAGCCGGGAGGGTGTGCAGATGGACTGTGTGTCTGTGTGTAGGGCCGGGTACTCAACCATGCACTACCCACTGAAAGACACAATGCACACAGGGCAGCACCAGACAGTAGCCACATTGGGAGACAGGTCAGTCACACGACACAGTGCCCCAGCTGCCACGTATCCATGGGCAGCCCCACTGAGACCCACCAGCACTAACAGGCTGACCACTGGCCTCATGGAGCGGCACCGATGGTCCCCTAGGGGTTCCACTGCGTGAACATGACCATGCTCTTGCAGGAGTCTGCAGCACACCGAACATGCCTGCACCAGTCATGCTTGGGATGCCCACAGCTGAACCCAGTGTCAACAGGGAGGGTGTCGCATGATGCCAGGAACGGGGGGTGGACAGTGCACTGTGTGGTATCTGTGATGCATGGGCACATGACTGTGTGCCCACTTTGGCCATGACAACAGCGAATGCCTGTGCATGCCTGTCAATGGCAGCGGTCACATTCTTCCGCAACTGGTCCATCCCTGCCAGGATCAGAGTGGTGTCCCTGCTGCGATGCTCCTCTGCCCGCTCCAGAGCCACACGCAGTGCATCCACTGACATCGCAAGCCGCATCTGCTGCTGTGCTGATGCTTGCAGTAGGCGGGTGAGCTCGTCCAAGAGGTCATCTGCCTCCTCAGCATCCTGTCCCTCAGGGTGTGTGCAGCCCTGATGCTCAGCACCCCTTGAGGTTGGGTGCTGCACACCAGGACCAGGTCTGGGCATGTCCACAGGTGGTGCACAGATGCCGCTGCTGGACCCTGTACCTCCAAGCCCATTGGCCGACTGTTGATGCTGCCCCTCTGGCTGCCACTCCCCAGGGCTCAGTGGTGCCACCACAGTGGCCACCACAGTCCCACTGTACTGAACAAACACCAGTGCTGCCCCACTGATGCTGACAGGCACAGACTGGGACTGTGCTGACACGCAAGCCTCCTCAGCAGCACCATCCACAGCCATGGCCATGATGTGTCCTGCTGTGTGGCCATCCCGTGGCACACACGTGTCACTGCCCATGCCGTTAGCGACATCATCATCAGTGATGGACTCGGCACCGGCCCCAGTCACAGCATGCTGGCATCCATGGATGCCGGCATGCTAGGACACAGGCAGGGGCTTCCTCCGCACCTGTTACAACATCAGTGTGGACAGCCAGGCGGCCCCACTGTTGCACTGAGCCACGTATACCTGTGGAGGTGGATGGGCCCTCCTCCATCTCCAGCTGACTGTCCTCAGTGGACATGCCCACCACCACTGACCCATGCAGACGCTCAGGATCTGTAAGGGAAAGCAAAGTCGCGTTACTGCATGTGACCTACCCTGCTCCCCCCATAGACAGACCATGACTTACCATGTAGTGATGGGCCACCACCTGTCTGGAAGCCACCACCCGGAACACCCTTAATGGCACTACGCTGCATGCTTCCAGCAATCCTCTCCTCCTGTGGGGTCAGGTGTACCACCTCTGGCTGTCCCCCACCTATTGCAGCTCGTGCTGCCCTGATGGCAGACACCTTCTCCTTTATCCTCCTCCTGTCCGTGCCCATCTTTTTCTTTGCACTCCTGCACGGAGCGCTGGTGGCTGCCATGCAGGTTCACAGCATGTGCCACCTCTTCCCATGCAGCAGCACGGGCTTGAGGTGTTCCCTGCCGTCCGCTGAGAAGCGGCTCTTGATCCAGGTAGGTGTCAAACAGGGCTTCCTTCTCAGCCTTGGTAAAATTAGGCCTCCTCCTCCTCCTTCCACCACTGTGTTCCTCCTCTCCCACAACTTGCTCAGTCATTATTTAGCCTGTAAGAATGGCAGATGTTACATGTGACTGTGCAGTCCCTGCATGTCCCTAAATCCACAGTCCACACTCCCAAACAGCATGCAACTCACCAATAGACTGCAGTAACTGACTATGGCCAGTGAAGCCCAATGTTACACTTTTATAGCGCAACCCATGGAAATGAGGTGAGGCGCAACTCTAAGTGGATGCAAATTGCAGTGCTGCGCCACTGAATGGCTGATTAGATGATTTGCATATGACGGCTGAATATCGCACTTTTGCGCTTTGTGCAATTGTGTTGAACGTGCTGAGCCAATGGCGCAGTTCTGTGTCATGCGTTGTACACACCTCACTGCACATGCCCGGGTTGCTGACGCAGGCATCTGCCATGCTGCTGAAGTGCTGTGTGCAGGAAGCAATGCAGGGCATGGCCACCATTGTACCAGTGGCACTATAGCGATGGTTGATGGTCACCTACATGGCGCTGTGGCACTGGGCCATCATAGGCAAACTGGGGCAACAGCGTGGTAGGCTGCTACTGGCAGTAGCACACAGGCAGCCAATTGTGCTACACACATTGGGTTCCAATGGTACTGTGCGTGTCTGTGCCCCAGAGACCCTTGACCCTATGCCCAACCTTTGCCCCCTAGGCACCATGCAGCAGGCATGAGTGCACTACTATTGCACTGTTCGGTGACAGTGTGATAGGGAATGGCAGCGCTGTACCATGCAGCATCTGCACATGGGGAGCTACGCTGCAGAATGCCATATCTGCAAATTGAGCAGAGAGCATGGCGCACAGGAGGGCTGCTCAGTGGTCTCAGATAGAGCTGGCCAATCTAGTGGCCATAGTGGAGCCACACCATGGGCCACTGTTCAAGGAGGCACCCCTGGACAGGTCCAGGAGCCAGGTGTGGGAGGAGGTGGTCACTGCACTAGAGGAGGCCACTGGACGGGGGAGAAGTGCAGAGCAGTGCCGCCACAGGTATGGGGACCTGTGGCAGAGGGAGCCGGGGGTGTTAGTCCACCTGCGGGCACATGCCAGGAGGGTCACAGTGCCACGGCCAGGTAGGTGTTACGTCAACACACATTTATCTTCCATATACTGTAGGTATCACAGTTGTATGTGTCCAGCACATGAGGGAGGGACCGTCCGGGGTTGGCTCTGGTGGTGTTATCAGGGTGTGGGGTGGGTGGGTCTGGCTGGGTCTGAGGGCACACACCTGGTGGTAAGGGGGCTTTGCTATGGAATTGTACTGATGTTCCTCTCTCCATGTTTGCACCACAAGCCCGGAGGAATAGCGCCTGGCCCATGAGCTGTGGCAAAATGAAGAAGAGAGAGAAGCCAGGTGGGGCGAGGGTCCACAGCGCCCAAGGGACCGGCCCAATGATGGTGAGTGTCATACCTCCATGATTACTATTGCATGCTGTGTAACAGGGTGGGCAGCGGGGCATGGCCACCATCCATCGACACCACTGCCATGCACGCAACTTGTTACAGTCAGCACTGTCCAGTGGCAATGCATGTCTGGGAGTGCATCAATGGTGGTCCATGTGTGCACCGGGTACATGGCTGTGCCACTGCCTTTGCACCACATAGCCATGTCACTAAACAGCCACGGTGGTGCTGTGCGTGACTTGGCCGGTGGGTGTGTGCAGCATTCCGCATGGCTGTATGCACCTGGGTGGGCAGGTCATGTGGACGTGATCACTGTGGGTGGTCACACACCATCACAGAGCTATGTCCCATGGCCGTATGCCATGCTCAGTGGGTGGGCTGTATGGGGCTGTGCATTCACACCTATTGACTGTGCTCCCTTGTCCTAGGTACATGCCAGCTCCAAGAGATAAGGGAGGCACTTCAGGAGATCCTGCAGGTGGTGAGGGCGTCACTCAACATCCTCCGCAGGATCGATGACACCGGGGTCCTGCGGAGGCACAGACAGTGACGCAGCCAGAACGGGGAGCAGAGCTCCCTCTAGAAGTCCCTCTGCTCCTGATATCCCCTACCACCCTGGACCCACCCTCACACTCCTCCATTCCTATCCCATTTGTCCTCCCCTGCCCCTTACCCACCCCCACCTTGTTTGTGGCCCTCCCCCCACCTTGTATATATTTTGTAAATAGTTAACTTTTATATGTTGTTTCAATACAGTTATTTTGATATGAATACTGTGGTGGTCTCTGATTTGCAATGGGCTATAGGTGCTCAGCTGCAGTGGTGTGCATGGCATCAGGGGTGGTGCAGTCATGGGTATGTGTGTGTGTCCGTGTGGAGGTGACTATGGTATGGGGGTAGCTATCAGTCAGTGTCTGTGGTGTGTGTGTTGTGTCCTGTGCACTAGATAACTGTGTGCAGTGGTCCATGGTGCATGCTCTGTGTCCATGGTGCCCCTATCAGTCCGTCCATGGCCTGTGCAGCTGACACACATGCATGCCTGTGACCTGCATGGTCCACTGGCATGTCAGTGGTGGCAGTCCATGCAGGGCAGCCACTGTACCCGTCACACTGCTGGGTTGCCTCCTGTCACTGGTGTGGTGCATGTCTGCCTCGGGTGACACTGTGGCCTCCACACTTGTTGTCCCACCTCCATGCTGTGCCTTGTGTGTGTTGCAGGGGATGTGCCCCACTGTCTGTGACTTGTGCTCTGGGAAATGCTGGTGGCGTACAGGTCCACAGTGCCTGGGCAGGGTGGCTGGCACTCCAGTGCCATGGAGGACTGTGGGTTGTGTGTACACAGTTTACATGAGCCCACACTGGGGCTTGGTTGCCCCGCCACTGTGTCCCTGTGTTGTTGTGCCCTTGGGTATGGGTGGGTGTCTGTCCATGCACTGTGTGGCATCTGGTGTGGTGCATGCTTCCACACACCACTGTGGGTGTCTGTGCTGGCTGTTGTGGCCAGTGCTGGGTCGGGGTGTGTCATTAGGATACTGTGCAGGATGCTGTACCACTGGTGGTGGTGTCCAGGGCAAGCCCTGTCCCATGTGGGGTACCTCATGTGCCTACGCATGGTTGGTCTCTCAGCAGTACCTCTGGGGGACTGTGCATGGTGGCACTATGTATGCTGTTGTTGCATTGCTGTGTGCTGCCACCTGCTGATGGGTGCTCATGGTGGGGCTGCCTTGCATGGTTCTGTGGTGCACAGGGTTGCAGTGTCACAGTAGGGGTGGTGGCATGCATGGGGTTTCCTGCAGTGGTGGTGCTGCTCCTGGGCAGGGTGTCTAGGGTTCACGGTGCAGAGTGTGCTCTGCATTGGGGGGATGGTGTGGCACAGGGTGGTCAGCCCTCCTTGTGTGCCAGTCACAGCTTGCCAGGGGGTGCGATGGGGCACCATGGCCCAGCTGTGGGTTGTTTGCTTGTCTCCATGGGCCGGTGGTTATTCCAGTCCTCCCCCAGTTGTGCAGTGCATGGGGTGTGGGGGGATGATGTCTGTTCTGTTGTGTGTTTCTGTGCCCATCTGTGGCATGGGTGGTGGGCCCCTACCTCCCTGGCTGTGCAGTTGCATTGCTCTGCTGCTGGGGGACATCCCTGGTTGCTCTATGGTGCCTCTGGACTGCTCAGCTGCACATCCCTTGTTGCGCTATGGCACATCAGATCTGCTCAGCTTCCCCTCCCTAGTTGTGCTATGGCACAGGTGGTGCGATATTCAGTCGTCACTGTAGGCGCAGTTTGGCTGGCTCACTTTTTGAATACCGAGCCTCTTGTGCATGGGCACAATGGACTTGCACTTGCTCCTGCTATTGCGCATTTTTTGGGGGCAGTTTGAATATCTGGGCCCCTACATATATGCTTTGCAAAAAAACATTGATAATGCATCAGTTAGGGTTAAAGCGACAACAGTAGGGAAATGAGATGTTAGGGTTGAGCTCTAACACCTCCCACCCCACCCCGCATCCTCCACAGAATGACAGACACCAGGATGTGCCATGGGTCCATGAGGCTCAACTCTCACCCCATTCCATGTGTAAACAGGTTGACATGCTACAGTAAAGGAGAATGGGGTGAGAGTTAGGCCTCACGACCCCATGGCACACCCTAGCATCTGTCGGTATATGGAGGATGGGGGTGGGGGGTTATGGGCTCAACCCTAACATCTCATTTCCCCACTTTTGTCACTTTAACCCTAACTAATGCATTAATGAAGTTTTTTTGCAATGAATTTCCTTACTTTTTGAAAAAGTGTAATATAACTAGTAAATGGTATGTGTCGGGACCCACACTCCCACCAAACTGCCCATTTGTGCATAATGATATGCATCTGTGGGAATGTGGGCCCTCCGGCCCTGTGCTCCCAATTGCACATAACTACATAGCCATGCAGCAGCCTTATAGGGCAAGGAACACTTGTAAAAATAGTTTGGCAACATCTCAGCAACCATAGCAGCTATGAAAAAAATTCAAGTGTCGTAATCATGACAGCGAGAGCTCCACAAGAGATGCGTCAATGAAATCTCACATCGTTTGCAAGATACGGGCATCGGAAGCGCTGAAAAGGCACCCCTGGAACCCTTGCAACACGGTTTTGCCAATATCTCCATAACCGTAGCAAGTAGGAAAAAAATTCCACTGCTGCTGTAATTTATGATTTCCAAGCTTGTTTCTACAGCTTAGAATGTGTATAGCAAAAAATCCATATGTCACTTCATTATTGAGATATGGGAGCCAAAAGGCATCATGGGCGCCGCAATGTTACCCTAGGAACTTTCTCAACTTTGGAATGTCATAACTATTTAACCAATGCAATTTTTTACACCAAATTAGCATACATCATACACCTGTGGGACACCCCCTTTGGACCCTGCAAATTTCAAGCAAAAAGTCCTGACAGTTTCTTAGCAGTGAACTAATCCTTGTTTGTGAGCTGTCAAAATCCCCATTCGTGAGCAGAATCCCTGTTCATGAGGTAACAAAATCCCCATTCATGAGCAGAATCCCTGTTCATGAGGTAACAAAATCCCCGTTCGTGAGGCGAGCTATGTTCGTGAGATAGGGCCATCTAGTCTTCATCTCACGAATGGGGATTTTGATTGCTCACAAATAGGGATCAGCCCACGAACGGGGATTTTGACAGCTCACAAATGGGGATTCCCTGTTCACAATATAGGGCCATCTGGTCCTCATCTCATGAATGGGGATTTTGACAGACACAAACAAGGGTTTGTTTGTTTTATGATCCCCATTCGTGAGGTATCAAAATCCTCATTCACGAGCTTAATCCCTGTTCATGAGGTGTCAAAATTCCCATTCAGGAGCTGATTCCTGTTCATGAGATATGACAATCTGGTCCTTATCTCACAAATGGGGATTTTGACAGCTCACAAATGGGGATCGGCTCATGAATTGGGATTTGGACACCTAACGAACAGGGATTGGAAGCGAGTCACAAATGGAGATTTTCAAATAAAAAAATAGCCATTTTTTTAATAAACTGATAGAAACCAAACATATGGTTATGTGGAGGGCATCACTCTGAACAAAATGCATCCATGGGGCAAATAACAACATTTAGTTTGGGGCTAAAAGTGAAAACAAGATGGTGGCTCATGAACAGGAATTTTTTTCTCATGAATGGGGGTTTATTGAATCTCCATTCCTGAACTGTCAAAATCCCCATTCGTGAGCCGAAATATTTGTATAGATATATATATGTGTGTGTGTGTATGTATATATATATATATATATATTCATTGCAAAAAACTATGTTAATGCACCAGTTAGGGTTTTTATTAAAGCATAATAAGCTGTGAAATTCGACTTTAGGGTTACCAGCCATATCACTCCACTGCAACCCCTACCCTCGACACACCAACAGGCATTGGGGTGTGCCTTGGGGTCATCGGCCCTAACTATCACTCCATTCCATCTGTAAACAAGATGAGATGGAACAGCATAGGAGAATAGGGTGAGAGTTAGGCCCAATGACTCCAAGGCACACCCCAACACCTGTTGGAAAAATTTCCACTGCAGTTGCAATCATGACTTCAAAACCTCCATAGGTGCTTAGTATACACTAAGTTGCAAAGAGCAACAAATCTGAATCTCAAATTATTTTCAAGATACTGGTGCTGAAAGGCACTGTGGGTGCCACAATTCAATGGAAGCATGTAATTCAGGCATTTTCAGGATTTTTCACCCAGTTTTCAAGATGGATTTTGTGGACCCTACCTCATGAACAATGTCACTGTCATTTCATCAATCTGTCCCGAAAGTTGAGTTTGCACTGCAAATGCGTCATTCTTTGCCACAAGTGTGAAATAATGTTTTGGACAGGATGTGAAAAATGACAGCTGTATACTGTTCATTAGGAGGTGTGGAAAAGGTTTTTGTTGAAAATCAGAAATGAAAAATGAAAAATTGGTGAAGGTACGAGCTCGCGTAGAAACTGCACAACAAGGCTCGTATGGCCATTTATGAACTTTTACCAAATTTTTAACATGGACTTTTTGGGGAATGCCCTCATGAACACTGGCACTGTGATTTTGTTAATCCACACCCAAAGTTTATTTCACATGGTGACCGTGCCATTCTGCGCTATGGAGGTGAAAACACTTTTTGGGCAGGATGTGAGAAATGAAAACTGTACTGTTCATGAGAAGGTGTGAAAAAATGGCAATGTTGAAAATCTGGGGTGAAGTTTTGAGCATGCATAGAAACTGTGCAATGCATGCTTGTAACATGGCTGTTTTGGGGATTTTTTGCACCAGATTTTCAACATGGGCTTTTTGGAACCTCCCCTCATGAACACTGGGACTGTCATTTCATTAACTGGTCCCGAAAGGTGATTCCACACAGTGAACCTGAATTCACCTTTCAGGACTGAGTAATGAGACAACAGTGACATTGTTCATGAGGAGGGGGTTCCAAAAACCCCATGTTGAAAATCTGGTGCTAAAATCTCAAAAAATGGCTGAGATATCAAAATAAGTTGAAACCCCCCACAGTGAGTGGCATTGTACAGCTTACCTTTGATTCTTCAGTTTGCAGTTCGGCTTTGAAGAGTGCAGATGTGTCCCAGTTCAGAGAAGATCACTGCTCCTGACCTCTGGAGGTAATTATGGGTAAGGAGGGGTGCAGGGAGGTGGGTGCTCATTGGGAGGGTGAGGTTGGGGGGGGACTTGGGAGGTGACAAGTGACCATTTCTTTTTTGCAGGTTTAAAAAACAAAATTTAAAGACATCGGGGAATGGCTTTCTTAATTTACAGGTATTGTTTTTTATAATACATTATTGGGCACTCTGGGGTGGGCTCCCAGTGTGCCATATTAGTGTGGGGGGGTGCATACATGCTGACATAGAGATTGGGCACCATGTGTCAGCAATTGAAAACTATGGGCTTGGTGGGGGCATCATCTGACACCATGAGTCAGCATCCAGGTATTGGAGCTCTACTCCCAAATGTCTCATACTGGTGGTGGGGGGCTAGACTTGACATAGGGACTGGGCTCCACATGTCGGCAAAATTTTTTTTTAATCATTCTATCCTATTTTCAGCTCACGACCTAGGATCCTAGGTCATATCTCATGCATACAATCTAGGATCCTAGGTCGTATTATGTGGATACAAAGTAGGATTTAAATGATTAAATAAACACATTTTACAGGCATATTTCATCCCATAAAGTGCAGAATGCACCAAATGGAGTCCCAATAAGCAAGCTACATGTCTTGGTTCCTCCCAAAAATATTATTTTGAGAGGTTTCAAATTTTTTTCTTGGGAAAACTGAAAACAAGATGGCAGCCATACAAGTAGCAATTTCTCCATATGGAGCAGGATTCCTACTTTGTTTCATACAGCTATATTGAAGTGCCTACTGAGCATGCTCAGAAATGATTTTTTCAATTTTTTTAATTGTAATAACTTAAAAACTACTTATTCTTTTTACACCAGACTAGCAAAAAGCACATATGGGGGTTAGTCCCTTTCTACCCTGCAAATGTCATGCCAAACAACCAAACCTTCTGGGCTATAGGCAAATTCAAAGAAAAAGACCAACAAAATCAAAGGGTAAAAATATGTTTTTTCACCTTTCTGTAACTCAGAGACCACACATCTGACCAGAATGAAACTTGCCAGATCAAGAGATCTACCCCACAGGAAGGTACATACCAAATTATGTGCAAATTCATTCAACAGTTGCAAAGTTATTAAAGTGCAAATTTTTGAGTTTAACATTGAAGTGCCTACTCAACCCCCACTATAGGGGCATAAACGCACCCCTATAATATATATAAATAGATAGATATTATAGCTACACAGTAGTGCAGCTATAATTAGGGTTGCACAGCCACTTCTATGTTAATCCCCAAATTTTTCACTTTAATAACTTTGTAACCATATGACTGTTTGCCCGGACCTTTGCATGCGTGGTCTGATCCCATAGGTCTCTGGATCTGGCAAGTTGTGGTACGGTCGGATGTGTGATTGCAGAGCTGTGGAGTGCCAAAAAAGTAACAAAAACATACTTTTTGGCCATTTCTTTGCTCAGGACTACAGTCCAAATGGTTTCTCCGTCTGGTCTGAAAATCTCAGGGAATATGCAGTCTGGGTCACTGATATGCCCTTTGAACATTTGGTGAACAAAATATTGAACAATTCAAAAGTTATTCAAATTAAAAGTTTCACATTATAATCAAAGGGAAAAAAAATATATGTGCCTCTCAAAAGCTGCCGCCAGTACATTTTACTGTTGCAAATGGCCTCAGTAGTGATGTGGTGCCGCCATCTTGTTTTCAGTTAGCAGCAGAGAAAAAGTCTGTAGTTCACATTTGACTGCCCCTAGGTAAACACTGACAGTTGTGTTTACCTAATCAGGGCCTGAGAAACACAATGCAGCCATTATCTTAACTTGCCTTTTTCATAATCGGGCCCCCGGTACTGTCACAAATTGCGAAAGAACGGATGCAACATTTTCACAAATTTCAACCCTTTCGTGCCCATTCTTTTGCAAATTCTGTGAAAGTGTCACAATTTGTGACACTACTAGCTCAAAAAAATCCAATTTCTTTGCCACCTCACTGAAATTAAATGGTTGGGGCTTTTGGGCTGAACTTTGCAGTATGGCATGCCCTTGCTTCACATATGTGCTTTTTGCTGGTTTGGTGAAAAATGTACATCGGTTCCATAGTTACAGCATTCCGAAGTTTAGAAATTTCCCATAGGATAACACTGCAGCACCTGCGGTGCCTTTCAGCACCCATATCTTGAAAATGAATCAAGATACAGATTTTTTGCTCTGGGCAGCTAAACATGCATGGAGATTTCCAAGTCATGATTACAACTGCAATGGAATTTTTTTCATAGTTGCTACAGTTACCAAGATATTGCCAAATTAGTGTTAACAAGTGTTCCTTTTCATGACTCTAGGACTGCAGTATATCTAGGTATTTATGTGTAAGTGGGAGCTCAGGCCCAGAGGGTCCACATTCCCACATGTGCATACTGTTATGCAAAAATGGGCAATGTTAAGGGAGTTCAGGGCTGGGAGGGCCCTGCAGTCCCACAACCACATACCAGTTCCAGTTACATTACACTGTCTCAAAAAGAAGGGACATTTTTAGCAGAAAACTCAGTTAATGCATCAGTTAGGGTTGACAGTACAGTGACAAAAGTCTGGAAATTCAATGTTAGGGTTCTCACCCTACCACTCCACCCCCCACCCTCCACACACCAACAGGCATTGGGGTATGCCATGGGGTCATCAGGCACAACTCTCACCTCATTCTCCTATACAGTACCATGTCAGCTTGTTTACACATGGAATGGGTTGAGAGTTAGGCCTGATGACCCCATGGCACACCCCAACACCTGTTGGTGTGTAGAAGGTGGGGTGGTAGGGGTGGGAACCCTAACATTGAATTTCCAAACTTTTTGTCGCTGTACTATCAACCCTAACTAATGCATTAGCAGAGATTTTTGCAATGAATATAGGTGAGAGCTTTCTCAGTAGGATATACTGTGTTATTTCCACTAGACTGAAGATAAATCCTGATGACATCAGCAGAGTGAGGATATCGACATTTATCCACACTTTGCTGATGTCACCAGAGTGAGAATATCTTCACTGCAGCTTGCATTCTAACTGAAACTGCTTCAGAAAACAGTTTATCTTTCTCACTGAACCTACAACTTACTCAAATAGCTTTGCAAAACACTCTTACCTGTGTCCAATTGTGTTTCTAACACTCCTTGTCCATTACTGTGCTGATCTCAACTTCAAAACAACCTGAATTCTAAATGAAACTTCTTCACAAAGCAGTTTCTGTCTCTCACTGAACCTATAACTTACTCAATTAGCTTTGCAAAACACACTCACCTGTGTTTCTGACTCCCAGTCCATTCAGAACACACACACACACACACACACACACCCCACACAGAATGAGCAGGAAACACACAAAAATGGAAAAAATGTTCCTAAAGCTCTCACCCCTGTGGTATAAACTGTACACATGATGTGCAGATCGTGGGATATGGAAAATATTCTCAGTCCTGCAGAGTGAGCTGTGCATTCTCATTCTGCAGGTGTGAGAATATTTTCCATATCCCACTCCTGCCCATCATGTATCCCTATATATGTATATGTGTATATATATATATATATATATATAGTATATATATATATATATATATATATATATGTGTGTATATGTATATATATTTATACCACAGGGGTGAGAGCTTTCTCAGTAGGATAACCTGTGTTATTTCCACTGCACTGAGGATAAATCCTGATGACATCAGCAGAGTGAGGATAGCGATATTTATCCATACTCTGCTGATGCCACCAGAGTGAGGATAAATGCACTGCAGCTTGCATTCTAAAGGAAACTGATTCAGAAAAAGTTTATTTTTCTCACTGAAGCTGCAACTTACTCAATTAGCTTTGAAAAAGACTGTTACCTATCTCCCATTGTGTTTCTAACATTGCTAGCCCATTACTGTGCTGATCTCAGCTTCAAAACAACCAGAATTCTAAAAGAACATCTTTTACAAAGCAGGTTCTGTTTCTCAGTGCTACCTGCAGCAGTTTGTCTTTCTCACTGAGCCTCTGACTCACTCACTTAGCTTTGCAAAACACACTCACCTGTGTTTATGACTCCCAGTCCATTCAGAACACACACCACACACACTGACAGCACACACAGAATGAGCAGGAAACACACAGATTCAGAAAACATGTTCCTGTAGCTCTCACCCCTGTGGTATAAATCGCACACATGATGGGCAGATCATGGCATATGAAAAATATTCTCACTCCTGCCTCATGAGCTGTGTAATTTCACTTGTGCCTTCGGCACTCATGAGAATTCACAGCTCACTCTGCAGGAGTGAGAATATTTTTAATATCCCACTCATGCCCATCTTGTATCCTATATATATGTGTGTGTGTGTATATATATATATATATATATATATATATATATAGATATGGAATATACAATGGTGAGCTGTCAGATAAATGGTTTATCTACACAAGTGCTGTTTGACCTTGGGTAACCTCATGAGTGGCGTAAGCCATGAGTGAGGTGTCTGAGGTCAAACAGCACAAGTGTAGATGAATCATTTATCTGACAGCTCACCATTGTATATTTCATTTAGACAATAGGGATGCTTTCTATCAGTGCAGGAACATTTGGTTTTGACTGTTTATTTTAAATGATACTTTCTGGGAGTTTGGGTTAACTTTCCTAGAGTATGTCTGCATAGCATAGTGGTTGCTATTAAATGAAATACCACTAATTTTGCAGAAAACTTTTTGCTGAACAAATGTCATGCTCACAGTACTATGCTACCTTTTTTCATTTTAAAGTTATTCACATTTGTTTGTCAAAAAAGGAAAAAGAACATTGAATGTGATGCTGTTTTTTGCTAATTATAAAAAAACTTAAAAGTTATCTATAAATGAAACACCACTCATTTTGTAGATATTTTTGTGCTGAAAATTGTTCATGCTCACTGTACCATACTATCATTGTTTGTTTTAAAGACATTTGTTTGTCAAAAAAGTGGAAAAAAAAATAATTTTCTTCTGCTTTTTTTCGAATTGTAAATTTATAAGGTATCTATACTGTACATGAAACACCACTCATTTTGTAGATAATTTTGTGCTGAACAATTTTTGCCCCCACAGTACCATGCTATCTTTTTTCATTTTAAAGTTATTTCCATTTGAATATGGTTAGTACTACTTCTGAGGCTGAACATTCCAAATGAATTCTAAAGAGATTTGTGACATAGTAACTGTGTGTATAAATGGTCACTGCATGTATAAATTTATTTATACAACATGTGTTTGGGGATAAATTCATGGATTAAAAACTACTATCTGAGGAAGGTCATGGAGATATTACTATTGCTGTGAAGATATCATTGATATCTCCATGTTCCTATACGTCGTACTGATATCTCCATGATCTTGTTCGTCATTGCATAGAAAGTGAAACTTTTTTCACATTCCACTGCGTGAGTCTTTCTCTCTCTCTCTCTCACTTTAAAACCTGTCGCACCCCCCAAACCACAAACACATACACATATGCCCCTCTATCTGGTTGATCATGCCATTATTTTTGTGTAAAAATGGAATTTAAACACTTATCTGGTTAATCCTGCCAGCATGACATTCAACCAACAACTATAAACTGCACCCTCTCCTCATATTACTTTCAATTTCCCCCCTTACAAGTAGCGTGACCGAATGGTAGAAAGATTGACCGATTAGCAGATTACAATAGTTCACAATAAAGACGTCTGTACCCATTTACTTAAAAAAATACTCTGCAGTTCTCAATTTATTTTCTCAAAGCTGCCCACTGTATCTAAAAGACAAAGAGACAAAAGAGAGACCGAATTGGCAGCTTCACAACACAAGGAGCACCTGTGAGAGTTCTTTGCTATAGCAACACATACTCACTCGTCTTCCTGCTTCTCTAATGCTCTCTCGCTCTCTTTTGAATACAGTTGGCACCTACAAAAAACATGCAGAACGGCAGAGTTTTTTTTAACTAAATAGAATTAGACCTCTTTACTGTGAACTACTCTAATCTCCTAATTGGTCAATCGTCCTACCACTTGGTCACGCTACTTTTAAGGGGGAAACTGAAATTAATATGATTCTCGGCTGAATATTACAGTAGCAGGATCAACCAGATGACTGCTTAAATTACATTTGTTTCATAAAAATAATGATAGGATCAACCAGATAACATTCTTCACATCATTTTAGCCTGTCAGAATCCACCATTTATATTTTTATTTTATATAACATCTCATCTCTTGTGTGCTAGGGGTGTGTGTGTGGGGGGGACTGTTTTTGATTGTATTCATGTAGATGTTACATTGTAATTTGTCCCAAACACATGTTGTATAAACAGAACATGACATGGCCAGAGTTTAGATGTCATATTTATCTTCACTTGAGGCCAATGACATCAAGATATCTCACTCGTGGCTTCACCACTCATGAGATATCATGATATCATTAGCCTCTCGTGAAGATAAATATGATATCTTCACTCAGGCCATGTCATATCCCCTATTTATACATACAGTGACTCAGATAAATGCATTTATCACACTGAATATATGTCCACCCTATTGCATAAATATATATATATATATATATATATATATATATATATATATATATATATATACTGGCATGGTAGTGCTAGTATAGTTAGGGTTTGTGCGAGCATGTAATGTTAAAGATCAATCTTTGCAAAGTAGCAACTTTGTCCAGGTTCAACAGGTCTGCTTTAAATTTAGCATGCATAACTGGAAGGGATAGGTCTATTGATATTCCAGATTTGGTTTGCATCCCTTGTGTGGTTCATGAGATACAGAGTGTTCAAAAATAAGAGATTGTTTTTGTTTGTAGCTGTTTTTTTGTCAACCTGTATCTCACAATCAGCTGTAGCTACAGGCATGAAAATTTCAGGGTATAACAATTTAGCCACACAGATGTGCCTGTTAAAGGTTTGGAGAAAAAAAAATATTAATCTGTTCAAAAGTTATTCAATTTTGTTTTATCCATTATATCCAATGGGAACAAATATATGTCCCTGGCAGCATAGGATTCTAAGTCAGAGCAGTGCTCCAGCATAGGATTTTATGCTGAAGTTTAGCAATGGGTATACAATTATATGTTGGAGCACCTGTCCAGTGTAGGACTGTATGCTGAAGGGTGCAGGTGCAGGCATAGGATTTTATGCTGAAGTTTAACAATGGGTATTCGATTCTATGTCAGAGCAGCTGTCCAGCGTATGATTGTATGCCAAAGGGTACAGGTGCAGATCAGCACCCCCACCCCCAAAAAAGACTGAGGGACACTGGGGAGCCCACTCCCAGTGTTCCCAAATCTGTTTTACACCCCTAAAACAAAAGAAAACTGCCCCGACATAATTTTTAACTTCGATGCAGAATCCTGCATCCTGACATTTTTGATGTAGAATCCTGCATTTAAATGTTAACTTTCACTGAAGTTGGGGTGCCTAATCCCCAAGTCAGCATTTATACTACCCTCCACTACTGTAGCACATGGAGGAGCCCACCCCCAATGTGCTGATGTAATTGAATTCATAGTTTTTCTGGCACCGGGATGCCAACTCCCAGTGTCGGATGTCTCCCTGAGCCCACTTCCATTGCCAATGGGGGTGGCTAATCCCCCTGTCTGCATAATGTGTCCTCTCTCCAACTCATGTGGCACACTGGGAGCCCACCCCAATGTGCCCACATTCACTCTTCTGTTCCTGTAAAGAAAGAAAACCATCCTGATTTTTTTTACACCTGTATTAAAAAAAATGGTCCTTCGTCATCTCCCCAGACCCCCTTCCCATCCCTCCCTCCTCTGATCACCCACCTCCGCACCCCTTACCTATACTTACCTCTGAAGTTGGGAGCAGCCATTGTCTCTGGACTGGGATATGCCTGCACTCTTCAAAGCCCAATCGCAAACTGAGGCATCAAGGTAGGCTCATATCATGGTTCTAAATAGACTTTTCAAATTAGGGTGATAGCTCGGCCATTTTCTTTTATCAAAGAAGATTGTATTAAGATTTTCCAAGTTTTACAACACACTTCCATATATATATATATATATATATTATATATATATCTCATACGATCCATGCATAAGCACAAGAGTATGCTACTAAGTAAGCTTACATTCTCCAGCACAGTTACAGAGTGACTATCATGAAAAATGCTAAAAAGATCACACAAATCTCAAGATAAGGTATAAAAATAGCAAATTATTATAACAACTCTTATTATATCTCTCTATTTGCCAGCAAGATAAATTCCCTAGCTAAACCATTTAGGATCGGGGGGGATTATTCAGAGGGGAAGGGGTTTTACATAGTGGTGAGTTCAGATAGGTATCTCAATTCTTATGGAAATATTTTAGTTGACCTCTGTGGGCAAACGTTAGTCACTCCAGGATAGCTATTCAAGTCAGGGCTGTGTGCCACAGGTTTATACCCGGGCTGACAGTCTGCCGCCAATGCATTAGGAGGAGCCTTTTGACTTCCAGCAGGGCTAACATAACCCATTCCTGGAAAGCCTTCGGCAGGAAAGTTATCTGGACAAATCACCCAACAACATTTTTGGATCTAACTTTAAATCCTCCATACCAAGAACATTAGAACAGTCCCAACTGACCATGGACCAAAAAACTAAGATTTGGGGACAAGACCACAATATGTGAAACAAGGGAGCATCAGATTGTTGACATTTCCAGCATTTGGAGTGGGGTAGAATTCCTGTGGAGCACAGAACTGCTGGGATCCTATACCAGTGCAACAGGATTTTCAGTTGAATTAACTGTCTTTTAGAGTTCTTGTATAGTTTATCTGAGTCTTGCAAGTAACTGGCCCATGTGGTCTCAGATATGTTTGTTCCTGTATCAGCCTCCCAGTGCCATCTACATTTCTCTGTGGGGTCGGTCTGAGAATCCTGACATATAGCATAAAGTTTACCTATGCGGTCCCGGGCAGAAGACTCTTTATGCAAGGAGGCTAGCCAGCTCCACTTGTCATGTGGACTAGCTTGGAGGGAGAGGGCATTTATAAGGCTACGTGTCTGAAGAAACCACCAAAAGTCAGTGTTGGGAAGATCAAATTTGCTCTTTAACTGGGTAAAGGATAATAGGGAGTCTGAGCCAGGAAGCATAAGGTCCTTCACATAGAGAATTTCCCTGTTCTCCCAGGAAGGCCAATTTAGTGGTTTCCTACCTAAAGTAATGAAAGTATTATGCCATAATTCTGCATAACAAAGGGGTGGGGCCCAGATGTCCTTAGGGGTGTGTGAGAGAGAGAGTCATAATGTACTGCCAGGCGTGGCTAGATTGTGACATGACTGGGGAAAGGACCTTGCCTTATGGGCCGCCATGCCCCAGCAGGGACCTAAGTGGGGTGAAGGCCACCATATTAGCCTCAAAACATACCCACAGTGGAGGAGGTGCAATTATAGGTACAAACCACTTTGTGGTTTGGGCAACCATACTCTCCAGGTAGTATCCCAGGAACCAGGGGGCACCCAAATCACCTTTGGACCAGTGTGCTCGCAGTTTACCTTTCCCTCATCTGTGTGCCCCTTTTTCCCATAAAAAGGAGGATACCATCTTCTCCAGTGAGGAAAAAAAGTCTGGGAGAGAGATATATTGAGAGATTATTAAATAAGTATAGTACCATTGGGAGAAGTAGCATTCAGACCGCCGTCACTTTACCCATCAATGTTAAACCTAATTTGCACCAGCATTCAATCTCTGTGGCTAGTTGCTTGAGAAGGGAGGAGAAATTAGAGGATTTGAGATCTGCCCATTTGGTAGATATGTAGATCTCGAGGTAGGAAAAGCCTTGCTCAGTCCAACCTTGCTCCGTGCCTTTGAGGCAGTCTCATGTACATAGTGGGTTCAATGGAACTAGAATGGTTTTTCGTTGGTTAATCCACAGGCCAGAAAGTAAGGTGAAATCCTGAAGAACCCAGAGGGCTGTTGGAAGGGATTTGTGGAGGTGGGATAGGGTAAGTAAAAAGTCATCCATGTATGCCGCCACACTATATGACTTGCCTTGGGCTGGGATACCTGTGAGCCATTCAGCTGAGGTAAGTGCTTTAATCAGTGGATCCAATGCAACCAGGAACAGGAGGGGAGATGAGGGCATCCCTGTTGGGTGCCTCTATGTAGTAAGAAGGAAGAAGAGATATTGGAATTGGTCAGAATCTTGGCCCTTGGTGCATTATAAAGGGTTGAAACCCAGAGTCGGACTTGAGGTCCAAAGCCATAGAGGTGGAGGATTTCATGGAGATAATTCCATTCCACGGAATCAAAGGCTTCACGAAATCGAAGGCTAGGGCTGCCATGGGGGTCTTGGAATTATTCACTAGCCATTTCAGGTTAAGTAGCAATCTGGTATTGTCCAAACCCACTTTCCTAGGCATAAACCCTACCTGAGAGGGATGGATTATGGAAGCAAGGATATTATGCATCCTGGTGGCTAGGACTTTAGCTAAAATCTTGGTATCCACTGGTAGCAGTGATATGGGGTGGAAGTTAGAACAATTAAGGGGTTTGTTTGATTTTTTGGGTAAAACTGTGATCAAAGCCTAGTTCATTGTGGCCAGAAGAGAGCCTGAAGATTGAGTGCACTGTAAGGCAGATAGCAAAGGGTATATAATCTCTTGGTCTAGTGCTTAGTATAGTTTGACGGTCATTTAATCTGGCCCTGGGGCTTTCCCCATAGCCATTTGGCATAAGGCCTGATGGACTTCAGGGGCTGTGATGGGTCTGTCTATAAGTGTAGCCTGTTCCTGGGACAGGGTCAGCACTGTAAATCCCTAACAGAACTGATTCAGGCTTTGAGAGAGTTGGGCTGTTGTGTACACAGATTTGGACTGGTACAAGGCCTGATAATATGCCTTCATGGTCTCATTTATACCAATAGGGTCACTGGCTATAATGCCCACAGGGGTATGAAGGGCGTGTATTTAAGACAAGGCTTGTTGTTTACGTAACTGATAAGCCAGGGGCTTACCACCCTTGTCTCCCCCTTCCCAATATAGATGCTTAGATCTAAGCAGTGTCCATTCTGCTTTGTGATGCAGCAAAGTATTTATCTAGTACTTGAGCCCTATAATTTTACGAGTCAGGGAGTGATCTCTAGTGCTGAGTTGGGAAGTTTTGAAGCACCCCTCTAGGACAGTAAGTTCTGACTGCAGTAGTTTTAGCTCTTTTTTCCAGACTTTATTCCGACTTGCTGCAAAAGCAATGATGTGACTCCTTAAGGTGGCCTTAAAGGCTTCCCACACCGTGCTTGCTGGGACTCCACAGTCTGATTTAAGGGTAAAGTATTCCCTGGTCACCTTCTATGAACTGTAAGAGCTAGAAAACAAATTCTAATCTCGTTGTAATCGTGACAGTGAGTACTGCATGCAACATCAGAATGATCGCACCCGCATCTCAAATTGTTTCTGAGATATGGGCACCTATCCACACTGGACAGGCACTCTTTGAACTCTTGTGACAATAATGTCACAATATCTCATGAACTGTGCAATGTATGGAAACAATTCCACTGCAGGCTTACTCTGCAATTTCAAATCTTTTTTTGGCAAAGCTGCAGTAGCAGAAAGTCTGTATCTCGCTTTGTTTCTGACATAACGGCGCTGAAAGTCATGACACAGACTGCAATGTAATCCTATGAGGAAAATGACAACTTTGCCATGGAATATCTCTGTAACCAATTAATTCCCCAACAGCTAAACAACATAATTGACATCAGTAAGGCATCCCCTCAAAACCCTGAAAACTTCACATAAAAAGACCAAAGCAACGCAATATAATACTGTGGGTAAAACTTCAACTTTGTCATGGAATATCTCCGCAACCAATTAATTTTCCAACACCTGAACAAGCTAAGTCACATCTCTAGGACATCCCCTCAAAACCTTGGAAATCTCAAGTAAAAAGACCAAACCATTTAAGTTATTTAATTATTTGACCATGAGGCTGCAAAAATATCGGCCACGATCGCGGCCGAAAAGTCTTCTTTCTCAAATCATACTGTATATATACAGTAAATGTTCCCATTTACTTATAACGGGAAATTCAAACTTTAATAACTTTTGAACTGATTAATATTTTTTCACCAAATAAAAACTGGCATGTTCCTTGACCCAAGCGCTGTCTACCTCCCAATCTTCGGAGCAGCAGACAACATAGAGGCCTCACAGCACCACAGATAAATACTGCACAAAAATGGAGAAAAGTGCATTTTTGGGTGCTTTTATGCGTAAAAAACATATGTCCGAATGAAACGCAACTTGGCAAATCAAAAGATCTACCATCCCACACCCTGCATACCAATTTTCATGCAAATATGTGGAATGGTTGCAAAATTATTAACGCTCAGGATTTGAGGTTTAACATTAAAGTGTCTACTCAACCCTAAATATAGGAGCACGAGCGTGCCCCTATAATATATACACATCAAATATATTGATTTTTTGACATTTACATTCAAATAATTTCCATGTTAATGAAACAATATAATACTATAATGGGAACACTTGATATAATATTGGCCACATCATCAGAAAATATGAGTGGTTTTTCATAAGGGATCACCCCCTTTCTCTAGGTTTTCTTTTTTTGTTATATAATTACTGGATTTGATAAGAATTAATTGGTCTCACTGTAGCAACTGCCAAGCTTAAAGGAATCTAGCCATTCCTTGTTTAAATTAAAATCCCTCAACCAGTTTATAAAATCTCCACCATCATCCCCATAACAAACCCAGTGAATTTTCAGATTAAATTTAAAGCTCATCTGGTTGATTGTGCCATTTTCATCCATTTGTATCAAACACAGTGCCAGACTCTAGATCTGCTGTTTGCAGGTTTTGGCCACCAGGCAATCAGGTGATTAACTCAGACAGCACATAGCAGCTCAGAAGACCTTGAGATTGCTACTGGGTTTATTTCAAGTGCACAAAAATGGCAGGATCAACCAGAAAAGGTTTACATTTATTTTAGATAAAGAATTCTATGGGTTTATGATGGAAGTGAGTTGTAGGTTCACAAGCTGTGTGGGGGATTTTAATTTTAAACTAACAGCCTAGTTTGTGAAAACTCAGGCTAGGGGAAGAAATTAGAAAGTGAAATCCTGTGCAGGACCACGTGCTCTCCATTAAGCATGAAGTCACACTCATGCATAACAGAAAACTACTACTTGGCTTTTTGGCTGCAAAAACACTAATCCAATTATTATATGCTTCGCAAAACATATGAGACTATTTTTATTGTGTATGACAAGCTTACCTGTCACTAGTCTTTTAAAGTAGTCATTTTAAAGAAATACACTTACTGTCACAGATGAGGTAGTCACGCTTCTCAGCTCATCATCAATAACTGCTTGGTCAGTATCACCCTGTGAAAGATACAAGCAAACATGCTTGTCATCTGTAATAAGAGATATGTATGAGTAAATGCAGGCCTGCTTACAAAAAACTATGGGACCCAAGTTTTCATTGTGTCATTATTTTAATAAATAAAAGAAATTCAACAAATGCTTTATAAGACTAAAAACAAATAAAAGCATCTTCAAAGTAAAAGATGACCAACTCTTCTGTTGACAAACACTGGAAATCAGAAGAACATGTTACAGCATTGAGTTTGTAGGTCATGATGACCTGATGACAGACAACTTGAAAAGGAGTAGCTGGGCCAGCTGTCTCTATGAATGGTACACATTCTTCTGTCTCTTGTTAGATATGTGATTGACACACATCTGCATCAACTAACCACATTCCATGTTCCTTGACACATGCTATTTCCCTGAATCAGGCAGCTGACAATTTTACCCAGTGCTTTACATGCAGTTTAACATTTTCTTTTTAAATGTTTTAAAAGATTTGGCTTAGTGGATGGATGGCAGTGCACTGTGCTGTAGTGACAGAGACCTAGCTTTGTGAATGACCTTAAGATTGTTGTTCCCTGAGTCAATTGTGGACAGATCCATCTCACATGTCCTATGTTCACACAAACACAGCATGTGGTGTTAAACTGCACCTCCTAGCAGCTCATTCAACAGTATAGTCATTCATTAGACTTTGACGCTTAACTTGCTTTTAGTGTAGTATAGTGCCTTTGGGTGGAAGATAGGGCTGGGTGAACTAGAAAATTCCTATTTTGTAGAATTTCCATGAAATTCCGCAAATGTTGCAAAGTCTCATGAAATTTCATTAAATTTTGCAGAATTTTCTAAAATTCTTTACGTGTTCATTGCTTGGTCAGTTGGATAGCTAGAGAATTATTTGCAAGTTAGCAAGCACATGGATTGGAAGAGTCCCTAATAGAATTCCAAGATTCATGACATTTGGATGAGGGGCGGAGATGTTATAGGGGCTAAAGTTCTGGCAATTTATTATTCATCTGAAAATTTCTGTAAGTATTTCTGTGCTTACAACTTAGCCACCTTTAGAGCCAGATAACTGAACATTCATATGCATACTTTTTTGATAAAGTCTTAGAAAATGCTAAATAGAGAGATAGTGGATTATATAATTTGTAAGATGCAGGAGTTCAAAATTTCTAAATTTATTGTGTGAACATTTTCAAAATATTTGGATGTTTATAGTTCAACTGCTATTGTAAGTATACACTCAAGCTCTGGTACGCATACCAAATTAAATATGTCCTGGAACTTAAATAAGCTGGATAAATGTGGTTTAGTATGTCAAAATGTTTTGGTGGATACTTCAGAAGTTACTAATTGGCACAATTTACTCAAAAATTTCTGAACACATAATGGGTGATGCCAGTAGAATCCCACTTGTGGAATTTAACTTTCACAAAGCACTTATCACAACTGAATCACCTTATCTGCACTAGTATCATGGCCCTGCAATGCCCCACTTACACTCTTGTGACAGTGATGGCAAGCATCATACTCCATCATGACTAAAGCTAGCCTGAGATTCCTGTCACAATGGCCTAAGCCACAAATGGTTGCATGGCTTGACATCACTTTGTGCCACTGTTTTCAAATAGTAAAAATACATATTGTTATCTACAGGGTTGTTAAAGTGTACTAACATACTAATTGCCAGCAGATTAGGCCTTACGGTCTATCAAGTCTGCTCGAACCTCAGATCCCTAGTTGGGTGCCGAGGCGCCCCCCCCTTTGTGTTCCAGAAACCCCTATCATCCATCCCAACCCCCTGGGCTAGGCCATCATCTGATACATCCACTTTCTATGTCTGTCCCACCCTCTCTTGAAGCCCTCCACTGTGAATCTCTGAACTAGCTCTCCAGGCAGCGCATTCCAAGGGTCCACCACCCTCTCAGTGAAAAACCTCCTCCTCTTTTCTCCCCTCACCCTTCCACCTTTCAACTTCAAACCATGCCCTCTGGTGATACCTCCCTGCTTTAGTCTAAAGATTCCCTCCATGTTTACCCTATTTATTCCCTTGAGGTACTTGAAGACCTCAATCATGTCCCCCCGTCTCTCCTCTCCTTCAATGAAAACAGGCTGAGCTCCTCAAGTCTGCCCTCATACATCAAATCCCTCAGTCCTCGTATCATCTTAGTTGCCCTCCTCTGTACCCTCTCCAGGAGCTGTATTTCCCTCTTCAAGTGTGGTCTCCAGTACTGTACACAGTACTCAAAGTGTGGTCTAACCAGTCCATTGTACAGTGGCAGAATCACTTCCCTGCTTCTAGAGGTGATTCCCCCTTATGATGCATCCCAACATCCTCTTTGCCTTGCTAGCCACTCTCCTGCACTGCTCAGAGTTATTCATACATGCATCCACCATGACCCCTAGGTCTTTTTCCCCTGTTGAGGCCTTCAGCACCTCCCCTCCCAGGGTGTACCTGTGTTTAGGGATTCCCTGCCAAGATGTAACACCTTGCACTTGGTGATATTGAAATTTGATTTCCATGAGTGAGCCCAGCTTTCCAGGGTGTCCAGGTCTCCTTGCAGGGCCAACCTCCCCTCTTCCCCCTCAACTACTGCTCCCATCTTGGAGTCATCAGCAAAGAGACTCATTTCACACCCTATACCCTCCCTGATGTCCGATATGTATGCATTAAACAGGATCGGACCCAGGACCGAGCCCTGCGGTACCCCACTACCAACCTTTCTAGGGTTGGAGAGCTCCCCACCAACCACTACTCTCTGGGTGTGTCCAGCTAGCCAGTTTTCAATAGATCTGACCATCAAAGGTCCTACTCCCAACCCCGTCAGTTTCTCCACCAGACCATTGTGGGGGACAGAGTCAAACGCCTTGCTGAAGTCCAAGAATAATACATCCACAGGCTTTCCCCTGTCCAGTTCTTTTTTTTTTTTTAAAGAAGGTTTTATTTCTTTCCAAAAGAATAACAAAACATACAGACACAAAAACCCGGAAACCGGGCGCACACCCCAAAACTGGCTGTGCAAACTATGTACAGCCCCTATATACAAACACACTGGATACCCCCACCCAAAAACAACCCCTCACCAAATAAACCGAAAGTTAAGATAGACTAAATTAATAGAGACTACTACTAATTGATACAGTTCTTCCCTCACACTCTCACTTCCCAGTAACCCACTCTCAGCTTTAAAAAGGAAAAACAACTCAAATCAGATTTAATCTCAGCCAACCAGGGCGGTATCCAGTGCAACCCCTGAAAGAGAGAGAGTCCCAATCCAAGGAAATTCACCATCCCCAGCTGTCATCCTTCGTCAGTCCCATGCCCCATTCAAATTAAATTAAAGCTCCTACCCTATCTGACCTAATAAATCCTCTATACTGTAGGGGACCTTCTAAAGATAACAAGATCCCGATACCCAGTATGCCAATCCCTTGGTACATCCTCCAACTCTACCGGTTACATCTTGCAGCCTCCCTCTCAAAGACAGGCCTCTAATCTAGTACTCATATCCGACTGTGAATAAGCTGCATCTAAGTTAGCCCACCTTTTAATATAAACTTCCTGTCTACCTTCAGACATAAGATGATTTTTGATCCTAGCCAACGACCCCAGTAAGTCCTTCACCCATTGCCCATATGAATAAGCCTGACCATCCTTCCAATAGTTCAAAATGAACGCCTTAACTAATGATCCCATTAAAGCCAGATGGAACCTGGTGTAGCACCTCAACAGGGGAGTAATCGCTAGCACACAAATCTCTGGCGTAGATAACCGTGGTAGCTCAAACTGGGGTCAAGACCATGTCTAATCTCGTCCATAGCGGAGAAATTTTTCACATCTCCACAAAACGTGGAGCAAGTCTCCTGTTACCTTCCCACATCTAAAACAAAGATCTGTCGGCCTCAAGCCCTCAACCAGAGCTTTACAGGTGTAAGAAATATTGTGGGCCACAAAATTCAGTAATTCTATATTTAGGAATAACAATATATTTGGTAGCTTTCCATATGATATCCCAATTTAACCCAGGAGTCAATACATTATCCCAATAGGAAATAGAGGTAAAATCACTGGCACTTGGGTATTCAAGAGAAGTTTATATACCCGAGAGAGTAAGCTAGTTCTGTTGACAACCCTGCAAGTTCTCCACAAAGGAAACTGTCTGTAAAATCCCCCTTTCTCCCTCGAACTTCCACAATCAATTGCTTGAGCTGTAACCTTTGAAAAAAGGGGCAAGGTGTCACATTGTGGTGGCAACAAGATTTTCCCTTCCTGTTGCATATCCCTCAAAGTAAGACCTTCCAAATAAATAGCCCACCTCTGGCCAAGCACCTGACTTCCAATAGTCAAGTTGGGATTTCTCAAAATAGGCTGATTCCGAGATTTGACCTGACAGCCTCTTTGCACGGGGTAAGAAATGACCACCAGGCTTCCAGAGACTTCCTGATTGGGTTCCCCACCTCAACCTTGCTTTGTACCACTTTAAGCCCGGCATATAATAACGACTCAGGTGAATAATTTATATCCTTCAGCCATTTCCTTTCCATCTGTAACCAGGCAGGAGAATATTCTCCTCTCCCAGATCCTTGGCATTATTGGGCCATCAGGCCCAACTGGCCCGCCACATAGTAAGCCTGAAGGTCAGGTAGTTTGATCCCACCCTTTTCATAGGGCCTACACAGCACATTATATTTAATCCTAGTGGGTTTATTGCCCCATAGGAAACCCATCAACATCTTCCTAATAAGCTTGAACCACTTTACCGGGATAACATAAGGAGCCAAATAAGTCAGATATAACAACCTCGGCAGGACGTTCATCTTAATAATGCCTAATCACACTGCAAAATTCAGAGGTAGTTTACTCCACCTTAAGATATCTCCTGAGATCTCCGAAATAATTCCCCCCATATTAGTGGCCGCACCAGATGTTTGGTCTGCAGTAATCCAGATACCCAAGTACTTTAACTTATCCTTATTCCATTGCACTCTAGGGAGCAAAATCTGCTCTAAAACATGCGGAGTCAGGGTAGAATTTGGGTTTTGTAAGATTCAGCTTGTAATTAGATACCCTGAGTATCGATCTATTAGATCCCTAACAAAACCAAAGGAAGTTACTGGATCTCAAGGTGGAGTAAAATATCATCTGCAAAACAGAAATCTTTAGATCCATATTACCAATCCCAACTCCCTGGACCCTGACCTCCCTGTTGATCGATCTTAATAGAGGCTCTAAGTAAATATTAAACAAAATCGGTGATAGAGGCACCCGTTGCAGTACCATTTCTTTAACTGAAATTCCCTAGAAGATAGCCATTACATAATATTCTAGCTGTGGCCGTGATATAGGTTCTTAATGCCCCTATCAACCCCTCCGGGAACCCCATTTACTCCATAGTAATAAACAAAAAGGAGTGGGAAACTCGGTCAAACGCCTTTTCAGCATCTAGAGAGATCAGGGCCAAGGGGACCCCAGAGTCAGAGGCAGAATTTATAATATGATGTATTTTCCTAAGCGCATCTAATGCTCCTCGCCCCGGCATAAAACCTACCTGTTCCTGACTGATTAAACTCAGGGCTACGGTTAATATCCTGTTAGCCAGGATCTTTGTAAGTATCTTAATGTCTTGATTTATCAAAGCTATAGGCCTATAGCTTCCCATAGCATCCCTCGGCTTATTGGGTTTGGGTATTAATGTGACATAAGCTTGATATATGGTAGATGGTCGATACCTCCCGCATAATAGTATGAAAAAACTTTAAGATCGGAGAATAGTCTGGATATGAGGTTGGTAAAATTTCACTGCTAGGCCATCAGGCCCCGTGATTTCTATTGGAAGGACTGACCACCTCAACAATCTCGGAGGATCTTGTTGGGACTCCAATTTTAGCAAGAGTAGGATCCACAGTTGGGAGTTGAATACCATCCAAATATTCCCTAATCTCCCTGTCCCCCTGAAACATTCTCCTGATATATTTCCTCAAAAAGTGTGAACGCTCAGCCATGTCCTGGGGTCTGTCCTAGCCTCCCTCATGTGAAATAGAAATAATAGTCCTGGTGGCTTCCTCACTTTAATTCTCGTGCTGAGGAGATGCCCCACATCGCCCTGAAGGAGATATATTTGGCCTTAATCTTATTTAACCAAAATTCAGTCTTACCATATAAAATCTCTGACAGATCCCTTCTAAGCTTTTAAGCTCCCTATCTATTTCCCTGAAGCCCCTCATGTTGTGACAAAAAACTAATAGCAGCCTCTAAGAACTCTTCTCTCGCCTCCTAATCAATCTCACTTTAGCAGCTAACATTTTAGCAGCCATGAATAAAGAAATTTACAAGTGGGCCATGCTAGTTTTTATTAGTCAACGTGGCAATTGTACCTAATAATTTCCTGAAGAGCCCTTCCAACTTGACCCTTCTCCTCCGACGTAAGAGCCAATCCTACAACCTCCACCTATAAGGCCTTGGGGGAGAGGTTTGGGCTCCCATTGAATCCAATCAGAGAGTGGTCCGAGAGTTCTACCCTCAGTCAGAAAGCTCTGATCTCCCTACAGCCTCCTTGTTAACCAAAAAAAATCTATCCTGGTATGAGTTCTATGAGTCATGAGTAGAATGTCATCTTGGAACCTCTGTCCAGAAACAACTTAGCTGGGTCAATCAGGCCTGCAGCTTCCAAAACCTAGCCAATGCTACCTGGGCCTAGAGCTGGATCCCTTACAGGAGGTATCCTATCTTCTCTGTTGTCTAAACATAAATTCCAGTCCCCGCTAAAATCAGTGAAAGTACTGGAAACATTGCAATATTTTCCTCTAAAGAGGCAAAAATTCAGGCCCAAGGAGTTGGCCCATATAGAGGCCACCACGACTGCCTTCCCATGTAAGTTGCCCTCACAAAAATTCCCCTACCATCCTGCCGGGTTAACACCTGATTAACCTCAAGGAACATGACTTATTTATTAAGATCGACTTCCGACGCCTCTCTCTCCGCCTCCCATATACCTGGCCCACTCAGCTTTTAAACAGTCCAACTTGTCCAACAGTAGGTGTTTCTGTAAAGCTGCAATGTGAACCCTTGCTGCTCCATGTTCCTCATGATTGTCAACCTTTATGTCGGCCCTCAAACCCTTAACATTCCAGGAAATAACATTATACAATACCATCTAATTGATGACCAACTAGTGAAAGACCCTGACGAGTCTGACTGAGGCCCGCCCACAAGTCTCCTGGATTAGACTCTCTCTCTCCCCCACCCCTTCCCCGTCCCAAGACCGACCGACCATTTTTCAATGAGTCGTGGATGAACCACTTTCCTAGCTCCTCCAGAAATCCCAACTCAGTTACTGTACCCTCAAACAGGCCCCTGAATTCCCTTTGACCCTAGCAAGCTAACAAAAATCAATTGGTGAAATGGTGCCCGGATATTCCATTTATAATAAAGCTAAAACATTGAAAGCGGCCAACCAAACAGACAGTAAGTCCAATTCCCATCCAGCGGAGATAGGCAAGTTTCAGCAGGCAACACTTCCGATTAAGGTTCATAGTACCCTTGGAGCACCCTCCTTAGTAGATGATGGACCCGCCCTTCTCCCTGTTGCATCCTTAACCCCCATAAAGTCCAATCCATCTAACCATTAGTCTAATCCAGCCCTTGGCAATCCAAAACAGCCCAATTCTACTTGTTGAGCTTCCCTTAAGATCTCCCTTTGCACCCTCATATTCCCCCCATCCCTTCCAAACAAAAACAAAAAAAACAACACCCCTCCCCCGCCAAAGGGACCCTTCCAGGATCGAACCCAAGTCTCAATATGATTGCCTCATATTTTGACAGAGGCCAGCTTGATCTAAACAGTCACTCTAAATGCCCCAAAGCTCCCACAGGTTATCTCCATAGAAGGCCAGCCCTCACAAGGAGGACACATTCAGGTTAGCAATTTGAAAAGGTCCGGAAGATCAATGCAAAGTCCGTCCCATGCTTCCTTTGCCATTAAAAATTTCTTTTCTCCCGATGACAGTCGCACCATAAGTGTAGCCGGATAGAGAAGCCGAAATTTTATCCCAGCCAAGTAGAGCTTCTTCTTAATATCGCTATATACTTTTTGTTTCTCTCGAACACCAGGAATAAGATCCTGAAAAAAACAAATTGAGGCCCCATTCCATTGCAGAGGTTTCTTTTGCTTAGACATCTGGAGAACATAAGACTTCTCTTTGAAGTTTAGAACCTCATATCACCTCTGGGTCGGGCCCTGGTGGTGGGGACCTCCCCAGTGCACGATGAGCCCTCTCCAGATTATACCCTTCCCTAAGGGCGACGGGCCAAACATTTTCAAAAGTAAATCCTGGACAAAGGATACACAGTCTGGGCCTTCAGTCCTCTCGGGTAGCCCCGCAAGTATAAGGCTGTTTCTACGATTTCTTGCTTCTTGATCCTCTAACCTCTGCTCCAATTTTTTGACTTTTTTCCGAATCACTACCATCTCCTGATCCAGTGTGGTCACCTTCCTTTCCTGTGAAGAAATCCTGGCCGGTTTCACTTCTGCGAAATCCACCACCAGTCCCTGCAACAGGGACTTTATCTCTTTAATGTCCTCGGTAGTAACTCCCAGACCTCCTTCTGGGGGAATATCTTCGCACTGCTCCAGATAAGCGGGAGAATGGGGCTTCGGTCTCTTAGTCGCCGGGGGACGCCCCGCCAGCGATTCTGCAGCATCGGTCTCCATCCTGTACTCGAGTTCGGGCCCGGCCTACACAAGATTTCTCTCTCGTGGTCGATGTAATTTCTTTACCGCGCCACAAACCCGAAACTGTTCCACAAAAAAAACAACTCGGTGCTCCAAACAAGGCACAAAATCGAGAGAGAATTCAAATCGCCACCAAAATCGGGTATTTGAGACTATAATTAGACGCTTGGGACTCGGAGGAGCTCGGAACGCGTCTTACCCGAGCAGGCTTATCACGTGACTCTCCCCCTGTCCAGTTCTGATGTTACTCATTCGTACAACTCCACAAGATTGGTTTGACATGATCTACCTGGCACAAACCCATGTTGCTGACTATCCAGACCTCCCACCTCCTCCAAGTACACCCCCAATCGTTCCTTTAGTATACTCTCCATTAATTTTCCCACCACTGAGGTCAAACTGATGGGTCTATAGTTACCTGGTACTTCCCTTGACCCCCCTTATGGATTGGCACCACATGTGCCTCTCGCCAATCCCTAGGTACCCGCCCTGTCTCAAGCGACCTATTGAAGAGCTCCGCCAGGGGGAAGCCAGTATGTCCACCAATTCCCATAGTACTCTCGGATGAATGCCATCTGGCCCAGGAGATTTTTCTTTCTTTAGGGCCTTGAGGGCTACCCACACTCTTTCAGTAGAGATAGCATCATCCGTCCCCTCCACCTTACTGGTCTTTTTGTCCTTATCCTAATGTGACACCCCTGGGGTACCTCTCCCTCTCTCTTTCTGTTGCTCCCCTGATCCCAATCACTACTGCTTCTATCCCCATCATGCCTTGCTTTGTAGATATCCCATCCCCCTCCCTAGTGAACACAGAGGTGAAGTACTCGTTTAATACCTCTGCCTGGTCCCTCGCCTCTTCCACCCACCCTCCTTCTCAATGTGCCGAGATGGCCCTTAGTTTTTCTCTGCTCCCCAATGTACTGGAAGAACACCTTTTCCCCTCCATGTATCCCCTGTGCCAGCCATTGCTCTTTACTGGACTTTGCCCCCCTCACCATCTGGGTGACTTTTCTAGATGCAAAATGGTACATTTCCTTTTCCCTATCCCCTCTTGTTGTTTTATATTTTTTGTAGGCCACCTTCTTTTCTCTGACTGCTACCTGAACCTCACTGGACCACCAGCATGGTTTATATGACCTTGTTCCCTTATGTTTCACCTTAGCGCAGGTCCTGACTGCCTCATGAAGTTCCTGTTTTATGACCTCCCAACTCTTTTCCACATTTGTCATTGATGTAATCCCCTTCAAGTGAGCCTTGAGAATATTTCCCATGCCCACAAAGTCTGCCCCCCTGAAGTCCACTGCCAGTGTCCTAGATCTCTCCTCCTCCCCCATGCTTATTTGAAACCAGACAGTATTGTGGTCGCTCCCAGTCAGGGGATCCTCTACAACCAGGTCCCTTACCAGATCCCCATCTGCCAGAACCACGTCCAGGACATGCCCCTCCTTGTGGGCTTCATCACATGCTGTGTTAAGAACACATCCTGGAAGCCGCCCAGCAGCCTCTGCTCCTGGCCAACTTAGAGGACATGGTTCCCAGTTTGTACCTGGCATATTGAGGTCCCCATCAACACCACTCCTTCCCTTTTGGTCAACACTGGGCAATGATGTTGTCCAGCAAACCATCCTCCAGAACATCACCCATCCTGGGGATTCTATACTACACCCAGCTTGACCTTACCTCCTGCTGGGGTTCGTATAGACCCATAAGGCCCCACGCTTCTCTCTGCCTCTTCTACCCTAGCAATTTCTATGTCATCTCTAATGAACATAGCCACTCCACCCCCCTGCCCTCCTTTCTATCCTTCCTAAGCATAGTGTACCCCCGCACGTTTAGGTCCCAGTCATGGTTTTTGTTGGCCCATGTTTCTGTGACCACAGCCACATCTACCGGCCCTCGAACAGCATGGCATGGAACTCTGGCAACTTGTTTCCCATGCTCCTGGCATTTACTAACACCACCTCCACCCCTTATCCCTGATCCCCTTTGTCAAACCCCACCCAGGTTCCTTATACTCATCCTTCCTCTCCTCCTCCTGAAACCTCCTCCTCCAGTCTGTTTCCCCCTCCCCCCTTGGGTTTGAAGGCTACTCCCCTCATCTGGAGGAGAGGGCTTCTGGTCAGCCCCTCCCTTATTCCTCCCCCCCCTTACAAGCTTAAACCCCACCTTTCTTGAATGTAGTCAGCCACCCCCTGTTTAAGGACTTCCTTCCCTAATGGGGCAAGATGAATCCTGTCCTTGGCATACAGTCCCTTATCCTCCCAAACTCCTTTCCAGTTCTCTATCACCCCCAACCCACTCTCTTCACCCCACTTCCGAGCCAGCCATTAACCTCTGTGATCTTCATTTTTTTCTCCACTGAGGCCTTTGGTACTGACAATATCTCTGAAAAGGAAATGTTGCATCCATTATCCCGACAGACTCTGGCAAGTTCTTGGAACCTTGCTTGGATTTCCAAAATACTATTTCCCTCTAGATTGTTAGTTCCCAAATGCACCAGGAAATTCGGTTTCCCTCCGTAATCCCTAACCAGTTCGTACACCATGAACTTTGCTCTGTGCAATGTCAGCCCAGAGATACTCACTACCTTCACCTGGATATGACATCCACCTCCCTGTCCCTCCCACTGGATACCCCTAATCATTGAGTCTCCCAATAACAGAACCTTTACACTGCCATCATCCTTATGGTTACCTCCACTATGCGCTCTCAACCCCCCATCCCCCCCTTTATTCGTGATCTCAATTCCATGGGAGTCTTCCTGCCTTATTAGAGACCCCTTGTCACCCTCCCTTTCTGTCCCCTTGTTATTTTGCCCACTTAACTCAGACCCCCCCGAATAGGTGTCCCCTTTAACCTTCTCTTATCTGAACCATTTATCCTGGCCTTGATGGTTTCCCCTTCCCCCACACCGCCATCCTCCCCCCTTGTAATAGTACCCCTACCTCCAGAGGCTCTCTGTGGGTCCCCTTTACCTAGGGCCCCATCCTTGGTACAGACCTCTCTGCTGAAGGGGGGCCCCTTCCCCGCCTCCTTGTCTCCCAGTTTCTCTCCAGTCATGCTGTCCTCCCTCATGTCTGCAATATGTTGCATCTCCCCCATCTGCTTAACATTTATGTTTCCCCTTCTCCCTCTGAGACTATTTCTATCCTTTCCATCGCCATAGCAGTGTACAGAAACAATGCTGCATGTGCATGTGCTTCCATGAGTCATTAAGTCAGTGAGCTCTAGTGGTTACCAGGATCCAAAATTAGAAGCACTCCAAAGTTATTAGGGGGCTGACAAAGCCTCATTAGAAGGTGAAGTGCTGGGGTGGACAACAACCACCATCACTGAGGTGACTGGCTAGCAGATGAATGTACTAGCCTCAATAAATATTTTGAATTGGAATGCAGCAGACCTCATGTTTTCTTTGGAGTTCTTCTAATTTTGGATCCTGGCTGTAGTATTGGGACAGGCCATCCCTTGGCAGCACCCCCGAGTATCAGTGGAACTATATACTGAAGCTCTAGTGGTTAGCTGGCATATTTGTTTTTTATTTTCTTTATGCCACTAGGGCACATGTGATGATATACCCTCATATCAGCACCTGGACCTGCCACCCAGCATCCCCCACAGGGCTGCCCAGACTGGGACACCCACAGCTTGCACCTGGGAGGGGCTCCCCGAGAGAAAAGACCATGATCCACCTGAGGACTCAGTTAAGGCACACACCTGAGGCATCCTTTTGGTGGATGTCCAGGGGTGGCACACTGCAACTGGCCCCAGGGTTTTTTCTCTAGGTTTCTCTGGGAGGCACAGATGTGCAATGATGTTACAGTAGGAAGTGCACAGTTGTGCACACATCCTGCAGATGTCCACCAATGCCTCTACCCAACTAATGTGCGGTTCCGGATGGTGTACACCCAACCTCCACTGGGTGTCACTCTCATGCCAAAAAGCCACAACCTTCCCCCTGGAGGAGGAGGAGAGCAGTCCATTGGATGCTTATCCTACCTACCCTGGCAGACCTTCTGTTGCACCATGCTTATTCCTGAACACAGGTTGGCAGTGCCACATGTGGAGACTCTATCACTGTACCAGTGGGCCAGCAGGTAAGTTGGCATACTACAAGAAGACAGGCTAGTGCATAGTGATGTCCATGACTAATCTTCATGCTACTATACTCAAGATAGTGATTTGACACTTGGCACCAGTGTGCTTTTACTACGGTGCCTCCTATGAATGCTACCTTATTGCCACTTTACTAAGCTTTTACCTTCCTCTGTGATGGCAACTCAAGTGTATGACTGGGCATAATGTATGTAAATGACTTTGACAAACGTATCACAGTATTCCACAATTACACAAAAGCTCATGAAATTTAACTTTACTGATGCTATTTTGGAATCTTTGGCTGCTTATAACTTGGACAGCCTTTGAGCAAGAGATTAGAGAGTTGGTGCACAGCCTCTTATTTTTTCATATTGTTTTTTTCTCCAGGCCAGCCGCTTGTCTCTCAGGTATATTTATTTATTTATTTATTCTAGGATTACAAGTATACCTTTCAGCCCAAAGCTCTTTTACAAAGGTTCCACGCCATAGCAAGGTTTCACATCATAGGTTACAATAACACTAGTTGCAGGAGGAAACATTGGTGGAGAAGGGAAAGAAAAGGGGGGTGGGAGGATAAAGGAGGGGGGCAGTAGCAGGAGGTCAGAGGAGGAGCAGGGAGGAGAGAGGAGAGAGTGGTAGGGGGGAAGTGGTTAGGGGTGCAAGGGTGTGAGGCAGTCTGCCAGCCTTGTCAGGTACAGAAGTGCAGGAGGGGTGGAGGCCTGTGAGTGCAAGTGCGGTGGTCACAGGGCCCGGTAAAGGTGAGCAGTGGAGGAGTGGTGTAGAATATGCCTTGTTCAAAGGGATATACCCTTATCAGGCTGAACCCAGTCATCATTCAGTTGGCTACTGGGATTTTTTCCCCACATTTTTTCCATTCCATCTCCCCTGGTGAGGTTGGTGCCTCTGTCAGCCTCACACAGCCACAGCTTCCCATACAGCAGGAGCAAGATCCCTGGCCCAGCTGGAGGGGTCACTGTGTTGATGGAACCCACTGCCAACCCACCGAGATGCACTGCAGAGTGGCAATTGTCTCAGTCATGGCCTGTTTCCTGATGTGACTTCAGAAGCTTACTTCCAATCCCAAGTTGTCAGCATGGCAGCACAAGGCTCTGCTGTTGGGCCTGGGGAGTGGCCTCAAAGCCTAATAGTTAGGGTCAATGACACTAACACAATTGGTGGTATTCAGTTCTCTAGTTTTAATGTTATAGGGGCTTATAATTCTGCAGTTTACATAATTTTAAAATGAAATTTGAAAATGTTCAAATGTTTGGATTCTTATAACTCAGTTACCTTTACAGATACAGATTTGCAACATGGTACACCTCTATGTGGACCTAGGTAAATTCATCATTCCAAATTTGGTGCAATGTGAACATATATATATATATATATATATATATATATATATATATATATATATAAATATATATAAATGTGATGAAAATAACTGAAATAATGATTTTGAGAGATTTTTGAAATGTTCATGGAAATTTCATAACATTTCACTGAAGTGAAAAATAATTTTCCAAAATTTTACCAGCAGAGGATAACTCTCACCAAATCCTAGTGGTAGATTTATTATAATAATGATATAATTGAAACATTATATCATTATACTGTGGTGTCAGAAAGGGTCCAAAAAAGGGAGTAAAATAGTAGGATCCACTGCCAATGTAGAATCAATATATCCTGGTTATAACACCTTAGGAAAGGGATGGCAAAACAGTTTTATAAGCTGCTCCATTATAAAATGATAGTTGCATATTTAGAGTGCATACACACATATGAAAACATATTTCTTTTGCTTTTATTCTATCTCTTTAATTACAAACATCCTTAAAAAGTATAAGATTTCATAGCACTTATGGTAATTATTTATTGGTTAACTTTACATGGTCTTCAAGCTATAAACATGTAAAATATAAATCTGCTACAGTAGATTGTATACAAGTTGCATAAATAACATCAGTAGAAAGCTAGTCAATGTTATCCAGTTGTATCACCTCCTTTCTTCAGGATGTACACTGGCTGCCTATTAAACATAATGATTTAAGGTTTTTTTGGACAGTGTGCTTTTTCCTTATGTTCTCCTGCTACCGTTCTGGGGCCACTGCTGATATACCTTTTCCTCTGATTTGCTGGGTGTTTGGGCAGCTGCCTGTGCAGCCAAAACCAATGGTACCAAATGGTTGGCTAGCAGGAGGCTGTGTGAATGTTGTTAAGTCAGCTCCCACCATGAGTGTTGTATCTCACCTCCAGTGTTCATTACCTGACCGAATAATTAGCCCAGATCAGGTATCTAAGTACAGAGCAGTGCTGCTATGCCACTAGGAAGTCCAGATACGTGTTATCTTGTTCATCTTGTTAATTGCCCTGTTATGCCATGGGCCTAATAACTTACTATTCATTCATCCTGCACTTAAAGCTCTACACCTCTTTTGCAGGTCCATGCTCCTACCATAAAATAAGTGACTTAAGGCAACTCAGCCTATTGGCTCTGGAATGGATTATTCCTCAAGAAACAACTTTGTACGTCATGAGAATAATTCACATCTCAGTTGAAACTTCAACTTGTTATCTACACTTCCTCTACTAGTTTAATGATAATAGGAAGAAGCAGCATACATCCCATTAAACATAGAAACATAGAACATGATTCCAGGAAAAGACAGAGAGTCCATCGAGTCTGCCCAAACTTTCCCATGACCTTGCATCAATCTGAGTTCCTACCCCTCCCCTTCAGCTCATCCTTCCCTTCACTGGTTTTCTGTGCCCTTACTCTGTCCCACCTGTGTTTGAAACCCTCCATGGTCTTTGCACCCACCACCTCAACAGCATACTGTTCCATGGCTCATCCACCCATTCAGTAAAGTAGTACTTCCTCACATCCTTCCTGAAGGTCTCACCGTACAGTTTCCATTCATGCCTACGTGTCATTGAGCTTGTGCTCCAATTTAATAGGTCTGTGTGTGGCACTCTATTTATGCCTTTCAGGAACTTAAAAGTTTCAGTAATATTCCCCCCTTATGGTCTCCAGTAAATACACGTTTTGTGCTCTCAGCCACTCCTTGTAGGAGACAACCTGGAGCTGTATCATCTTTGTTGTCCTTCTCTGCATAACCTCTGGCCTGCCCTTGTCCATTCTTAGGTGAGGGCTCCAGAACTGGACATCGTATTCCAGTTGTGGTCTCACTAGGGATCGATAAAGGGGGAGGATCATCTCCTTGCTCCTACTATCTATTCCCCTCCCTGTACACCCCAACATCTTGCTTGCTTTGATGTATGCTTTGTTGCACTGGCTTGTCTGTTTTAGGGTATCACAAATGACTCCCAGATCCTGTTCCTCTGTAATGTTACTAAATGTAACCTCATTTAGCCAGTACTCTCTCCGGGGGTTACCTATCCCCAGGTACATTACTTTGCACTTCTTTGCATTAAACTTCAGCTGACATACATTTGGCCGTCTCTCTAGCCTTTGGAGGTCATGTTGCAGTTCCCTAACTCCCTTGATGCTATCCACCCTTCTTTAAAGCTTATTGTCATCAGCAAAGAGAGCAAGCTTACCCTGTATTCCTTTGACAATGTCACTAATGAACATGCTGAAAAGGACTGGGCCCAGGACCAATCCCTGCGGTACCCCACTTGTGGCCTTCCATTTTGTTGACCTCACATCCTCACCCCATTGACAAAGACTCTCTGTTGCCTACCCTTAAGCCAATCTCCCATCCACCTGACTATGTCTTTTGCTATACCAAGGTCCTCCAACTTCTTCAACAGGTGCCTATGCTGCACTGAGTTGAATGCCTTACTGAAATCAAAGTAGAGGAGATCCACTGCATGGCACCTGTCCAGCTCCCTAGTCACCCAATCAAAGAAGACAATAAAGTTAGTCAGGCATGACCTCCCTGCCATGAACTCATGCTGCTTATCATTCTGGAGAAAATTATTTTCCAGGTAGTCCATGAGGTCTTGTTTGATTAGGATCTCCATTAGCTTCCCCACAACGGATGTGAGACAACCGGCCAGTGGTTTCTTGCCTTCTCCTTGTCCCCCCCTTATAGAGTGGCACCATGTCAGCCACTCTCCAGTCTCTGGGTACTACCCCATCTGTAGTGAGCTGTTGAAGAGATGTGCTAGGGGATTAGCCAGCTCTTCTGCCAACTCCCTTAGCACTCTCAGATACATCCCATCTGGGCCTGGTGCCTTATCTATCTTTTCTATTTATTTATTGGAATATTCAGAGTAACACCTTTGAGCAGAGTTTGTTTACAAAGGTTCCACATCAGTGATACAGGCAGTGTACAGGTACAGTTCAATGTAGAAACATGCATGAAAGAACCATGCAAGATCCCAGAACATTTACTATATTTACAATATTCAGAGGATCAATCAGAAACTAGTTCCTGTTTTCAAGAATAATACAAGGTGCAGTAGCAGCAGGTGATACATTGTCCCAGGTTAGGGCAGTTGCAGGAAGCAACTTTGTTTACAGTAATCCAGGCATACCAAGTAGCACAGCTAGGGGAGATGTTGTTAGAAAGACCTGTCTAGTGATTGCAAAGGCATACATATTGTTGAGCAAGATATTTTCTCAGAGATGCTTTAAATTGGTTCAATTTGGGTATCTTGAGGGCCACCAGCATTTTCTGCACCATGTCTTTGGTGAATACTGGGGTTTCCATCCATGGGATTACCATAGTGGCTGCACTGATGCTGCCCTCTGGTAGGAGGGTTGCACCCTCCCTGGTGAAAACAGAGCAGAAGTAGCTGTTTAGGACTGAGGCCTTCTGTCCTTCATCCTCGATCACCTTACCATCATCTACCAACCTAACTACTCACCTCTCCATTCTTTTTTTTTGTCTCTGATGTAATAGAAGAAATGTTTTCCCTTGGACTTAATCCCCTTTGTAGTCTGCTGCTCCATGACTGCCTTTGCCTCCCTTACTGCTCTTTTTTCTTCCCTATTTTTTTGAATGTATTCCTCCTACTTCTCTCCCCCCGGCTCCTTTTAAATCTATAGAATGTTCCCTTTTTGACTCTGACTGTTTCCCTAACTTTTGCTGAGAACCATAAGGGTACCTTGTACTTCTTTCTTGTTACAACTGATTTAACACAGTTTTGTAGTCTGGAGGACGGCCTGTTTTATAAACCTTCACGTCTTCCACACCTGCTCTATCCCTAACTTTGGCCAGTTTGCTGCTCACTAACAGTCTCATCTTGTCAATATCTGCCACTCTAAAGTTCAAGACCTCTATCTGTGAGTGTGTTCTTTCATCCCCTAGGGACAACTCAAACCAGGTGGCATTATGGTCATAGTTAGCTAGTGGTTCCCCTACTCTTACTGTCCCAACTGCTTCTGAGTTTGTGAGAACAATATCCAGAATGGATACCTGCCTGGTAGGATCCTTTACCAGCTGGGTCAGCATGCAGTCCTGGAGGGCTACCAACATAGCTTGACTTTTAGAACTTTTTGCTACTGGAATACACCAATCTACGTCTGGTAGGTTTAAATCTCTGACTAACACTACCTCCCCTTTTCCTGTCACTCTTTTTATTCCATCTACTAGCTCCTTGTCCCACCCCTCTCCCTGTCCTGGAGGTTGATATAGCACCCCCATGCAAATTTTGTTGCCCCATGCCAGTGTGAGCTGCACCCACAGCGACTCGACTGCCTCCATTTCACTCTTGATACTTCCATTTTCTACTACCTCAATATCCTCATAAGCATAAAGAGATACCCCCTTGCCTCTTTTCCTGTCTCTTCTGAAAAGTGAGTACCTGGTACTGTGAGGTCCCAGTCATTGCTGTCCATGGCCCATGTCTCTGTGATGGCACCAAGGTCTACCTTAGTATCTGCCACCAATGCCTATGATTTGCTAAATTAGTTGCCAGGCTTCTGGCATTGAGGCAGACCCCTCCTTCCAGGAACCACCTAAATGTTTTCTGTTGTGAGTTCAGTTTTCCCTTACTCCGCCTTGGTACACTCTGTCCTGTGCTATCTGCAGCAGCCTCTTTGTACCCCCTACCTGTATTCACCTGCATACTTCAGCCCTGGCCTTAGCAGTATGTTCTCATCCAATTTCTTTGTTTCCAGACCCCATTTGTTAGGGGTGTCAGCTAGGTTCCTTCCCCCGACTAGCCTTGACAGTCTTTCTTGCCTCAGATGCCACCTCAGTCAGTTTAAATGTCCAATATAGATGTCAGACTTCTGCTGTAGCACTCTTATCCCCTCTCTTGTTAGGTGGAGTCCATTATCCCAGAATTGCCTTTTTTACTAGAAGTACCCCCCAGTCACCAACAAAGTGAAAACCCTTTTCTTGACACCATCCCTTTAACCAGTTGTTAAACTCATCTATTGCTGTCTGTCTAATTTTGTTCCCACCCCAACAAACACAGGGAAGACCTCAAAGAAGGTCAGGGATGCCGAGTGTGTTGCCAGTCATTCCCCCAGTCTCTCAGAGCTCTGTTTTGCTGCTTCCACTGACTATATTTATTTGTCAACTCTTTTTCACTCTGGTCGCCAGCTGCCAGGAACTCCCTCAGGAGAGACCCCCTTTGAGTGTCTCCTACTACCTTGCCTGAATGCCCCCAATCAGGAAATTGGGGACAGAATCCTCTCCCACTGTAGCCCCAGACAGAGAAGAGGATCCAGGAGTGTTGGTCAGGTGGGGCTCAGTGGTGGGCATGTATGCCACTCCCTCGGGGTCTGCTGTCATCCTCCAGATCACCAGGGTTTTTCCACTTGTTCCTTGTGGTGCCCTGAGGGTGTGTGTGTGTGTGTATGTGTGTGTGCAATGATGCCAGCACACCAAGTCGTGCATTCACGCATGATTCCTGTAGGCCTACGCCCCTTTCTGTGCCCTTCTCGAGTGGTCCTGCTATGGAGGCTCTCAGTTATTACTGGGTGCCACTGCTGAGCCGGGAGCCATGGAAACCTTCCCCAGGAGAGGAGAGCTTGTCAGTGGCTGCTCGATCCTGCTCCTCCCTCCCCCCAGCTGACACCTGATGAACTCACTCCTGAATCCGATTTGCCAGCGTAGCCGAGGTGTGATGTCCAGCACCTCAACCCTCAGTGTCACTGACTGGTTTGCTAGATCATTGGTTCTCAGGTGAACTAGAACTCCCAACTCTCACCTTGCTTTGTCCACCATCCTCCCTAATGTCCTGTTTAGCTGAGGCACTGGGGAGGCACCTAACTATTCTCTCTTTTTGCAATGCCCAACCCAATTCTGACTCTATCCCTATAATTATAGAGTCTCCTACTACTAGGGCTTGTTTGACCTTCTTACTTTTGTTCCCCTTCCCAACATTGGATGCTATTACAATGTTTTGCCTCGGCCCACTGACTGACATGATGTCCCCTCTCACAGAGTCAAGCTTCTGCACCTCTTCAAGGGGTGCAAGATGGTTTGTAGTTAGAGTAGCACTTGCCCGAGTTATGTCCTTGTGGCCAATCCTTACCCTTTTACCTCCCTCTTTCCCCTCCACTCTTCACCCACCTGGGCCAGTGGGCTGCTGTAGGAGCAGGAATGAGGGGGAGAACTCCAGTTAAGCTGATGGTGCAGCCTGGATATTTCCACCCATGTGGCCTCTAGCTGAACCCTGAGCTCAGAAAGTGTTTTGCAGATCAGGCAATATCCCATTTTCTAGAGCATACCCCTGGAGATGCATGCCCTACACCTATTACAGTTCACAATCCCCATATTAACCTCATGCACAACTTAGTATTGCAGAGAAAATGAAGAAAATAAATCAATACCTACAAGCCACAATGCCTACAGCTGGAAATAAAGCATCACCCACAAGCCACAATGCCTTAGCTGACAAGATGTCCTAAGCAAGACTAGCTGTGCACTGGCACTTTCTACAGTACCTTGTGCTTTGTTGGACAGATTGGTTTTCCTTGGTTTTCAGATGAGCAGAGTGGCTGGCTGCTGGCTGCCTCGTTGGACTGACTCTGGTGGGCAGACTCCGCTGTCCTTTTCATGTGGATCCTTCGTGCATAAAGACTGCATGATGGCCTACTCATTGTGGAGGCCTCTGAAACTTGCTGGCTTGGTGTGCGACCGCTGTGATTGGCTGCCTGCTGGAGGAGGGAGGTGTGGCTCTGTTGCACTTAGTTCCTTATCGGAGCTTCACTGAGCCTCCGATCTCCAATCCCATCACAGTTTCCCAGTGATTTCTGGTGACGGGGTGGGGGGTGGTCCAATCTCCCTGTCTGCTGATCTGGTATATAGCCCTTTCTTCTTGCTGCTTTCTTACTTTATTTTAATATAAGATGCTGATGATTACAAATTAACATATTAACTGTTTCTTGTGTGTACTGCTTCCCACATTTTTCTTACAGGTCTAACACATATATCTTTATTATTTCACCAGTTACCATCCCTGACATTGGGGCTGCCATAGCTAGACCTCATTCTTCAGCCTTGAGGACAGGAGACCAAGTATCTTCACAGCTAATAACAATGTTACTCTGTGGTTTGTTGGCAGTAGGTGAGCAGATGCTAGTTGTCACACACCCTCCCTCCCCAGGAGCAAGCCTCCACACTGTACCTTACCCGCTACAGTTCTAGAGTGGCACAAATTAGCCAATATTCAATTCTGGGTCTCCAAGGTAGCGTTTACAGTACTGTGCTTGAGCCAATCCCTCCTTATTTTTCTGGTTCGGGATGGCAAAATAGATATAGGACTCAATTTTTCTCTGCTATGGAGAGTGCTAAGTGGTCACAATGACTACTCAACAACTCACCACTGTGACCCCTTTGAGTTATGCTCAATGGTATCACGACCCTATCCCATGTGATTGAAAAGATCATTGCAGGTGCTTGAGAAAGAGCACAGGTTCACCAAATGAATATTCCATGAAGCCATTCACAGTGTTATGATGGACTTCTTACAGTTGCCCACAAACTAATGCCTCCTCCCTTGTGTGCTTCCTGCTAAAAGCAGACAGTAACAAGGCTAAAGTGTAATGAGTAATCAGTGTCCAATGGTCCCCCAAGGTTAGCTATTTTTGAGTTGTCCACAGGACCACTACAGACAGGTGGGTGCTCAAGTGATTGGGGGGCTACTGAACCACCAGTGAGTGTAACCTCTGGGAAGAAGGTGGAGGCTCCTAGTGTTTATACATGCTTTTACTGCATCTCTTTACATCTGTTCATGCACAGATACATCTGTATGGGATACACAATGGTCTGACTTAGAATGTGTCATTCATTTTAATGACTGAGGTGGCAGGACAACAACCCATGAGTGTCAGAGCCACAAGCGAGTTATGTCAGACTTGTTCCTCCATAACTGACATTAAATGGCATATTTTGAGTGAGGCAATTGTGTATCCAATTTATATGAGGTATTTTTAATTGAAAGACTTTAAATTCACTTTTATAAAGGTTTAGTTGTTTCTGTGTTGTTTCTCTGCTCTGTTTTTAGTGCAGCAGAGGCCACTGTGATGACATCACAAATTGTTCATGCTGCTCTCCCATTGGTTAAGGGTCCCTCGGTGACCTGTCTAAAGTTGAGATACATGGCTAAAATACAGATGTAGTTAATGATTTACCTTCATTAAGAATGCTTCAGTGGCTAAAACAGATCATGTATCTGTAAGTTTTGACTCTCACCTACATTGTATCAATTAATCTGCCAGCCTGCCTGCCTGCCTGCCTGCCTGTCTGTCTGTCTGTTTATCTATCTATCTATCTATCTATCTATCTATCTATCTATCTATCTATATATCTATCTATCTATCTATCTATCATAGTTTGCATGCTCACCTCTGTGACTGGATGACTAGAGGTTTATGGGTTTTAGTTCAACCCTGATGACTTGGACTAATACACAATAGTGACACTGCGGCACAGCACTTTTGGGGTACTGCACTGTTGATGTGCTATCCTTTGTATGAGACATTAAAGCAACATCACTTTGGTCCATCGCTGGTGGCTGTCCAGGTTGTAGTTAAAGATCCCATGCCACATACTGTAAGAGTATTTTCTCCTGGTGACCTGGACAGCATTTCCCATCATTACAACAGGTACATTCTGCTCACCCCAGGATGCAACTTGAAATAAACTGTCACAGCTCAGTGCCTTTCCTGGTCAAAAATCATAAATATCTAGCTAGTTAGCTATGTACTATTAAACTATTTATATTTTTGTTATGCAGCACAAAACTAATATTACTTGATAGAAAAATTATGTTTAGACCTAGTATTTTTTTAAAGTGCATGCACGCTGCTCAGTTGATCTATACTAAGCTATCTGTGCAAGGAATTCTGGTAATGCCTTAATGAGAAGAAAAATATGACACCTAATTAGAGGTCAAGATGACCTTTTACGAAGAAGAACTTTGCCACAATTTATTTGTAACAGTAATCTCTTTAATTCAGTAAGTAATTTGTTTCAAAGCTGGAATTGTATAGTGGAGTCAGCTACAATCAGAAAATAACAAGTCATATCTGGACTTAAAATGAAAACTCCTTATTCTTTGCAGAAGCAAATACTCTTCCAATTAAATGTATGCATCAACCCAGAATACCAAATATTTACATTTCTCTTTGGGTGCTTTCCAAGTAAATTAGACAAGACTCATTACACAAATCAAGAAATATGCACTTCTTAGTAATCATTCAATACAAAGAAAGGAATGTATCTTATTGCATAACTACAGTATAACAATGTCCCTATTGATGCAGCATGCTGAATCATTTCTGGTGGAAGATTTCACAACTGGAGGATTTTTTTTTCTTTGAGTGTACAACTCTAGTTTGTCTAAATGTCCCTAAATATCTTTTCATCTTATTACAAAATTACAGACATAGTTGTTGGTGTTGTTTAAAGAAACAGATGCTACCAGATTGAATAGTGGTGCAAACCCCAATGTGTGTGTGTGCATGGGGGTGGAGGGATTTATTGCACTTGTAATGTACAATTGCCTGTGAGCTCTGGAAGTTCATCTTTTCCTTGTTATGTGTAAGTTAAACTTGAAAATATATATGGAATTAAAGATAGAGTAATCATTTGTTCAATTTTCAATTGTATGTCAGCTTCTCACTGCCTTATATATATTTTTTTGGAAACATAAATATCCTTTAAGAATGTTTCCATTAGGAAAACTGCAAGTCTATTTGTTGTTACAATGGTGGTGCTAGCAGATTTATATCTATACATATACTGTTCTTGAGAAAGCATCACTTTGTGGTATCCAGTGATGTAATCAAATGGCTACATGCCCAAGTCCTTCTTGATCCTCCTGTGTCCACAAAATCCTAACTTCAAGCAACTACTAATGTTCACATGGTAGGCACAACTTTATTTTCAACAGCCATATTGACTTTTGCTGCCAAAGTGCCAACTAAATGCCTACCTATGTAAAAAGAGAATATGCAATAAATGATTTTTGTTGAATAGTGGGATTGCATAACTGTTCTGCATAGATGCCCTGGCATGGTAACTCTGCTCTGTAGTCAACATTTAATAAACTACAACACAATTTCAAATAACCTGATGGTGACCAATGGCTTACTTTAAAATACATACAAACATACACTAATGCCAGCAGATACAGGCCATATGGTCTAGCAAGTCTTCTTGAATGTGTAGCTCCCAGTCTAATCTACTGCAGCTGCCCCTCACCCCTTCCTTGTCCATCTGTTTAACTGCCCCAGATCAATGACTCCCCCATCCCCAGCTGCCCCTCAGTTTTGACTTCACCGCTGACCCTGTCCCACACTCTCTTAACTGCCCACATTTTTCAGTGATATCATCTCCTCAGGCAGCTTGTTCCATTACATTACCACCCTTTCTATGAAATAGTGCCTCCTCATCTCCCTCTTGAATCTTCCATCCTCCAGTTTCAGACTGTGCCCCCTGATGTTTCTCACTCCTTTTAGTCTGAAAATGCCCACAGTACCATCCTATTTTTGCCCTTTAGGTTTGTGAAGGTCTCAATCATATCCCCTATCTCTCTTCTATCCTCCAGGGAATACATATTGAGCTCCCTCAGTCTTTCCTCATATGGTTTGTCCCTCAGTCCAAGAATTATCTTTGTCACCCTATGATGCACCCTCTCCAGTAGTCTGACATCCTTCTTTAAATAGGGTACCAGAACTGCACCTAGTACCCCAAGTATGGTCTCACCAATGACCTGAACAGTGGCAGGATGACTTCCTCTCTCCTAGAGATGATTCCTCTGGCAATGCACCCCAGCATCTTATTAGCTTTGGCTGCTATCTTCCTGTACTGTGCAAAATGATTCATGTCCCCTGTGGCTAGTACACCCAGGTCCTTCTCCTCCTCTGAAGTTGCTGACTACACACACCCCAGTCAGAGCTATTACCAGGTTTTCTTCAAAATTGCATGACTGTGCACTTCTTAGTGTTGAACTCCAGCTGTCATGTTTCTGACCAGTGCTCAAGCTTTGCCAGATCCTCTTGAAGTTCTTGCCTCCCTTCCACACTATCCACCTCATCTATGAATAGGCTGCTCTTACTCTTAATCCTGTCTGATATGTTGCCAATGAAGACATTAAATAACACTGGTCCTAGTACTGAACCTTGTGGGACCCCACTGGTTAAAGCTCTGGGAGTTGAGAGTTCCCCCCTACAACTACCTTCTGTTGCCTGTCATGCAACCAGCTCCTAACCCATCCTACCAGTTTCTCCCCAGCTCCCAGGTTCCTTAGTTTACTAATCAACCTTCCATGAGGCACTGAGTCAAAGGCCTTGCTGAAGTCCAGATAAAGGATATCACTGCATGGCCCTTATCAAGACCCCTTGTCACCCAATCAAAAAAGTCAACCAGGTTGGTTTGTCAGGATCTACCTGAGACAAACCTATGTTGCCTTTCATCCTGGAGATCATTCTCCTCCCGGGAGATCACCAATCTCTCCTTAAGGATGGTCTCCATTAACTTCCCCACAATGGAGGCAAGGCTGACTGGTCTGTAGTTTTGTGGTTCATCCATGGGTCGACTTGTATGGAGGTGCAGCACATGTGCCATCTTCCAGTCCTGGGGCATGCACCCAGTCTTCAGAGATGTGTTAAACAGGTCTGCCAGAGGTCCTGCCAGCACCTCTGTCAACTCCTTTAGGACCACTGGATGCACCACATTAGGCCCTGGTGCCTTATCCACCCATAGGTACCTAAGGCCCTCCAGCAGCCTGCCCACCGGGATTTCCCCTTCTGTTACCCCAGCTCCTTCTGTGCCCACACCACCTCGCCCCTGTGGTGTAGGTCAATCTTTCTCCCTACTAAACACTGAACAGAAGTAATAATTGAGTGCCTCTGCTTGTTCCCCCTCCTTTTCTGCCCACTCCCAACTTTCTTGATCCTGACTATCTCATCTTTACAGCTTCTTTTCTCTCTTATGTACCTGAATAAATCCTTTTCCCCTTCTCTGATCCCCTGCGCCAGCTTTAGCTCCCTTGAAGCCTTGGAAGCCCTGAATACTCTACTCACCTCTCTGGATTTCCTTGAATACTTCTCCCTGTTCTCCCCTTACTTGGATCTCATATAACTTCTGAAGGCAGCCCTTTTTTCTCTCACTTTCTCTACTGCCTCCTTACAAAACCAGCTTGGCTTTTTGATTCTGGCCTTCTTACTTTGGGTCTTTGTACATATGTTATTGGCCTCTGCCAGACCTAGCCTGATGATGGACCATTTCTGGTCAGCATCCATGTCTGGGCAGACATTGGTGAGATGCCCTTCTAGAATGTCTCCCATCTTACCAAAGTGTGCTCATTTGAAGACCACCACCTTTGTCCTGGACCTGCTCATTAGCTAGATTGAGGAAGAACCACACTGTGTGATGGTTGCTTCCTACCAGGGGGTCTTCCACTCTTACGTCCTGGATGTATTTTCCATCCGTCAACACAAGGTCCAGTATGTTTCCTTCCCTGGTTGGCTCCATTACCCTTTGTGTCAGATAGCTGTCCTAAAAGGCCTCCAGGATCACCTGTTTCCTGGCATTAGAGATAGTCGGGTGCTCCAGTTAATTCACAGCAGATTAAAATCCCCTACTATCACAGTGTTGCCCTTCCTACTGAGCCTCCTGATTTGCTCCCCCAATTCCCGGCAATATCCTCATCCTGAGAGAGCAGCCTGTACACTACACTAAAATAAGCATAAAAGAAAAGTGATGTTTCAAGACTAGAACATCTTGACATTAGTTTTCTTTCTTTATGCAATATAGTTATTATTTTACAAATCAATAAAGACAGAAATGTGCACACTGATGTAAGCCTCTTCTGCCTGCAAAGATGGTCTAAGCACAGGCACAACAGTCTCTATAAGGGGCTTTGCTACTCTGACCTATGGGTAGTGGACTCAGGGTTCATGATGGTATAGCTAATGGTTCCCATGGCACACTGTGCCTCCACTTGAGGGAACTTCTTTCTTATGGCTGGCCTAGAGATGCTACCTCTTTGGAAAATGTACTGTAGTTGCCCAGGAACTTGGAATTAGCTGCCCTTAGTGGGTGTGGGGTCTCTTGTGTAAACCCAGTGGTGGTGATACTGTATTATAGTGGGGCATTCACTACACTCCATGGTGACTGGCTTAAAGAGGCACTGTCAACCCCCTTAGGCCTCAAAGTGACCCTAGTTTAAAAATAATATTTTATGATTGCTACCATTCTAGACAGATTGCTGATGCAGCTAGTAATTTAATTATGGTTCCCTTTTTTCTTAGTGAAAAACAGACTGCCAACCATACTGGTGTTACCACACCAAAACATGTTTATTTACATTCCTTGATCAACAACCACTGCATCTTTCCTGGACTTTGGAACACTCCAATGCACTCTAGACACTCATGAAGCAGTGGGAGGAGAGGGACTATTACATAATGTGTGGCTACACTTTTGTGGGGGTGTTCCTATTGTGTCCCTTTAACTTTTATTTATATAACGGCTCCAGAGTTTACTTGTCCTATCTTCAATGTATCCCTCAGCACTATCTAATCTCTGCTCACACCAGCATTAGGCTAAATCAAACAGGGCACACAGATTGTCCATTGTAGAGCAACAAGAAGAAACTGATATACAGTTTGTGTACACAGGCCTTCTGATGTGTTCATTAGTCAGATGTTAACACACAGTTAACAGATGTTATTTCCGGTACTCTCTCTCCCCTAAAGGAGCATGCTGTCTAATAATTGAGTACCTCAATACTGTTCAGGTATAGGCCGGGAATAGACATTCACCTGTAGCTCAAACACCCAGCACTCAGAACACAAATATTAAATACAAAGGGCTGGATTTTCAAAGGGCCTTGTGTGACACAAAGGCCTTTCGTCAAAAGAAATTGATGCAAAGAGCATCATGTGTCAGACTTTGTGGCACTCAGGATTCTGAAAGATGGCTTACAGCAGCCCCAGGATCCTATGCACCAGACTGCCTTGCACCATCCTTGCACCAGCTGCACAGCTTTGCCATGGTGGTAGGGGTCTTGCACTGCATATGGATTGCCACGTCCCCTTAATCACCGTTCTAGAACCCCCCTAATGTCCACACAGGTGGATGCAGTAAGACTAGCCAGGAGGTGGTGTAACAGCATGTGCACCATTCCTACGGTTGTGGCAGGGTGAGAGGTGGTCCATGCCCCACTGTTGCAGCCACTGCCAGTAGATATCTGTGCCCCCACACCTGACCAAGTGTTCCGGCAGCAGAGAGCCATGGCTAGTGACATACAGGGCTCCCCCCCCACTGTCAGTGACACAGCCCCCCCTCCAAGTCCCTGGCATTAAGGCTGCTATGCCCTTTCTGTTCGGGGTCCCTTGCCATGATGCACGACTGGTGGGTCCCTGCTACAGCTGCCACTGCTGTCTGAAAGTGCTGCAGTATGCAGCATTACCTTCTCATGCACCGGTTGTGCAGCTCAGAGGATGGCTTACAGCAGACTCAATGAGTTTGACACCCGGACCCCAATTTTTACAAAATCAGGTACAGGGTCTCTGGCACACCTCAATTTGCCACAGTTTGGGTTTCGGTGCAAGATGCTGCAATCTTGGAGTGGTTTTTAAAATCGAGTCCAAAATGTCCTTTATTAATGAATATAGCAAGTTTAAAAATATTTTAAAACTTATAGCTAGAGTGGCAGTAACAGCAGCAATTGACACACACCAATGTTTCACATGCTTGTGCCCTTTTATAAGAGACAAAGTGACCCCTGCACACCTCCCTTATTGAGTGCACTGTGCACCATGAAAAAACACACACATGCACAAAA